>NW_019379474.1:272640-288423 GCF_000648655.2 Copidosoma floridanum
AACTTAGGAGCGTACCGTAACAGTTCATCAATTAGGGAACCATAAAACTTTTTTGTTTTTTTATATTAACTCACTAAAGTAACAGATAAAATGTAGAATATGGCTTACAACAGTCTCCACGATAATTTTATACCATATTTTAAAGAAAATAATGATTAATTTTTAGTCTCCCCATTTTGATACGGCACTAGGCGCTGGAGCCACCTTAAAACCATACGAAAAGTTTTCTCAGTTGATATGGCAGCATAACGTTACAAGCTTCTTTAAATATTTTATACGTATTAAACTTTAGCAATAGCAGTACACCTAAACGTACTGTAATGTGAGTTATCGAGTGTTTTCAAACTTTTAAAAGATTTAGCTCCACTCACCCGATTTAAAATTAATTTAAAAAAAACGCTCAGAGTCCTTAGGTGACAATATATTAAGTCGTTCTCAAGTTCTACGTCTAACCCTTTCTTTTCTAACCCAAGTTTTTACTGTCACACTAAAACAGTAATATTCTGGAATATTAACGTTTCTAATTATTTTTGCGAAACTATCTATTTTATTCAATTTAAACCAAGACGTTAATTCTCAGAGTTTTCTATTGCTTTAAACATACTATTTTCTTGAAAAACGATTTTTCTATACTTTCAATATGTACTGATAAATTAAATACAGAATGACTACGTCCACACAGACGGAACTTTTGCAATCGCCATGCTGCTTCCATGGGGCTGAAATAGTGGCCATCTACATACTCTGATATTTCATCGAAAATTTCTACATCGTCTTTTATATCCCTCGTATCTGTTTTCGTTATTTTACGTTATGCGCTATCTTTTCTGTCATGAACGTAATCAAAAATATTCTTCATACTTTGAATAGATGCACAATACTCAACATTTATGTGGCAATTATATTTTGTTAATAAAAATGAGTTGTATTGCTTTTTTTTTGAATTATCAACTGAAATTTTTTCTATTGTTACTTATTTTCTAATTTGGGTATTCATTTTTTGTAAATACTGTATGATTACGAGTGTATAATTATAAGTAAAAATACGTGGGGGCTTTTGAAAAAAAATGCGATGTGTTAAAATAAGGGAGAAAACGACGGGTTTTTACCTTATTTTGTGGGGGTAGCGGTGGGGGGTGAATGACGGTCTTTGGGGGGATTGTGTGGATTGCCCCACCAAAATAACTTTATAATATATGAAGATATCTATCATTATGTAATGTGACTTATGAGGACCTTACGTGCTTTTAGAATATATACTAATATTATTGAAAAGTTATGAGGACAGTCCATATAAGTACGATTTTGTCCTCATAATAACCTTTTTCACACTATAATGTCCGCATAAGTCACAATTAATACATATATATTTTTTTTTGGTAGGAATTTGCCCCACTGCGTTCTTTTGCGCGCCAGCCCCTAATAACAGGTAAGTATACTCTTTTCTGAAAGTTCATAATCAAGTTGTGATTTATTTATTTATTTTTATCGTAGTAAGCTTTAACCAAATATGTAATTTATTGTTAAGTAAGTAAAAAATCATGTTAAACTGGATCTTTCCAGATTCAGAAAACTCTGACATTTCTTTAATCTTTGAACAGTATTTTACGAGCTGTCAGTGGTTTAAATTATGTTGCAATATATCTAAGTGGATGTTGCTTGACTGTATGTAGTACGTAGAAATGAAATTTAGTAAAGTGTATCCATTTAAGTATTATATCTTATTTCGACACTTTATTAAATATCTTACATGTTTATTGTTTCAGAATGATAATATATTTATGAGGTCTTAATTGCAGTCTGTATATTTTTTTTCAAGTTTTACTTGTAGTCTGAATTTGAATATTGCATTTAAATATAGTATAAGTAGTAAGTTTCTTGGTTAAAGGTGCTAGCGTTGCCACTTAAAAATAATCCAATTTACTTGAACCAAATAAAGTTAATTTACAAGACAAGAGTAACTCAGAGGAAGTTGCATTATGTAAAGATATGTTTGATTCAATGCAAGCTCAGCTAAACAATGAACAAAAAAATATTATTGAAATTATATGCAACACCATTAACAAGATTTATTACAGAGATGGTCCTTGAGGATCAGAAAAAACCTTTTTATGTAAAATATTAATTATTTACGTCGTATCACAGAGAAAAAAAATTTCGTCAATGGTCTGGACTAGAATTGCGTCAGTACTACTACCAAAAGGCATGACCAGTCATAGAACTTTTCGCTTACCTCTAGATTTAATTAATATTGAGACTGCATTTTTTTAATGCGAAAGTCAATTTCATAATTTAGGATAAGGCTTCTATAGAACTAAAAAAACTTGTAGAGAAAGGAAATACAGGAGTTGAAGTTCGAACTAGAGAGAGCAAAAGTAAAAAGAGCCAAGCTAGAAATAAATATCCAATATTCAGTTGAAACTATAGAAAAATTAGTCCAAACAAATTTAAACTTAAGACAGGAATTTAACAAAACAGGCAGGCAGATAGAGATTAGACATAGTCACAGGAAAGAGTTATTAAAAAAAGTAATAAATCAGATAAATGTCTCACAGGATTTTATAGGCCAGGGAAATATTTATTCCAGGAATAATGTAGAGAACAGGGCAGAGGCAGGGCTAAGGTCATTACGAATGGTTATCAACAGCGCGTCGCAACCTGAAATACTTAATGTAATAGAGAGCGAAAGACCAAAAACAAGAGAAAGATTGTTACAAAACAAAAGAGTCTGAAGTGAGTGGAAATGGTATGAACGGTGTGAATTAGCCGAAACAGCCAGGAGTTATGAATGAACAGAAAGTGAAATATGAGAAAAGAGAAATAAAAAAAATAAAAAGTAGCATCAATGTTACAGTAACATATAAGCGTGGTTAAGAGGGATGAGAAGTGGTATAAATATTCCTCATACGTAAGGCAAACGATGACAAAGATGTTAGAAACTACAGAGGGGTAGCTTTATTAGGTGTAGGATGTAAAATTCTCACAAATATATTAGCTGTCAGACTAAACAATTGGTTAGAAGCAAATAGAAAACTAAAAGAAAGTCAGACAGAACTTAAAGAGAACAGAAGCACTCGGGACCACATAGCTACACTTAATTCGATAGTAAATAATAAACTGAAAAATAAAGGGGGAATAATAAAGGTTTTTTTCGTGGACTTTGGAACAGCATCTGATAGGGTGGATAAATAAATTTTAATAGAAAAAGGAGAGGAATGAGGATTAAGGTGGAATTTTCAAGAATAATTGAAAAAATATACAAGAACACTGAAATAAGGTCATAACAGAGGAAGGTATTACAAAAAGATTCAAGACAGGATGCAGAGTTAAGACGGGGTGCTCCCTCAGCCCGAGCCTATTTAGTATCTACTTGAGGACTTAAAAGAGAAGTGGGTAAGGAGAAACACAGGAGGCACTGTATTAGGAGGTGTGTGGAGAGTATGAAAAGCATTGAGAGGCTTAGTAGGAGACTACATCTACTAGATATTATAGTAAAAGCTGGGTGCCTCTATAGAGATTTGGGGTTAGAAAAAATGGAAATAGCTGGAGAAATTACAAGAAAAATTAATTAAAATGGCTCTAGGTATCGATGTCAATACACCCAAATATATATTAAAAATGGAGGTCAATAGAAAAAGCTTGGAAGTAGAAGCAATGAGAAGGACGGAAAAATACGTGTTGTACATAGCGAAAAAGAGATGAGAGATGGCTGAAAATTTGCCTAAAGAAGAAAATAAGATGGGCAATGAATAAAGCCCCAAGTAAGTGGTTCAGATCAGTAGAGGTGGCCTTCAAAGGGGGTGGAGATGGAATGGGGATCAAAGGCCTATTTGATAGAGAGGGAAAAAGTAAGTTTACAGAGGCTAGAAAGACGACTACAAATAAAAAGAGACTATGGAACTCAGAAGAATTGGTCAAAAACTGAAAAATCAAGCTACTGCGATTACTATAGAAAGATAGAATAGGAATTTAAGATAAAAAAATACGGTAACTATGACATGTAAAAAGAATATCTACATTCTGTTTAATAGAAGCAAATAAATGTAAATATATAATAACCTTTATATATTAAACCGTTGCTTTTTCATTACGTGTACAAACAAGGGAATAGGCTCGAGTTTTTAAACAGAAGACGGATTTTAAAAGAATAAAAAATAATGAGCAAATCCATAGCAATATGAATAAACTATTAAGACTAATAAAAAACATAATAAGTTAACAAATAACTATATCAGTCGATTGTTTTTTTTTCCTTGAAACCGGTCATCAGGGTGCTTTGTCTCTTTATGGTTCTGCAGAGCTACTCGCAATGACTATCACGGTTTCTGTTTTTTTTTTTCACTACTAAAGTTCCAATAAGAAGTATCTTGAAAATTGATTGCAAAAAACGGCTTTTTGCTCTCCTATCAGTGGAATCGGTAGTTCAAGTAGCCGCCGCTGGAGGTCTCGCCCACTGTCCACATACATGTTTTTCTTAAGCGTGTTCAAAACGAACTCGGCTTTTTTTTGCAATCCATTTCTAAGATAATTCTAATGGGTAAAAATCAAAGGTATTTGACGAATTTGTAGGGTCAATATACTGTTTTAATTTTAATTCAAAGGCAATGCTGCTCCACACACATTGCATGTACAACATTTTATACCAATAACTGACGATTAACTTGTTTTTACTCAGCAATATAGATACCCTCCCGCTCTACATAAGGAAGTTAGTAATCAGATCGATAAATTATAAAAATAAAAAAAAACCATTTGCTGCTCTCCTAGCCCATACAGTAGTACGCTATGGATCATCTCCAAAAAGCCAAAACCTAACAGAAAAAAGAGACATCATCTCGTAAAAGATTATAGAAAGTTCCATCCTAAAATTATTTTTTATGCTTACTTATTGCCTAATATTACAGAGATATCAGAAAAAATTGGTGGATCAAAACTATTTCCGGAACTCGATCTAGTTAACGGATATTATCAAATTGAGGTATTTCCAAAACATTCCCACAAAACAGCTTTCAATACCTAATACGAACATTATGAGTATACAGATATGCTATTTGGATTATGCGATACACCGTCTTAGTTTAAAAGACTCATTAATTTCACATCATTGGAATTACAAGGCACAAAACTGTTCATACTTTTAAAGAATATTATAATATGTGCCAAAACTTCAGGAGAGCATGAAATGAAAATTAAAAAATTATTTAGTAGACTGACAGATACTGATTGGAATTAGAGATAGATAAATGCTAATTTGAAATATCGAAAGTGACATTCTTAGGAGGTACAAAAGGTGGTTATGAAGTAAAATCTGATCCCAAGAAACTCAAAGCAGTTGAGAATTGTCTAATACCAACAAATTGTAAAACATTCAAGGATTTATAGAAAACACAGGATGTTATGGATGATAAATAAAAAATTATGCTAAAACTGCAAGACTTTTTACTTTATTATTACAAAAAAAGTCAAAAATTTAATTGGACTCAGACTGAAAAACAGAGCTTTAAAAATTAAAATCAGCTCTGTGCAAAGCTTCGGTACTTGCATATGACAATCTTGACACACCATTGATTTAAATTACCGACGCGCCTTACTTAGCTATCGGTACTGTTTTAAGTCGAGGAAAGCTAGAAGAAGATAGCCCTGTACCCTACATGTCTCGCACTCTCTAGAAATGCTAAAGAAATTACTCCACTACTGAAAAAAAGTGTTAAGCAGTGATACCCGCAGTACAACACTTTTAACACTATTCATATGGACGAAAATTTACAGTTTATGAAAACCACGAGCCTTTGAAATGAATCCAATCAATAAAAGATCCTATAAGCTGACTCAATTGACCAAGAGTCAAACTTTTTGGCTACAAGTAAGAATCCGAAGGGTTTAATTTAAATGCTGACGCTTTATTGTGTAACCCTGTAGAGTATCACAAGCTAAATACCATGAAGGGTTACATACATTTTTATGACGTTTATTACAGTTAGAGGGGAAATGTAGAGAGTGCAGTAAGGGGGGAGCGAGCATGCTGCGGCACCATTAACTATTTTTGCATGAATTTGTATACCTATGTATAGGCGTCTCACACTGTTTTTTTTACAATTTAATTGCGAAAATAACTTGTAGATCCCTCTGAAAATTGAATACTATACCAGTATTATGGTATAACCTCATGAAAAAAAAACTGTAAAAGTTCTACCAAAAATTTTTTTATAAGCTCCATTTTTATGTGACACTTCCATAAGGGTATCGTATTGAATTGAAGTTTTTTCAACATTTAATATCTAAAAAACACTGTTAAAAAATGGGTCTCAAATTTAACACATGACTTTTTAACACAATCACAAATATCCTGTTAAAATTTCAGGAAGATTCTACCTAAAACGTTATGTGTAATAAATGTCCTTAATAGCAATTCTGGTAATAATAAAACAATACAGTCTAGCTCGCTTCCTTGAAAGCCTAATTAAAGAATTTTTCAACAATCAAAAACTTTTTTTGTACGTGTTACTAAAACAGTGACATAAACAATCAAAGTTCAAATAAGCTTGAATCTACCACTACAACGAAACATGTAATAGGAGGAAGAACGAAAACTCTAAAAATCATCCTCTTACCATACTGCCAGGAATAAACGGAGGGCAAGATCTCATTAGACCATTAATAGCCAAATTGTTACTGAAGCGCCGAGTTCAAGAAAAACGAAATTGATCTCCTTTAAACAGACCCACGGCTACTTCAGACTCTGACGATATAGAAATTTTGGACACATCAAAAGAGAAATAAAATCAGTAGGTATAATAACTCAAAAAGATAAGTCTCTACTATCTAGCCTTCTGAATATTAAAAAAGATTCACCCTCTTTCTCGAGCACAACAGATAATAAGTCACAACAGAAAGCTATTACTGGAGCCAGTGACTTGAAAGAAATATTCAACCCTTTCATAAATGAAAAAATTCAAAAGCCATATGGAAAGTGAATATTTTAATTTCAATAAAAGATTGTCGACATTTCACCTTATCTAAATGCGTGATAATAATTATTTTATTTTCTCTTTTTAGTGTTATGTAGTTATTATGTTTATTTATAATGTCAATTTCAAAAATTTTACTATAATATTNAGACAAAAAAGAAAGGGTCAAGTATGCGTAAAAGCGTGTATGTAAGTTCATCCATACAAGAAAAATAATTATCAGCGTTGCTGCATATACTTGCGCTCCTCCCACCTTTCTGAATTTCATTCTTAATCACAAAGGAAAAATCGTGAAACAAGAAATCGCAATAAAAATCAATTATTGACTTCATACAGTACGGAATTTTTTTTTTTTTTTAACTATTTTTATTGCGTAAACTTTCATACCATTTTATAAACTCTGAGGTCTAGCATGTATGTCACAGTTTTACATACTTTGATATTATAAGCTCATCATGAGCTTTTTCATGCATGTCTTTAAGGTAATGGATCAAATCAATAAGATAGTTCTTATTAGATTGCATTCGATTTTCTGTTGGATATGGATTTGGTGGACCTGCCTTTCTGCCATATACTAACTTATATGGTGTGTATCTAGTAGCTGTATGCAAGGATGTATTTTATTCATGTGCAGCAGAAGGTAGTAGTTTAAAAAAACTGTAGCTGGAATATTAGTTACTATCATTAGGTTTTTTTTGTTTTTATCCGTGTTAATCTTTGTTCTTGGCAAATTTTGCATTTTCGTACAGTAATGTATTTTCTCATACCTTTCCAGTAATACAATTTTTGTATATTTTCGTATTATTTTTGTAAGTGGTCGTTATTACGTTGCCAACTCGTGGTTGTGTTTTATTTAATTCATTTTTTTATATTTAACAACCATTTCTGAGAACCATGCCCAATAGGCTTTGCATTGCTTGGTTACTCTGCATGTATATACTATCACCATTTGCATATTAAAAAACCGCTCCAGGTTTAATGTGTCAATCACTTACACAGTAATGAGAACTTTATTTTACATGGTTTTCAAACCATCATTCAATTTATACTTAGAATTATAATTGAAATTTAATAACAATTTATTGTTAAAAGAATGAAGTCCTCAGGCAACCGAAATAAAAGTTGCAATGTTGTCTTTCGTGAATGTTTGAAATTCTCGTGTACTCAATTTTTCAAGGTGATCCATTTTTGTTCTTAATCAAGGTCTAATTATAGTGTTTTCTTTACGAGAGACTAGGTCATCGTGTTCAGCATTCCATTGCTGTTTTAACATTTCGAATGTGGCTGTGGGTCGAGTGGACGGTGTCAAGTTACTCTGCTTCGGACTGAATGCTGTTTTATTTGTCTCGAAGGTTAGCATTTAAACAAGAAGGTATGGGATGTACTACCATGCATTTTTTCTTTCTCTCTGGTTTCTTAACTATTTTCTCGTCTAACAGTAGAAACATTAGGCTCTCTTAATATAGTATCGACATTGTCTTATGCTACCGTAGATGCAGCTTTAGAGCGTCTTATTTTTACTACAGAATTCTTAGAATCATCGGAATAGCCTAGTGAAACATTAGATATAGTTTTTAAACTCTGAAAATTTGCTTCGTTTAACACTGGTTCACGAATTCTTGTTGGTTCGATTGGATTTAAATAAGTTCAGGCGGTATACAAAAATCCCAATATTAAGAAGGGTCAGTAAGATTTGTATTTTGCAAACTATTAGTTAAAGAAGATTTCTTATCATTATTTTGATCGGGACTGCTTTCCAAAGCATGTTCGTACGTTGATCTGTGGGCAATGTATTGCAGTTTAGGATTTCATTTTATCACGAATTTTCGACGAATCACCGTCAAACTTAAATCCTACTGATTTTTGAGGTGCAGTTTTAATTTTATTATTTACAGAAATCTTGGCAATTAGTGGTTGTGCTAAAGGGTTTAATATTTCCTTTAAGTCACTGGCTTTAGTAATAGCTTCTTGTTGTGACTTATTATCTGTTGTGGTTAAGATAAAGGGTAAATATAGTTTAGTATTTCAGAGGCTAGGAAGTAGAGATTCATCTCTTTGGGATGTTGGTGCCTGCTGACTCTCTTCCTCTTCTGATGTGTCTGAAATTTCTATGTCGTCAGAGTGTGAAGTGGCCATGGGTCTGACAGAAGTAAGTAAACTTCGTTCTTCTTAAACTCAGCGCTTAAGTGAGCGGTAAGCTATTGATGGTCCGCTGAGATCTCCTTGTCCTTTTTTCATTCCTGGTATGGTAGTAAGAGAAGAACTTTGAAAGCCTTTTTTCTTCCTCTTCTTACCTGTTTCGTTGTAGAAGTAGATTCAAGCTTATTCGAGCTTTAATGGTTTATGTCACTGATTTAAGTAGCATGTGCAGAAGATGTTTTTGAGGAGCATACAAGTAAAAATGTTATGAGCTATATCATCATCTTTATAAGTTGCTTAATCTACACCACAGTAAGTGATAGATACTCCTTTAATGTAATTAAAGATTTCGTCATTTAAGAAATATGTATATTTATTATGTTTTTTAAATTATAACATTTAAATTAAATTTCAGTCTTTATCAAATACTTTAAAGCATACATTGTTAATCAACTAAGTTTGACGTCATTTAAACGAAGATTTACACTTAGTTTAAATATTTTATGTAATGGGCATTAATATAAAAATTTTATTGTTCCTGAGAAAATTTTTATTTTATTACCTTATTTATTGACAGTAAAAATTGGTCGAAAATCACTCTCCAAAACAATTTGTATGATTTCAAAACGTTCACTATTATCCATTAAGTCTCAAAAATTTAATCAACTTTTTTCAAAACTTTTTTTTTTGGTTTAGTAAAGCTTTACTTCGCATAATTAAATCCACTTCCCGCAATTTTTTTCAAGAGTGTTGTTCAAAAAATGTACTTTTAACAATAGCTTATAGAAAGGATGATTTAAAAGTTTTATGACTTGTCATGAGAATTGCATTAGAAAGTCATATGGAAGTGATAACTGTCCAAACCATAGAAAAAACTTTTTTCTGTTAAATTAAAATATAAAATTGAATTTTCATACAAAAATCTATTATTCGTACTATCTGGACCATGAATGAAAAAATTTTTAGTTTACTCTCATATATTTGACGGATAACATAACAGTAACTGATAATATTGAGAATCACAACTTGGTATTAAGAAGCATAACTATTTATGTACATCATCAATTACTCAAATCAATATTTCACTGTCCACAGCTTCTTCAGGATTAGATATCTACAATTATAATCAAGTAAAAATTTAATAAAAGTCTTACGAAAGTAAAACAATCATTTTTTATGTACAAATATTGTTAAATATAATAATATTCCATGTAGGTGCCAAGAGAACACGTGATAGAGGCACCTATGGCGATGGCGCCTATATTATCGTCCATGTATTACATTAACTCAACTTAGTAACAATAACAGTCGTGTTCTCAAAATTCAATTTTATAATAATTAGAAAAGTTAAAAAAAATTAACAGTAAAATTCAATAACAGTAACTGCTTTTTCAATAATTTTATCAACTTGAGAGTTATGCTCTATTGAACCCAAACTAATAGCAGTTTCTTTAATGTTTTTATGCGAAATTTTTCCACGTTTTTGAAATCTCTGACACTTTAAGCATCTATTTTTACATAATATTAATAAAAAAAAAACTTTCCAGTCTTTTCAAGACACAATAGTAAATCTACATAAAGTTATATTTTTTTTACTTGTTGTCATCTTTTTCGTCTTCTTATTTTTATTTCAATAATATTTCTTGCAAAATTCTTGACTGTATTTAATTCAAACCAAGCTGCGAAAGAAGTTTCTTAGTTATTAATGTATTTTTTCAATTTTATTATTCTAAAAATAATGTTTCGTCTGCTTTCAAGATGCTTTTTTTTTCACAAAATTTAAAAAATGCTACATCACATCGTTTATGAAGATAGTTAATAACGTACTTTATACTTTGTATTCATACATAGCACTCCAGATTTATGTAGCACTCATATTAAGTGAATAAAGTAAAATTATAGTATTATTTTCTGAAGAATCTAGAAATGTAAAGGAGCATGAGATTTGTCAGTAAGCATTGTATTACCTACTTCAAAGTTTCAAGACAAATTTCATCACGTACTTTCCAATTCTAATTAATTCATGCAGTAATTAAATTACTATTTATTAAGGAGGCTCCACCGCTTACTGCGGTAGTTCATTCAGTGATGATTGATGTGATAGCACTAGACGAAAGCTTCCTTTTCTGCTAATAGTGTGTTGGTGATGAACTTTGTTTTATTTTTAACTGACCTTACGTACTATTGTATCTAATATACTATGTATTCTATCGCGTGCACTCTTGAAGAGAAATATAGCCGGCAGGGTTGTCCCTGCACGCACTGGACGTAACTGCACAGCAAAATTGTATTTCAGCTATTTTTTCATCGCTTACTCCTATTAAGTCACCTGATTCTTTAAAGATGGTAATGTCAGCTTTACGGTACGTACATTTTTTTGCTTGTGCATTCCATTTAATAGTTTAATTGATCGTTATAAGTTTGCTTTAGGTCTTCGGCCGTGCGAGGTTTTGATTTTGATAGTGAATCCATTAAAATAAGGATATCATTGGATTTACCGCAATCTAAACTTTAAAAATGCATAGTAAAAAGTACATTTAGTAATGGAGCGTTTTTAACCAAAATATGAGGACGGGCGTGGAGGACTACATAAAATCATGAAAGTAGCCAGAGGATGGGTAAGGTAGGGAAAAATAAAGGCAAAAAACTTTGAACATAAACAAGAATGGGCATAAAATATGCAATATTTTCATAAAACTGTATGAGAAGGGTTGAAGGAGCGTTTCAATGATCCTCTTTACGACTATACATATATTGTGAAGAAGAGGCGAGGAAGGCTACAAAGAATCGTGAGGGGGGTAAGGAGGGGTTAGGGGGCAAGGCGGGGCTGAAAGAAAGGTAAAAAAAACTCTTAAAATAAACAAATATATGCATAAAATATTTGACATTTTTATAAAAGTGTATAAGGAGGGGCAGGAAGGGAAAAGGTGCACGTCTTGTTCGTGGATCATGGAGGTACTTTTGTTTTCTTTATTATATTTTATGTTTTGCAGGTAACACTAATTAAATCTTGGTTATACTTTAACTTTAGCGGATATCCATCTGATCTATCGTTTCATTTGAACAAATATTATTTTTAAAATTTTGTTTAAGGGCAACATTGTTTAGCAAGCAAATCTTTTTCAATCACTGACCCTAGGGTTAGATTTTTTGCTTCAGTAATGATATTTAAATGGTTACTTAAATATACTTTTTTTTAGAGCTTTACGTCCAGCTCCTATAAAGGGGACTACTCTTGGCACTTAGCACTTGGAAGAAGGAAGGGAAGAGGGATGGGAGGCCTCATATTATTGGGAGGGGGGTGGGAAAACTCGACTACTTAAATATACTTAATGCAAGTACAAGTTACCGTAACATATCTATACTAAGATTGTGTTAAATGTACTTTCTTTTTGTAAGTCTATTCATTTAATGCATGTGTGTATGAATGTACGAATCTAAGTATGTGTGTAAATGTATGAGTACCTTATTTTTTTAGTTTATTTGTAAAAAATATATTTATTGTTTATCTGTAGGCTGAAGTATCTTCAAGATAAAATCTTGTATTTACGTGCAACTGAACATCTTACGTAAATCTAAGAAAAAACACAAAAATCAGATGCCTATTGGAGTTCACTAATAAATATACGTTACGTATAAAACATCGAATAGAAAACTTGGTAGGCACCAGGTACAAAACTTTATTCATGAATATTTTCGTTTAACTTATTTAAAACTTAAACATAAAATTATTAAAAATATAGTAAGAAGAAATTATTTGGTGTGTGTAATACATTTAAAAATGTAATCATTCCATTAAATAACTTAAGTATATTTTTTTATGTCAAAACACCCTTGCTTCACCCAGAATTTTTTTTCTGTTGTGTTGTACTATAACGTTTGCAGTAATTCGTTTTACGATTTTTTTATCCTTTATTATTTGTAGTAGTACTCCTCATTTTCAGGAATAGTTCACGAAATTAAGAATTCTTTTCCTCTGATTTTTTCGTTTCTTCGTTGCGATTTAACTGAAACTTGTTTTTTTCTGAAACAATAAATTAAATTTAAATGATATACGGTAAGACACTAGAATAAAGAGTTTTTTCGTTATTGAAAAAAGTTATTTTTAATGTAAAAATGTTGTATTTTAATTGATACAAAACTTATTCATCGACTTAAGTAACAAGTCTATTTTCTTAAGAGTTAGGAAAATACTTATTAGATAAATATCGGGTAACTACTTAAAGGCAACAAGAAAAACTGCAGGAAAAAAATAATTCGAGTGTGTTTGAATTATTCAACGGATATTTCTGTTAATGATAGAAGATTATCAAACTGAAGTGATATAAAAAAAAAAAAAAAATATGAATTGGCAAAAAAAAAACTAAAACTACGAATGTTAAACAAATTTTTACTACTACTATGAATGTGCATTAATGAAAAGAGTCGAAGATGTTTTAAATTCCCTGCAGATTCTTTGAGACCGCAGGACAATAAAAGTAATACAAATATAGTATTACAACGTTTTGTTAACTCGATATATTGAACTCAATAAGTGTTATTTATGTTTAACAAAACACTTAAATTGATTGAAGTAAAATTAGTTTTAAACTGAAAGCGAATATTGAGTTAAATTTAATATACAAAAAATATCACTGGAAACTATAACACCAAAAAAATAAAAAGAAGCTTTAAATAATGCAGAAAATAACAATAAATAAATACTAAAAGAATAAAATTAACTAACAGATCGTAAACTAGAAAAATTAATATTAGTAACTTTAAAAGTTTTATTTTGTTTGTATTTCATAATTCACAATATTTTGATGAGGATATTTCCATTTTGTATGCAAAAAAAATTAATAACATGTAATACACTATTATTTTCGTGACCTCGTATTTTTTGCATTTTGAGAAAGAAGAGGAACGGCACGAATGTTGCATTTTTCAAACTATTTGAAATGTGTGTGTGTGTTGAAATTGTTATAAAGAGGTACTAAAAATAGCAGTTTTATTAGTTGAAATTTGATTAAATGTACGTGGATAAGAAGTGAAACTTTTAGTTATTCCAAATTTCATATGCACAATAGTAAAAAATATTGTACATCAGTTCTATCAAAATTTTTTCTGAGAAGTTGCTATTTTTTGCCACTGGCACTATTTAGTCCTTACAACACTTTAGACTTGTAGATTATGATAGTACATTATAATCACATAACGCTGAAAAAAAGTTGGTACACGATGATATTTTATTCGTATTGGAACAAACAATAAGTCTCCAAGTCATCCGTTATAAATTTTTGCAAAAAAAAGACTATACAATCTAATAGATATGTTAATCCTTGGGGACAAATAAATCACTTGTTCAAAATGGGTATTCTATGCATGAATAACGCAACCTCCTCAGTTTTTATTAGTAAAAAATAAAATAAATATATAACTAGTATTAACATCACTGTTGTTATATTCATTTATTTTTTTCAACGACGTTTAAACTGCACGTTGGTTATGCTTTTCAAGTCACTTATATAATAAAAATATAAAATTAGATATTCATACAAAAAATATAATACACAGTTATACTAATAATAAATAAAAACAAACTTTGCAACTTATAAACATACTATGATATACAAAGCAAAGTCAAAAAACGTTGGTCAACATCTTTTTTTGCTCGTAGGAATGTATCAAATATAGATATGACTAGGTTCAAAGAAACGCAGAGTAACATGTAAATATGCAGGTACGTAAACTTGAAAAATTACAATCAAGGCATGTATGTATTAGATATTTTTATACATCAGAGCAAATTTTAAAATTGAATGGGTTCTGAGTATGGGATCAAATCTTAATTTTCAATTTTCAAACAATGTTCGATAAAATATTTAACAAACTGTATTTAAATTATTTGTATCTGTTTCAGTATTAACGGAATTAAATTTAATTACCTCAACATTTTCTGATATAATTTTTTTTATTATATGAGGATTCTTGATTCAACACTTGCACTGAATTGAAATCGTAGGTGTGGCCGCTATTTTAAGTGTGCACATATACAGCTAAATGCTTTTTATTGTGTTGGCAATCCTTTGTATGTCCTTTAATTTTATTGAAAAGAATTCGTTAGATCAACTGAGTACTTGCTTAGACGTTCATGAAACATTTTAAATTGAAATGTTATTAACAACTGGTTTTATTAATAATAATTAAGAACTTTTGCTTTGTTACATAATTTATTTCTTACCTTAAGTAAGGCTGACGGCTGTTTTGGCAGTTCTGACATTATAAATGATTCGACATACAATGCCGAAACAGCTGTTAGTTTTACTTAGAGTAAGAAATAAATTGTGAAATGAAGCAAAACTTTTTTATTATTATTAATAACCCCATTTATTATTAACGTTTTGAATTCTTTTGGTTTGACCCACATAGTATTTATCGTAGTTAATATGATTGAAAGAAGTACAGAAAATCATGTATCAAGATTATTTAGTGTATCCTTATCTAAGCGGTTTAATACTTTTAATTCGTTAATATTATTTTATTTAAACATTTCTTAAATAGTAAATCACACAACCTTCTATTTGCGGTAACACTACATAGATCCTTAGATGTTCAAAAAACCTTTTACAATCTTACCAAATTAATAGATTGGTACTTGAAATTTTTTAAATGTGTAGTTGAAAGTTTATTTATA
>NW_019379474.1:302117-323499 GCF_000648655.2 Copidosoma floridanum
CATTGGCTCATGTTGAGTATTGCCAAGTCACGTATCACGCCTATAGACTTTATTTTATTTATCATTACTAGTGCCTTGAGTGACGTAATGCATTTCTTGATGTCCGATTTTAGCGCCGTATCTTCAAAATGCGATTTAATATACATTTGCATTACCGCGACTTTTCTCACATTTGCTCTCATGACGTCACCAACCATCTTTTTTTCATTATTTAGGGCTATTGGATCTATGTATCCGCGCTCATATAGGGCGTCTATTGTTTCCGTATAACGCACGCTTTCTGTTACCGTCACGAATACTAGGTTATCTAGATAATGAAATGGGTGATCCTTTGCCCGATGCATTCTTTGGAATAGCTGTACGTCTGCTTCTTTTCCCGGTAGCCACGGTGGTTTTTCATGTGGTAACCGTGTCCTGCATACTCTGTACTTTTTTAGCTGTGGGAGGTTTGATAATACTTTTTCTTGAAGGTCTGCTTACTCTGGTTCGCTTTCCGACTCCAGTCTGGCCTTGTTTAAATTAGCCCCCTCTTCACTCTCATTGTTTAGTAAGTCTGAACTATTTAAAGAGTCGGAGGGTGGTGGTGGATCAGGTGGGGGCGTGTCCTCATCTTCATAAACGTCCTCATTCATGGAGTCACTTTTATTAAGCTCTATTTCTTTAACTCCTTCCTGTTTTTCTTTCCATGATTCGTTTACTTCACTTTTCCAATTTATATTGGCGCCCGATTCGTCACTAACCCGCGATTCACTTTCCACCGGGCTTTGTTCCTCCTCGCTATGCCTGGTTGCGGCAACGAGTGGCCTGAAGTGGTTGTTGAGGAGATGCAAGTGTACATATTCCTCATTGGCATTAATCGTGAAACTTTCGAAAATTTCACACTATTTTCCCCTCTTAGTGCCCTGTAGATGTATACAAATATTCTTCCTGAACTCTTGTGCGAACAACAATATGCAATCATCATTACCATATTCTGTATTGGACTGCAAGATTTTTTCTACCTCCTCCGGGTCAACACATATATTTTTCCACTTCGAACATTGTAGTACATCCCTGAGTTCTCGCGCCGTTAATTGCAAGTCACAGGAAAAAATAAGAGAGTCGAATAAGCAATAACCTGGTATTTCTACCGGAAGTTCTTCGATAAGTTTTAAATTTTTATTCGACTCCATGCAGTTTTGTTCTAAATTCCGTGTGGCTACATTTCCGCTTCCGGTTTTACTTTCAAGCTTATTACCTTCATCGGTATAATCGTCCGTTACCCCTCTTATTCTTTCATTCCCCGATGTGTTTTTATTTATCTGTAGTGATCCACGCGGGATATCTTCCTCGCTAAAGAATTTCTCTCTATCCCCTGAGCCCGTTCTCTCCTTCGAGGGCTGTTGAGATATGTTTGTATCATTATCTGTACTTACCGTCGGATCTCTCAGAAGTCGATCGGTGATAGTATCGGATTCCCAAGCGTCTATTCTGATTTCCGGCTTGCCTTTAAAATCTCGGCGCTTAACATCTAGTCTAACTTTCGCTTGGAAGTTATCTACTGAGTCATTAAGTAACGCTCCGATCTTTTTGTTTACTTTCGTCCCTTTTTCTGGACTTCCTTTCGTCTGTGTACCCCATCGTGATTCATTTATTTGCTTCTCGCTTACACTCTCACTAGACGGTCTGCTTTGTGCCCCTTCCTTCGGCGTCAGTCGGTCCCCTTCGACCGTATTCGGTATTTTCTGTTGCTGCTTGTTACTCTCTTGGAGCACACTTTGCGCGTGAGCTTGGGCCCATCGGTCATTCTCCTTCTCTCCTTTATTCGCATTTCTGCTTGACATATCTGCATCCGAACTCATCATCTCTATGGTATCTATGGGGTCAAGCATTCTTTCTCTCTTTCCGATCAACTCTGTAACCAGGCCTGCCTGTGCCTGCTGGTGCCCCACGTACTTATAATTATTCGCATTTATGTCTATGATCTCTGTACCTACAGTTTTTTCTTCCTCTTTACCTTCCTCATTCGCTAGGCTAGCTGCGGCTAGTTGGAATCCCCAATGTTTTACAGGCTCAGATTTTCCTTTTAAGGCCACCGGTGAGTCACAGTTCGCTATGATAATCTTCTTCGACACACTTTCTATTTGCGGTGTTACTAAAAAATTTGGCGGGTGCCTATGCAGCGTATCCAATTGTCTTTTGCGATTTTTTCGTTGAATCTTCGGTTGTTTTTCTAGTTTTAATACGGTGTGCTTGTTATTCCCACCCCTTTTTTCAAATTTTCTTCTTTGCACATGTAAGCTAATTTATCCTTAGTCGGACCCTGTGATAGGATTTGTTCTTCACCATTGTTTAAGGATCCTATTTGAATATTTTTCCCCTTATTCTCTTCTGAGATCTGTACTATCTGTTTACGCGGCCTGCCTCTTTTCCCTTGTTTCTTACGTGGTTCTGCTCCTTTACTCTCTATCTTTTCACTCGCCACCGGCCACTTTGATTCTGAATCTGCGTCGCTGTGTTCATTGACCGTCAACTCATCTGAGTTATTCGTCTTGCGAGGCTTTTTTTCTTTCTACCTTTTTGTTCAACTCATCAGAATCGGATATTTCTATCAGCCATTTCTTATCTTTTCTTATTATGTTTCTCTCTCTTCTTGTTCGCATTTTGAATATTCGTGCGGGTGGCGCATTTATGTCACCATGACCATCTCTCTCCTGCTCTTCAGCAAGTTCATATAACTCTCGTCGCAGTGGTTCAGGATTTTTCTCTCCATCCTCTATAATCGGATTTCGGGACAGTGCATCCGGTGCCTTATTGGCTGTTCCTGGTCTATAAACAACGTCAAATTCATAGCCCCTTAATTCAGCTTTAAGCCTATTAAATCTTATATCTGGCTTCTTTGATGAGTGAAAATGTTTAAGAGGCTCATGGTCCGTAACCACTGTAAACTTTCTGCCAAATAGATAGGGTCGAAACTGCTCTTTTGCATATACAATTGCGAGCAATTCTTTATTGTACGTAGGGTATCGAATTTCGCTGCCCTTTAGGCATCTGGAGGCATACTCGCACGGATTGTCTTTTCCTATTTCTCCCTGACTCAATATTGCCCCAATGGCATAGTCAGATGCATCCGTTGTCACTACAAATGGTTTTTCTAGATCGGGTGCTTTAAGTACAAGCTCGCTGCAAAGTGCATCTACGAGCGTTTTGAATGCTTGTTAATGCTGCTCTTCCCATTTAAACTCTGTACGTTTCTTCAGAAGCTTCGACAGCGGTTGAGCAATTTTAGCGTATCCTTTAATAAATCTCCTGTAATATCCAACAAATCCAAGAAATTGTTTGATTTTCTTTGCATTTTTAGGCCTTGGATATTTTCTTGCAGCCTCAATTTTCTTTGGATCCGTTTTTATTTCACCATTTCCTACAATATAGCCTAATACTTTTGCTTCACGCTTTAGGAATTGGCACTTCTTTGGCTCAATTATAAGATTTGCCCTTGACAATCGCTCTAACAATCTTGTAAAGCGTTTGCCATGTTCTTTAAGATTCGACGCGAACACCATTATGTCGTCTAAATATACCTCTACCTCATGGCCCTGCAGCCCTGCCAGTGCAAGCGTTATTGCTCTTAGAAACGTGTTCGGAGAATCCGTGCAACCCATTGGCATTCTTTTGTACTGGTAATGNTTTATTTTTATTTTGTTTTAACGTTCTGTGTAAATACAAATGCCCGTGCCATAGAATTCATTACACATATTTTCCTAATAATTATTATCATTAAATGCAATCTAGTATTAGGGCTTGACTGGTTATTACGGTAAGTAGCGAGTGTGGCTCCGTCTTT
The DNA here is from genome assembly GCF_000648655.2 of Copidosoma floridanum. The sequence continues at coordinate 305,941 of NW_019379474.1, forward strand.
ACATTCAGGGTAAATCGTCGCATATAATGTTTATGTTATACTTATATACATCTATATTTGTTACACTATGTATGTGTATGCTATAAACATAAGGTACATAATAGTCTTATTCCTTAGGAATTTCTTTTTTTTACTCAAAATTCTGTTTTCTTTCCCACGTCGCGTGTTAGGTACATGCGTGTCTGTATGTTTACAGCGTTGTTTTCGCCGATTCTCACGACATTTGTGTATGTATTCGTTTATTGTACCTTTGGAAGGTACCGCGTAGTATTACAGTTTGTCCCTATTTTGGTTGGGATGAGCTTGGAGGAGTCGATGATTTTATGATCACGCCTTTCCGTAGTAAGCAGTATGTCACGTCGGGACCAATACTTCACTCATTTCCCCTTACTTATACATTATCTCCTTTCGTCCCCCTTTTTTTTATTACTGTGTATACATATATATATATATACCTTATCTTTTCCTTTTCTCATGTGACAGGATTCAAGGAGGGAATGTCAAAGGGATTCTGTTGGGTTTTCCTTTTCTCATTGCTGCTCTCCCGGCTGTGTACTCGCTGATTTTATCCGGTACTCTTCCTTGTTGTTCCCACACAACGCAAAAAAAATTTTTACTATGACTGGTGCAAGTGCGAATTGTGATATTTTCGTGCGGTTGCCCAAATTTCTGAAGTTTAAGAAAAAATTTGTTTTAGTTGGGTACACGGCTCGTTGTTGATCCGTACGCTTATTTTGGCGTACCTACCTCTGTGTGAGCAAGGGTGGTCTTACAACGTGGCCCCTTTGCCCTTGCGGCGGTACCCATATTGTTGAGGTGTTGGAATCTGTGAGGTTCGGTGCCTCTTAGGGGTACCGTTTCTCCTTGTTTTCCAGGACCACGAGGAAGCGGTGGCATGCACGTCATTCGACGGCCGCGTGCTGAAGAAATACTGTCGAAGTCTTGAGTCCGGGGTGACTTATACTATTGTTATCGGGTGTACTTGCCACCGGGCCTTCATGGTGGTGGTAGTTGACGTGCAGTTCGACGCTGCTTCCAATCCTCTTGACAGCCGACCGATAATCCAGGTGCGCTATCAGTTGATTTACTTCTCGTCATAGTTGCCAGTTATATGCTTTTGTAAAGAAAAATTACCTTAGGTGGACGGTCCAGTGGACGGTCTGTTCGTCGCCAAGGACGTGACCGCCAAACCAGTGTTGTCTCATGACGACTGCGTGCGCCGTTTACGGGCGCTGTTATTATCCAGGAGTGACTATGGCGGGGGCAGAATAGTCCCTGACGGCGGGCGAAAGAAAGAGGGAGGAAGAGGGAAGAGGAAAATCTGTCCTAGTTCACGAACTCGTGGACCACGATAAAAGTGTGATAAAATTTTTTTCTTGCCGTTAGCCCTTATTATTTCTATTTACCGTTTCTCCATGCTCCTCTCGGCCGTACAAATATGTAACTCAAAAAAGGTTTTTTTTTTTTTTTCATATACATATATATGCCTATGTTCTGCGTATGTCTTCTAAGTGTACACTTATGTGATAATTGTATTGACATGGTTTTAACGCTAGTTAGATAGAGCCACACGCACTTTTAACCCACCTCTCATACATCTTTCGTGTAAAGAGTAACAAAGAAAATAAAAATAGAATATCACTTCATAATACACTTTATTTATTCATTCCCTCTTATTGTTATGATTGTTATTATTATTTTTATCTTGCATGTTTCCTCTTCTCCTTTATTCCTTAGTCTGTGCTACTTTCAAACGTAATATATTCCCTTTCGTTAAATGTCTTCTCCCGTATGCCTGTTTTTAATGAATCTTCGCGGCGCGTCCAAGGGCCGCGAAAGAAAAAGAGTTCCCGAGAGAAGTGGTATTTATTTTTACATCTATTTCTACCCCCTATTTGTCTATAATACTAATATTTGTAAGTAACTATTGGGGTGGGAAGCAAGTTGCCTCTTGGTCCCTTTTACTTTTCTTCTTCTCCTCTTCTTATAATCTCATCCCTTGGACACGGAGATTTCAATACACAAGCTTTTTTTATTTTGTCCACATGTGAGACCCGTATTTCTTCATTTCTCTGTAACTTCACATTATGGTTCCTGTAATCTATGCCAACTATTTCGTAAGGGCCCTCGTATTGGTCATCAAATTTCCCTTTAGATGGCTCTTTTAGTACATACACCGTCTCACCTTCCATAAAGAAATTCGTGTTCAGCGCCCTATCATAATAGTACTTTGATCTGTATTTGTTCTGTGTTTGGATCATTGCTGCCAATGATCGTAATTGCGCGAGTGTCCCCGTTATTTGCAGCAGTAACTCTGTATATGTTTGACCCACCTCTGGCTTCTTGAAGCTTGACGGGAGTTTTGCCTGTTAACCAAATATAAGCTCGTAGGCTGTGTAGCCTGTATTCTCGTATTCCGACGTATTGTAAGCGAGCATACACAACGGCAATAGTTCGTCCCATTTTTCGTCCCATCTCACTAAAGTAGGCTTTTAAGTATCCTGTAAGAACGTGGTGCATGCGTTTAATTGCCCCGTTGCTCTGAGGATGAAATGCCGTGCTCCCAAGTTCTTCAATTTTGAATAATCGCGTAAACTCGTCCATCGTTTTGTTCATAAAATGCGTTCCTCGGTCTGATAATAATTTTTCTGGCGCTCCATAGTATGCTAAAAATTTATTTATTAAGGCCCTCATAGTTTCTTCAGCTGTTGCTCTTTGTACCGGTATTATTACAATAAACTTGGTTAGCCAATCCTGTATTGACAGGATATGTGTATAGCCGTTTGTTAAAGGCTTATTAATTGTCCGTAATAGTCAATCAAGATTTTTTCAAACGGTCTGCTGGGCGTATCTGTAACGAGCATAGCTTGATTTGTTTTTACGCGCACTAGTTTCTTAGTCTGACATGACCTGCATCCAAGTATAAATTGCCTTACATCGGCCCTCATGTTCTTCTAATAATAGTCCCTTGTTGTAAGTTTTATTCATTCCTTTATGACCCCCGATTGTTGATTCGTGATACTCCTTAATAACCTTATATCTTTGATCCACTGGTGGTATAACTAAGGTGTTCATGTAAAAGGTCGCTGTGACCTTGAGGTTCTTAAAAGTTTCCTCAAATTGTTCCACAAAGTAGATCCATTGGCTCATGTTGAGTATTGCCAAGTCACGTATCACGCCTATGGACGTTATTTTATTTATCATTACTAGTGCCTTGAGTGACGTAATGCATTTCTTGATGTCCGATTTCAGCGCCGTATCTTCAAAATGCGATTTAATATACATGCGCATTACCGCGACCTTTCTCACATTTGCTCTCATGACGTCACCAACTATCTTTTTTTTATTATTTAGGGCTATTGGATCTATGTATCCGCGCTCATATAGGGCGTCTATTGTTTCCGTATCAGGCACGCTTTCTGTCACCGTTGCGAATACTAGGTTATCTAGATAATGAAATGGGTGATCCTTTGCCCGGTGCATTCTTTGGAATGGCTGTATGTCTATTTTTTTTCCCGATAGCCACGGTGGTTTCTCATGTGGTAGCTGTGTCCTGCATACTTTGTACTTTTTTAGCTGTGGGAGGTTTGATAATACTTTTTTTTAAGGTCTGCTTCCTCTGGTTCGCTTTTCGACTCCAGTCTGGCCTTGTTTAAACCAGCCCCCTCTTCACTCTTATTGATTGGTAAGTCTGAACTACTTGAAGAGTCGGGGGGTGGTGGTGGATCAGGTGGGTGCGTGTCCCCATCTTCATAAACGTCCTCATTCATGGAGTCACTTTTATTACGCTCTATTTCTTCAACTCCTCCCTCTTTTTCTTTCCATGATTCGTTTACTTCACTTTTCCAATTTAAATTGGCACCCAATTCGTCACTTACCCGCGATTTCCTTTCCAACGGGCTTCGTTCCTCCTCGCTATGCCTGGTTGCAGCAACGAGTGGCCTGAAGTGGTTGTTCAGGAGATGCAAGTGTACATATTTCTCATTGGCATTAATCGTGAAACTTTCGAAAATTTTACACTTTTTTCCCCTCTTAGTGCCCTGTAGATGTATACAAATATTCTTCCTGAACTCTTGTGCGAACAACAATATGCAATCATCATTACCATATTCTGTATTGGACTGCAGGATTTTTTCTACCTCCTCCGAGTCAACACATATATTTTTTCACTTCGAACATTGTAGTACATCCCGGAGTTCTCGCGCCGTCAATTGTAAGTCACAGAAAAAAATAAGAAAGTCGAATAAGCAATTACCTGGTATTTCTACCGGAAGTTCTTCGATAAGTTTTAAATTTTTATTTGACTTCATGCAGTTTTGTTCTAAATTTCGTTTGGCTACATTTTCACCTCCTGTTCTACTTTCAAGCTTATTACCTTCATCGGTATAATCGTCCGTTACCCCTCTAATTCTTTCATTCCCCGATGGGTTTACATTTATCTGTGGTGATCCACGCGGGGTATCTTCCTCGGTAAAGAATTTCTTTCTATCCCCTGAGCCCGTTCTCTCCTTCGAGGGCTGTTGAGATATGTTTGTATCATTATCTGTACTCACCGTCGGATCACTCAGAAGTCGATCAGTGATAGTATTGGATTCCCAAGCGTCTATTTTGATTCCCGGCTTGCCTTTAAAGTCTCGGCACTTAACATTTAGTCTAACTTTCGCTTGGAAGTTATCTATTGAGTCATTAAGTAACGCTCCAATCTTTTTGTTTACTTTCGTCCTTTTTTCTGGACTTTCTTTCGTCTGTGTACCCCGTCGTGATTCATTTATTTGCTTCTCGCTTACACTCTCACTAGACGGTCTGCTTTGTGCCCCTTCCTTCGGCGTCGGTCGGTCCCCTTCGACCGTATTCGATATTTTCTGTTGCTGCTTGTTACTCTCTTGGAGCACACTTTGCGCGTGAGCTTGGGCCCATCGGACATTCTCCTTCTCTCCTTTATTCGCATTTCTGCTTGACATACCTGCATCCGAACTCATCATCTCTATGGTATCTATAGGGTCAAGCATTCTTTCTATCTTTCCGATCAACTCTGTAACCAGGCCTGCCTGTGCCTGCTGGTGTCCCCCGTGCTTATCATTATTCGCATTTATGTCTATGATCTCTGTACCTACAGTTTTTTCTTCCTTTTTACCTTTCTCATTCGCTAGGCTATCTGCGGCTAGTTGTAATTCACAATGTTTTACCGGCTGGGATTTCCCTTTTAAGGCCACCGGTGAGTCACAGTTCGCTATGATAATCTCCTTTGACACAGTTTCTATTTGCGGTGTTACTGAAAAATTTGGCAGGTGCCTATGCAGCGTATCCAATTGTCTTTTGCGATTTTTTCGTTGCATCTTCGGTTGTATTTCTAGTTTTAAATATGATGTGCTTGTTATTCTAACCCCTTTTTTCAAATTTTCTTCTTTGCACATGTAAGCTAATTTATCCTCAGTCGGACCCTGTGATAGGATTTGTTCTTTACCATTGTTTAAGGGTCCTACTTGAATATTTTTCCCCTTATTCTCTTCTGCGATCTGTAGTATCTGTTTACGCGGCCTGCCTCTTTTCCCTTGTTTCTTACGTGGTTCTGCTCCTTTACTCTCTATATTTTCACTCGCCACCGGCCACTCTGATTCTGGATCTGCGTCGCTGTGTTCATTGACCGTCAACTCATCTGAGTTATTCGTCTTGCGAGGCTTTTTCCTTTCTACCTTTTTGTTTGACTCGTCTCAATCGGAAATATTCTATCTGCCATTTCTTATCCTTTCTTACTATGTTTTTCTCTCTTCTTGTCCGCATTTTGAATATTCGTGCGGGTGGCACATTTATGTCACCATGACCATCTCTCTCCTGCTCTTCAGAAAGTTCATATAACTCTCGTCGCAGTAGTTCAGGATTTTTCTCTCCATCCTCTATAATCGGATTTCGGGACAGTGCATCCGGTGCCTTATTGGCTATTCCTGGTCTATAAACAACGTCAAATTCATAGCCCCTTAATTCAGCTTTAAGCCTATTAAATCTTATATCTGGCTTCTTTGATGAGTGAAAATGTTTAAGAGGCTCATGGTCCGTAACCACTGTAAACTTTCTGCCAAATAGATAGGGTCGAAACTGCTCTTTTGCATATACAATTGCGAGCAATTCTTTATTGTACGTAGGGTATCGAATTTCGCTGCCCTTTAGGCATCTGGAGGCATACTCGCACGGATTGTCTTTTCCTATTTCTCCCTGACTCAATATTGCCCCAATGGCATAGTCAGATGCATCCGTTGTCACTACAAATGGTTTTTCTAGATCGGGTGCTTTAAGTACAAGCTCGCTGCAAAGTGCATCTACGAGCGTTTTGAATGCTTGTTAATGCTGCTCTTCCCATTTAAACTCTGTACGTTTCTTCAGAAGCTTCGACAGCGGTTGAGCAATTTTAGCGTATCCTTTAATAAATCTCCTGTAATATCCAACAAATCCAAGAAATTGTTTGATTTTCTTTGCATTTTTAGGCCTTGGATATTTTCTTGCAGCCTCAATTTTCTTTGGATCCGTTTTTATTTCACCATTTCCTACAATATAGCCTAATACTTTTGCTTCACGCTTTAGGAATTGGCACTTCTTTGGCTCAATTATAAGATTTGCCCTTGACAATCGCTCTAACAATCTTGTAAAGCGTTTGCCATGTTCTTTAAGATTCGACGCGAACACCATTATGTCGTCTAAATATACCTCTACCTCATGGCCCTGCAGCCCTGCCAGTGCAAGCGTTATTGCTCTTAGAAACGTGTTCGGAGAATCCGTGCAACCCATTGGCATTCTTTTGTACTGGTAATGCCCATCCGGTCCTGAAAATGCTGTTTTGTGAACATCGTCTTCATGTATTTCGACTTGAAAAAATCCCTGCTTCAAGTCTACCACTGTAATATAGCGTGCTGTTGCCAGATGTTCCAGTATATCACTCTGGAAGGGAAGTGGATGACAACTGCCCATTGTTATCTCGTTAAGTTGCCTGAAATACGTTACCACCCGCCAGCGCTTTTCGCCATCTGGTCTTGCGTTTTTAGGTACGATCCACATGTTTGAGCTGTACGGTGACTCTAAAGGCTCTATTATGCCTTGTTCGAGTAATTGCTTAATTTCAATTTTCATTTGCTCTCTCACAGCTGGCGGATATCTATACCGCTTCGTTACTATCGGTTCATCCGTAGTCGTGTTTATTTTATTTTTTAAAAGATTTGTTGCTTTCAGTTGCTCCCCGTCAAGTCCAAAAACGTACGGGTCAACCTCTATAAGCCCTCGCACATGTTTTTTCTCTTCTTCGTTGCACCCCGATATGTCGACTAACTCCATTATTTTGTCGACTCACGCTTTCCTGCAACTTAGGACGTCTGTTTTAATGTTTTCCTCAAGTATTTGAGTATTCTCGTTGTCACGGCCATCCTTGTCACAACCCTCGTTTCCCACGATGTTTTTCTTCGTACATGTGCATCTGGCGTTGTTTCTTATCCCATTGCCTAGTTTTTCATTCTCTTCAGGGTTTTCAGTTTCTCTAAACATCCGTACAAAGGCTCATTCTAATGCTTCTACGTCATCCCCATTGACGTCCGATGAGTCAGCTTTCTTCGTCGTCTCACACTCTAAAAGGTCCACCACTGAGACTGGTACATTTATTATTTCATTTGATATATTGAGACATTCGGCATACACCCTACCATTATTGTTCGTTGCGATAAAATTACCGAACAAAATACCCTCTGTAAGCTTTTGTAGTGGGACCCAGCCCACTTTAATTTTCCTGTGCGACTCTTTTATATACGCAAATATAACTTGCCTCGTTTTCGGCATAATTTCAAAACTTTCTGATTCTCGTAGCGGAATTCTCCTTCCATTCAACTTAAGTGTGTTGTCTTCGGCATTTATCTCACCGTTATACAACTTAAAAATATCCCATCCTATGAATCCTTCCACCTCTATGGGAAAGTCATGGGGGACTACGTGTAGGGTACACATAAAGTTTTCTAGGGGTAATCTTATAGATCCAAAAGTTTGGCGAGCTCCGTGCGTTACGCCTTTTATTTTTAATTTTTCCCTACTATTTACCGTTACTCCAATATCGAGACAATTCTCTTTAATTATTGAAATTTCCGCGCCCGTATCGGCATAAAATGTCGCACCTTCGTTCATATAAGGGCTTTTTAGAATTACTGTGGGTGGTGTGTATCCTATTTTCGATAAATTTATTTTCACTGTGCGAGATAGCTGCTGCTCATCTTTTCCTTCAGCTTTAGAATTTTCACGCGTCGTGGCATAAGTCTCCGATACCTTATGCTTGTCATTATCCATACCCTCCTCTAACACTTCTAACTTCCTCTCATAAATTCCTTCATTTATTGCTTTGTTATTGACTATTAAGATTATCTCTCCTATAATCATCCCTCCGATTATCCTGATTGGAGTGTTGGTTATTTCACCTGTCCCGATAATCGTCCTTCCTGTGGTCATATCTATTATAATTATGACCTACTTTTCTGTCATTGTAACAATTTCCATCATAATTATTACTGTTTTTATTATTGTTATAATAATTAGAAATCAATACGTCCAATAGGTATACAAGCGAACGTCGATACACTTTAATCATTGTATCAATAGGCGCATATGCATAGATGGCGGTACTCTTCATACAAGCACTCTCTGTTACCATCCATACATGCCCTTTCTCAATATATAAGATATAGAAAATACTTGATAATACAAATCCACGTAATTTCTTTTTCAAAAAATTTTCCTTTGGAGAAATAATTAGGAACGAGAAAAAATCCTCCCCGGGTGCGGATCGAACACACAACCTCCTGTTTACTAGACAGTTGCTCTACCACTTGAGCTACCAAGGAGCTGTGCATTCACTCGCACCGTAAGTTTAGATAAGTTCTCGTTCTCAATTCTTAAGCTGTCTTTCACCTAAACTCGATATTGTAGGCATGTGACTCTAATGCTTGTTGGTAAATTAGAATTCAATACGTCCAACAGGAATCCTGTTATAATAATTATTACTATCGTAGTTATATTTTCTTCCCTGGTAGCGATTCCTTTGGTTGTAAGGCCTTTTACGATTATTCCCTTGTTGTCGATCAAAAATCCTATCGTTTCCATACCGACGGTGATAATCATTATACGCCACTTTCCGATCATACCATCCTTCTTCTTCTATTGTTTCTTTTTTTGGTTCTTCATCAACGTTAGGACTTTTTATTATTCCTTTTTTTGCATCTTGCCGTAATTTTTCACATCCACTAGTAGAATGGGCTCCGTGCTCTCGTCAATACGAACAGTACTTTACATCAGCCACATTGTCCCACTCGTCCGTATCTGACTCCCCCACGGGTGCGTCGCTACCGATAAGGCCCACCATGGCGTCATACCATCTCTCGGCGTTATTTGCTCTAAATCTGTTCTTTTGCACTATCATTGAGCGACGGAGACTTAATTTATTATCTACAGTAATGGCGGCTTCAATAGCCTCCTCTAGCGTTTTTGGTTGGAACCCTGCGACGTTCCAATTATACGGTGCCTTTAATCCGTACAGAAACTGCCTCACTGCTTCACCGTCTGATCTCTTTTTCGACGCGTCTTTCTCGGCCCGCGTCAAGTATGGGTTCACCTCATGTGCCATCATGATTCCATTGTGTAATCGCTGGACTCGCCCGCAGTATTCCATAATTAATTCGTTATTCCATTGCGTGACAGTTTTAAGCTCCGCTGCAAGTGTCTCTTTTCCTCTCATTTTATTGAATCTTCGTGATAGAGCCGACAGAAACTCGTCAATTGAATTAAATAACGATAATCGAGTGCAGAATTGATCGTCCGATATGCCCCGCAATTTATTTCCCAAAAGTCCTATGAAATATTTTTCATACTGGGCAGGTATTGTTTCCTTTATCATCCTAACCATTTGCTCAAATAAAGAAAACTGCACGAGGTCTCCATTATACAGTGGTATACCATTTACTGCGTTGTTTAGGTAGCCTAATATATTAAGATTCGAGCCTAAGGCTAACGGTACCCCTGATTGTTGCCTATTACTAGGAAAAAATTGCATGGTTTGATGCTGAGGGTTATCACGCATGTTACTTTGTGTCTTTTGAAAAAATTCTGCCTGATTATTTATCGGCAGCTCGGTTGGTCGGTCACATGCAGGGTAAAGGTATTCTGTATTTGTATACACGTCATTATGATTTTCTTCGTATCCAAACCTCAGCCTATCTGTCCTATTGTTTGATGTATAGTAGTTATAATTTTTGTCATTTGAATGCAGAGGTGGCCAATCGCAGAATGGTATAAAAGGTTGTTCACTGCTTGTATTTTCTTGTTCTCGCCGTTTGGTATACTTTTCCTGCCAACTCGTTTTGCCTAGCCCTTCCACGCCTAATTGATCACGTTTACTGTCCACCCCTATGTTCTCCTTAATCGCATTCTCTTTTAATTCTGATTTTTCTGGTGCAATTTCCAACATCTCTATTTCTGCTGTTTCATTCGTTGGCTCTGCTAATTTTGTATTAGGATTTTTCTTGAATGAAATTTTTGGTTTTATATTTTTAAATATCTTTAACATAAGAACTTGATTTTTCTTATCCATCTTCTCATAGAGTGCATACGATTCGGGGTCGTGTTCAAGCATAACCGTTATTGTATCTGAATCTTCCTGTGTCATGGAAAAAGTTTCGTTTAAACCATCCCTACCGTTATCAATCTCTTCCCCGTAGTCGGACATCATTATTTCTTTCCCCCTTTTTTTTTATATTAAAGTGATGTGAGCTTAATTATATTAGTTGATTTCAGTCCACGCACGAAGAAATAATAGAGAAAAAAGGATTCCTATTTTATTTCCGATTCTGTATTTCTATTTTACTGGCTTCTAAAACGAGCAGAACTAGCCGTATTCGGATAAAGTATTATTTTTTGTACGTCGTTTCCTTAGCTAAACAACCCCGAGGGACAATAAGTATATATATTTGGGAGGATAAAAAGAATTATTACTTACTCTGACAGAAGGCACAAAACGATGAGCGCCAACATACTCCAAGTCATCCTCTTTACGATGGTACCTTTTGAAACTGGATGTTGACTCTAGTCCTTCCTTACTCGATAGTAGCTGCAGGTGACTGCCTTGAATTTTCTGCGCCTTTTGTTGCACTGCACAATGTGTGCTTCCCGATTTTGCCCGAAAATTCCGAAATATCACGTGTAAAAAAAAATTTTTATTTCACGACAAAACCTACCCCACACTTAGCACCAAAACTGTTACGTAGGATTCTAAAGGTTCGGGGTGCTTAATAACAACGCGGCAGTTAAACTCAATCAATCACTTTATTGCTATATTCCTTGAGGGAAGGCGCTTTGCGGTCCCGGGTTACTTATTGCTACTATCCTCCTTCTAGTCCCGACGTTCAAGAGCCCTGTGGCTACTGCTGCGGGCCTTTTTATGCTCTTTTTTCCCCCACTTGTGCTTCTTCCTAATACTAATAGCTGAGGCCCATTCCACGTAGTATGTTCCATACTGTACGTGACATTATATAAAAAAATTTTTTGGGGCTGTATTAGTAAGTTAAACTTAACCGAAGAATGTAAAATAATATTACACTGTTCACCTAGGGAGCAAAAGTAAAGAATAGAATTTTCTGATCTCATAAATATTGTCTCCCAAGGCGAAGAAAAGGTAAAAGTAAGTGTAAATTCCTACAGATAAAAAAACCTATTTAATAGAAAAGATAAATGGAAGAGAAGGGAAGGTAGAGGCAGTTTTATGAGAGTTTGAGAAAGATTAGGAGAAGCCGCTATGAATTTTTAGTTAGTCAAAATATGCTATATAATATAAAAAAATTACTTTATTTGAGAAGGATCTAGGAAGAAGCGGGGAATAACAAACACATCCTTAAAATCTTCACAACTGTGTAATATAGAAATATGTATGTATAGATATGGGTGATTCTGCCATAACTTGCTCAGATCGACTTGACAAATTTTTTTAAAAGAAGTTGGTTGATAAAATTTTTTTCATGGTTTTTCTACTGTACATAACATTAGTAACTAATACCTAACACGATGCAATTATAAAACTTTATGGCCAAAAGTTATACCAAATTTTTTGAAAGTCAGTTTTTATCGATTTTCAAAAAATTGTATCTCTTTCTAGTACGTGTAGTTAAGATCCTTTAACAGTTCGAGTGTTCTTACTGGGCTTACATAAAAGCTGGGATCAAGACCTATGGATTAAGAAGAACTTTGTTCAATTTTGTGCCTACATTCAAAAGTTATAGATGTTTCAATTAAAGCATAAATGTCGCTAATAATGTGATTTTGGCTAAAATCCAGTATTTTTCATAAAATCACTATAACTTTTCATGCGGGGAATAAAATTCAAAGATTTTTGTTTTAAATATTAGGACTATGTTTTTTCTTTTATTTGAGCCCAGACAAAGTCACCTTATAGAGTACACCACTTGGCTACCGACATTAGAAGCAGCTCCACCGTTTTTGCATTTACGTAGCAAAAAAAGGCCAATTGGACGAAAACCCGAGACATATGTATCATCTTTTAGCCCAACAGTGATAAAAAAAAAGTTTGGCTGGGATTGATTGCTGTAAAACGAAAAAAACGGCACTTTGAGGTGAGGTAGGGTCGGAATGGAAGAGTTTGGAACAGAATTTTCAAAGTTTGTAGTGCTCGTGCGTACCTGCGCACACACATCGAGTGGTTGTTCCATGGGGGTCGGAACAGAAACAAAATGTTTGTACGTGCGAAATACGCAAAAAAAAGAGCTTGGCTATTCGAGAGATAGCAACTTCAGGTATTACTGTCGCAAGGATTTATTCATTTTAGTCCTTTACTTTTTAAAGTGACCATTAGTTAGCATTTGCAATCCAAAAAGTTACTAGTTTGAACTGATTTTTGTTAAAACCGCGATTATGGTGCAAATATGCGGACAAAATGTATGCAGTGAAAACTCACTCGTCTTCATCAATTTTTGGTGTGACTTAGGTATAAATCTAATCACTAATAGCTAGAGTATATAATGCGTACACGCCCAAGTGGCACATAAGTTTTATTGTTTACCAGTGGAAGCTTTTATGAGTGACATTGAGTTGTGGGCATGGGTCGGAATGGAAAATTTGACTCTAAATGATCGTTTGAGATTAATATATTGGTATAAGATAATATGTTAAGTAAAGTCAACAACATTCAACACAATTTGACGTTTTCATAGGTTTGGATTTCATTACGACACGTAAGTATCAGTACTGGACACGATCTAAGCAAGTTACAGCTGAATCACCCATATCTATATGGGACATCTCACGTCAACTTTGTTTTTTGAAACTTTTTATACAAGTAAATTATGGTAACTATCATATCCCAAGTCTCAGAGCTTAAGTCTCATAACTTCGTTTTCGGTAATGGTCTTAATGTTTGGATTTCATAGAAAAATAGGAATTAAAAAAAAAAAAAAACAATACATAAGGTTTCTAGTAGAATTTTTTCTATGAATCATAGTACGAGAATACACAATACAGGACTATACAATCGAAACGTTTTTTTATTTCTAAAGGGATGCTTTCGCCTTTTGTTAATGGTCAAAAATAAAAAAATTGCCATTTTTCAAAGTGTAACTTTTCTTAATGCGTATACTTTCAACTTTCGAAAAGTTTTAGTCCCATAATGGAATGAGTAACATGCTATAAGTAATTTCCTAATCAGATGCATGATTTTTTATGAATTACCTTATTCTATTTCATAGTTTAAATACCTTGTGTATACCACAGTAAACAAAAATTATTTCAACAGATCATATCACAACCTAATTATGCAATCGATGAATTACAGAGACAAATTTCGATCACTTAGCATAACATGCAAAGCAGCAAAAAAATCAAAAACAAAATATAGCCTTCTAAAGCTGCTAAAAAAACAAAAAATATGCCTTTCAAATATTTATAGTCAGAAAAACTTTTTGCCTAAACGATTAAATACAGCAAAAAGTCGTAATTTTTTTATCGTCGATGATTCGTTATTCTGTTAGTTCTAGAGCTGTTTTTCAAGGCTTAAAAAGTAGAGCTTGTAATTCTCTGCACTATTTTTAACCTAATTCTGCCTAAGGACACGAGCCTATAGTGATTGTTTAATTGGTTCTGTTCTAAAAATTATGCAGTGTGTAGAAAAAAAAATTTGAAATTAAAAAATAAGGTTAGCTATCTTGGGTTCGCCACTTAAAAATTCTTTACTCTGACTTTACGGAAAAATGTAGCAAATATAAATATTCCTTTCTATAAATTTTTGCAGTCAATTTTTTCGAATATTTTTTACAAATCGTAAAAATTGTCAATTTTTACAGTTAGAGTCCTCTAGCGGCCATACTATTGCTTATTCCATTATTGGACTTTAATTTTTTATAAATTTAAAGCATACACGTTTAAAAAAATATTATCCGTATTAGAATCGACAATGACACGCGGCGCCCTAGCCCATGGCAGAATTTGAAAACCTGGGTAAAGCCAGTGGCAATAAACCCAAGGACTCTGTAAATATCTTTAAATATCTTAAAAAGTAAGCAGTGTAAGATGGTTTATAAAGCGTGTAAGTTTTAGTAAATTTAATAATTAGTATGTGTTTTTTTATCTCATGTGAATCGAAGTAGGTGTTTTCATATCATAGCCGTTAAAAGTATAGAGTGCCTGCGACAGCATACCATGTACGTATTTAGTACATGTGTAATGTATCTGAACTGTATGCAACTGCTCCATGTTTTGCTTTCAGTGTTGCTGTATACACATGGTGCAGCAGACGCAAGTACGCAACGAATAGTTCCATTCATGAAACTTTGAGCGGCTGTAATGAAAGATCGCAAGTACTGTTTCACATGAGATTAAAAGGTCTTTACTAATAATTAAATTTACGACAACTTTTACGATTAATTTATCATTATAGAAGCTTACTTTTTTTAGATATTCAAAGATATCTAAGACTGTGTGGATTTAATGCCACTGACTTCCCTCTGGAATAACTCAATCGACACTATAAGGGCTGGCGCATGTCATTTTATAAATAAATAAAGCGACTAGTAAACGCGCCGGGTTGTGTGGGGATAGGCGCTTACGTTATTATTTTATTAATCATCAAATAGTAAAGCGACCAGTAAGCTACTTGGGTTGTGTGGGGATAGGTACTTGCGTTTTTATTCACAGGAGAAATAGGTCTTCCCCTACTCTCCGGCTATAGCTCTTATCTGATTGGCTTCGAAACTCTTTTAACAAAAAGTTCCGATAGCGGTGGGGGTATGCGGAGATCCTCTTTGCTAACACTGCACACCATACATCCTACCGTGACTACAGCGACACCAACGATTTTTCTGCTTGCCGACTCGCATTACTACTACAGGCAGGCATTCCATATATACCCTAGTTAAGTGCTTTACCCACTCTGCTACGAACGACGTCTATTAAGGTGAAGGACCCAATACTCGATTACTCTACACACTTTTGAGGTTGTTTCGACCAAGAAAATTAAATAATTATGAAAATTTAATACTGCAATTCTTAGACAGCATAAACAAACTACTTAAGTTTGTAATAATACAACTAAAAAGAGATTTCCATCCAAAATTTAATTGTGCACATGTGCAGGTAACAAAATCTTACTTCTGCGCATGTGCAGATGATAAAAATAGGACTATTCGAGTACTGGTGCCTTGTCGAGTATTGGGTACTTTACCTTATGGATTAACGTTTTTCTCTTTGTTATAGAGCAGTTCGAATGTGATCGCTAATTTTAATATTTATTTACTATTTGTTAATTACTTAGGTTTAAATATTCATTATATTAATCAGTACATTATTAATTTACCTAACTACTTTTTTAAGTAACTAAAAAGTTTTTTCTAAAACTTAGGAATACATGATCCTTCAAAGCATAGGTTTATAAATGTTTGAACAGTTAATAATTAATCTAAATTCAGGTTCTTACTATTTTGATTTTAATACTTTAATTCTTCAAACAATAGAATACCATGATGTCATTTGTATATTGATATTTTATACGAAAAAAAAATTTTTTTTAACATTTATACTGTGTGGTACTATAATAGAAACTTTAAAAATTAATAGCGAACAACAACAGTTTAATAATATTCTTACCAACAAATATGAAAGGTATCAGATAATATGTAAAGATAATATGTAAAGTGATCACCTCGATGTGAGAAAGAAAATTATATTTAAAATCAAACATTGTTAATTAACAAAATGTATGAAAATTAAAGAGCAAGATTCACTATAACGAATTTTTTACGCAATAATCGTTTGAACGCCTTCTATTTTGTCTTTTAAACATAAGTTCGAATGTGCAGCGATATTGACTTGAAAATAATTCGTAGCAAAAAGTAAAATAAAGGAAAAAAAATTAAATTTAATGCAAATCACATAAAACTTAATAATCACTTCTTAGATGGAAAATCACCTCTACTCTTCTAGTTACAAATTTTGTGGGATGACCAGCTCTCCTAATAAGTAGAAAAAAGATTATCATACAACAGACAAATAATACGTGTAATAATATAATTTTGGTAACAATAGAATATCTTGATAATGCTATAGTAAGTGAGGAATACATCCCAAATTAATCATTATGAAAACAGTAAGTCCTTTCGTGACTAATTTAATTAATTCGCATGGTACAGCAGTTATACATCAAGATAATACTGTGAAATAGATTGCCAAACGCAGGTAAATTTAAAAGGAAAAACTCCAAATGAATCATCAAATTTTAAGCACGACACAAGGTTTAGCGGGGTATTGGCTTCCAAACTACGTGGTGTTACAATGAATGAATTTTTAAGATCAAGTGGGACCCTCCGATATAAAGTAAAGCACGCCTACAAAACTACCTCAAAGGGTTTTGCTGCCTCTACGACGAAGAATCGTCAGCAACAATTCACGAGCTTGACTCGACCCTCAGAAACCACTTGTTCTCACTTACGGTCACCAATAAACTTGAGTTTAAGCCGGACAAAAACTGTCCACGAGGAAAGCGATGCCACCAGGTGTGAGACTGCCACTACCAAGGAAAAGAAGAAGTAATCCTTGTAGTCGAGCTCCTTGACGTAGTGTCCCAACTTTCCACCACCCTCTTCATTTCATTACGCCATCCCCCCGTATGACTCAAAGCTGCCAAAACTGCTAATTATTTTCTATGGTTTCCGCGTTTCCTCCCACCGGGTCGTGGCCCTATGCGTGCTTTTTAGGCTCTCTTCCCATCGGGACCTCACACCACAAAGCTATTGTATTAACACTAAATTTTGTTAAAAATATTGAAGTAATTAAAGATATTCTATAAAGGTTAAAAAGAAACGATTTGACAAAGAGCTTTTATTATAGAATAAGAAAACATTATGTCATGTATTACAATTACTATAAAATAATAAAATGACGATTAATCGAATAATATTTGAGGAAATGTAAAATAGTCATGTCACTAAATGTATATTTAAATTTTCAGTGAAAGTGCATTTGTTTATTTGTAATTTTTTTACTGCACTA
>NW_019379474.1:325890-372715 GCF_000648655.2 Copidosoma floridanum
TTTTTTTCCTTCAAGTAACATGATTACTATTATTATTATTATACTTTTTACTATTATTAATGTTATAATTATTATAATTACTATACAAACAATGTTTAAAGTAATAAATACTTCATTCTATACCACAGGTAACTATTAAAACAACGTTATATCACAGAATAATCCCTATATTGACAAAGTGAAAAACTCAACTTATTAAAACAACGTTATATCACAGAATAATCCCTATATTGACAAAGTGAAAAACTCAACTTAAGAATCAACATGAGCACGACGGATCAACAGACTACAATTGATACCTATCAGATCACGCATAAAATCGTTATGGCAAAAACTACGAAACGGTCCACCCAAAACCTGACAGGGTACAAAATCATGGACTGAGCGACAGATTAGAATTGTCAGTACACTATGCATCGAAATCTCAGGAGAGTCAAATAGCTTTATAACATTAATTAGCTACAGATTATATATACATTCGTAATCCATTTTGTTAGCACAAAAGAAAATCAATTTTTAACTTATTTTTTAAAATTTTCTTTTACGAGTAGGTCACCTTTCTAAACGAGTGGCCCAGGGCAGAATTTCTAAGAAGAGAGAAATCCAGGTAAGAGAGACAAGAGACAGTAAAGTAGGTTTCGTTTTTTTTTGTACGTGAGATATCAGGATGACTCCGATTCAAGGGCTTGATTGTCTATGTCACACTGTCAAACTCTTATCATTCAACAGAGTTTTAGAAAGAGACTTTAATTTTATGTTAAAATAAGTAACTGAAGCTCTATTTTATATAGTTCTCAAAGCCTATTTTAAGTAAAGAATTTTTTTTGTAACCATTCCAACTAAATATATCGTCAAAGATGTTAATGTTTTATAAATATTTGCAAGTTTTATGAATCTATGAGATAAATATCATAAGTACTTGCTTGTTATGGCACTATTTATCAATATGCTACAAGATTGATGCAATGTGTCCAAGGCTTCACTTAATGTTAAACTATACTAAATATTGTTTTGAACATATTTGTACAACGTGTACAAGTTCTTTGTTATCACCATAAAACATCCCCTTCCGGACTTAACAATTTGAAAATTAATATCCCTTCGCGGTATACTTAATTAGATAATTTGAAGTACTTTGGTCCTTAAAAGAAACGTTACAGATCTTCGAAAGAGTTTTAACTTCATACTTGAACAGTAAATTCTGGACTGATTCCAAATATCAAAAACGGGAAATCTACTGTACTTAATTCATAACTAGCTCGTACAATTGTCTATTAATAATTTCCATATGTTTAGCAGACAATAAATGAGTGAGTATTAGTAGTTTCTGCAAATACATACTGCATGGGTTGTAAGAAAAAAAATAATTATAAGAAATATATTACATCATTAAAAACATAGCTTCAAATGTTTCTCGTAACTATTTTATAACACAGAAGTAGTAACTTCTGCATTTAAAGCCTTTTCCATATACTTCATCGGAGACGGTATATTTAAGTGGAAGCGTTGTTAAAATATCGTTATCTAACTTGTGCACCGAATGATAGTCTCCTTATCACCTGTTTTAAATGATGAAGAACTTTGAGGATTTGTATCACCTACTATCCCTTTCTCTCAAAAAACTTATATTTAGAACTTTTATCACCAGCATTAATACCGTCGTGATTGTCGTCATCACTCAAACAATTTAAAATCGTTGCAATTTTTCTTTTAAAATTTTTGGTTTCAGCTCTTATATAACTTCTTATAAACTTTCTAAACAAAAAAACGTCTCTAGCTGAACAGAATCAGACTTTTGAAGTTTAAAAAAAATATATTTCAGCCAAAAATCAATAATTCATTTCAGTTTTGATCATTTACACTTTTTGAAAAATTGAAAAAAAAACGGAAAATACTTGAAAATTATTAATTTATGTACACAACCCCCTCAAAAAAAGTTTTAGGTAAATCAGAAGTGAGTCTGTTTGAAGGTGTTTGTATAAACTGATTGTAAAGAATTATAGGAAAGTACAGTATTTTAGCATAGGTATGGTGAATTGGATTGTTTTTAAAAAATTACAAATTAGTTAATAGAATAAACCGATAAAATAACACAGAACCAGCTTCTAAATATTGTTTTGAAGCTTTTTATACTCTGCATAGATAAAAGTTATCATAAGATTTTCATATTACAGGATACTTAAATTAAAAACGAAACATTTCAAACAAAGTTATTGAACTGATAGTGTTTGATCACTAGGTGGACTGTATGATCCAGTGGGTGGCCAGATGGTCAAGACAATGGGACAGCAGAGTTTAACTCTTGAGGGCTAAGAAGTAAATGGAGTTAGCAAAATTTTCCTGCACGCAACACAACATCAATGAAATATAACTCTCATTTTTTTGACAGTATGAAACTTTAATAAAAACGTATCAGAAAATAATACAGAGTTTAGAGATAGGGGTAAAGGGTACAGTTATTGACACCTTAAGGTAGTGATTGACCCCTGTATAATTTTTATATCTATATGTAAAGACTCCATTTAAAAATGCATGTGGCGGTCAATCACTATCGGGGGGTCAACAACTGTACCCTTTACCCCTATTTCTCTACATTAACCAACAAATTAGTATTATATTATGAAGAGAAAATATGGATGTAAAACCATATTATACTAGGCAGTCGCACATTGCTGGTGCTATACGCGCAAGAGACTATACTCATTAACAGCTCAAAGCCGATTGACTGGCCGTGATTGTGTGTTTATAGCAGTCAATGCACGCAAACTAATGCTGTATTCATAATAAAGTGACAATACCGCAACACTCGCACAAACAATAATAATTTTGAACAAAGACTAATGGATACTAAACAGATAGTTAAGAACTGTGCATGTTATATCTTAATATCGTAGTCATTTATTTAACTAAAACTGTTTTCAGGTGTTAGTATTTGTATTTTATTAGAGTCTATGAATAACCATTGCAGGATTTGTATGTATCCTAATCTCTACTTCTACCACCTTATGCTTTTTTCCTCTTCAATTTTCCTTCTCCTTCCCTAACAATACAGATCTCATGCAGGCCCCTAACACGAAGTTCTCCTCTGATGGCTTGGTCATTCATTCCAATGAGTCCTATTCGCAACGCATAGCGGTCTTTTAAAACACAAGTCAGGTAGTGTCAGGCCCAAGGACGTATTTTATTGAAGATGTAACTTACCGTACTAACTATTGAATTATTAACAGTGACTTTATCAACGAGCTGGCCAACAGTTCACTTCCCGAGGAAAGGACGACTGTAAAGGTTTAGACATAATCCACAAAAATTTAACATTTATCTTCAAAGAATTCTTGATACTTATGCTGTCAAAAATGCTCGAGAAAAAAAATCTCTATGCTTGCTAACCAAATTTAATCTCACGAACTCACAAGCTTTCTCAGCTCAAAGGCTGGCATACTTAATACCAAGCCACCAAATTTTTTTTTTTTCCTTCAAGTAACATGTTAATGATGATGAGCGGGTGAATTAAAAATATGATTTTTTTTTTTTTTTTAAATGTCAGGTGAATAAAGCCTTTTATTCCTGAAGTGATTGGTTTAAGCTGATTCTAAACGGGTGAGTTAAAAAGTTTGATTTTGAAAAAAAGAGCATTGCATTTTGCATGTTAAACAAAAATTAAAATCATGTGTTAAGTCGGATTATTACACTAAAATCTAATCATTTTGCTTGAATTAAATAATTGTGAGAGATATGAATAATTCAAAGTTGGAATTAGCACGCGGAGTGTTCAAAACAAATTTAAACTTATCAAAAAAGAATTTGAAATTATGGGACTTTTTTATATAGGAAATTAGAACATTAATATTGCTTAAGTATAATCAAAGATAATTAACGGGTTAATACTCACCAAACATTGAAAAGTCTTCTTCTAAAAGGCGTAGGTAATGAATTGTATCACAAACTGGAATATATACTCTTAACGAAATAGTTCCACGCCATCCAACTATTTCGAATTTCAAATGATGTATCTTCTCAACATTATTTTCTTCATATATAAGAATACAACTTCCTGGCACTAAAACAGTTTTGACACATTACTTCAGAAAAATGTGTTAGCTCAACGCTTAACAGTAAGATTAATTGTGTTATTTCCACATAGTTGATAATTCACAATAATTCAGTATTTTATTATTAAACTATGATTTTTTATAATGTATGTTGATTTGGCTACCTAAACTTTTTAATTTCTCTTGAGTTTCTACTGCAAGCTTAGTGATTTCAGGTGGATAATTATTATTGATATTTTGTAAAAGCATAATTATATCATCTCTTGAAACTTGGATTTTTCGATGTTCCCCAACATAATGAATTATGCTCTTCAAACCCTCCTGAGCTAATCTGAAAGCACACTGCATGTTTTTGTTATCACATCTGACAAAAGTCTTCACACCAGTATTTATCATTTTAATATGATCTTCATTGTTAATTATAATATCACGTATTTGTGGCGATGTTAAATAAATATTTTTTCTTTTTCCTTCACGACATCGTACTAAGAGACACTGAGGATGTAACTTATCTGATATACTGTAAAATTCTCTGTAAATCAGAATTTAGTAAACATTACTTATAACTAGAATTTAATTATGCAATATACATTACATGTACACAAAACACAGATTATTGCATGAAAATTTTGAAACATGAATAGTTTTTTTTTTTTTTTTAATAATTATAATATTTTAACGTAGATACACACATATACGTGTCATGTAAGAGTGTTGGAAAATGTCCACAGCACTACAACCTACAGCAAATTTCTAGAGTAACTTGAGCATCAAAAGCGTGAAATCTTCATTGAAGCTAAGAAATTCTTACTTAAGTGAGAGGAAAAAACAGCTAGTTGTTAGGTCAAAAATAATAACAACTGGTAAGATTCACTGTATTAAATTTGCCACTACAATGAACTTTATGTGATCATTAGACTATTGTACTATGATAAAATAATAATTTTGCGTGTACAATTATTCAAGAAAAAAAGTTTAACAATACTCCACCATCAGTTAAGTATAAAGATGTTGATGGTTCAAGCCCAGTACCTTATTTTACCTCAAAAAATTTGAATGTTTCTTAGCTGAGGTTCAAATTTATAAATAATAAAAAAAAATTTTATTCTATTTCTCTGATTGTATACAACTTATAGTTATTAAAAACAGTTAGGCAAAGCTAGAAGCTTGTATTTAACAAGACATTTAACAAATATTAGATATTGTAATATGGGTAAGAACAACTTTCATAATTAAAAAACATTTTCCTATTATTACTCTGTGACTTGAGTTTTATATAAACGTGTGCAGTTGACAGATACTTCGTCCAATGGAAGTGCAGCGCAGAGTTGAAGAAACATGCTCATTATGAAGAAAATTTGATTTACAAGTCTGGATGGATGTGTGAAAGTAACAATAAGTGCACTGCAGGTCAATCAAAACAAGCTCACTGCAAACACGTAGTTGTTGTATTACTGTATTAGTAGCTGTGAGTAATCTTTACTCATATAAATCTTTGATAATAGAAGCACTCTGCACTAATCAACTAAAAACGCCTTATCAGCAAAAAAAAAAGTTGTGTCATTTACCTGTTCAGGTATAGGAATAGGTATAAGAATAAGTTAGGTTCAGAATATAATCTTAATAATCCAGAGTATTACAAATGGTACAAAAACTATTTTAAAAATGTAATAGTAGCTAGGGGATTTACTAATAACATGTCTATCAAAACGATCATTGAACCTGCTCATATATATATATAGTATGACATGAAATTATCCTTACTCCATTTTCAACGCAATATCTTTCAATATTACTATCGTCCATATTACAATCATTTTTTTTATTGGATCTGACAAAGAGAAGTAATTGAAGTTAAGACATTAACTCGTGGATGATCTAAAAATAAATACTGGCACGACTAAGGAAGCTGTCACGAAACTGCTAGCAGAGGGTGGGCCATTTCTGGCTCAGTCAATTAGGAAATTGAACGCTTCCACTGTACAGCAGTTTCGCATGGACAAGTATATGAAAACTGTTCCATCAAAATTTTCAATCAGTATCCTAGAAATAATCTAGGCATACAAGAATATAGCATGTTTATCTCTGAATCTTATCCATATCTGGCTAAAAGTTCAAATATACTACTTTGCTCTCTGACTGTGACTGAAGTAAGATGTCCATATTCGAGCAGAAAAGCTTTTATTAATGAAATCACAGTGCATTACTTTTGAAAAAAAAACGATGATAATCTACAATTAAAGAAAAATTACCTATGCTATTACCAAGTTTATGGTCAAATGCTAGTAACTAGTAGAATTTTTTAAAAACTTCAATAAATAATGTAAACATTATCATTTTGTTATGAAATAAGTTTATTTCATAATAAATTATGTACATAAGTTTTATGAACATACTGTTCATTTCCGTCACCAAAATTTTTATTGTCGTTCGCTGTAGTAAAGTAGTATCTGTTGTCAAGAGTTGGTTATTCTTACCATTGTAAATTATTTTATCTTTTTCGCAAGCAAGTGAACTAGAGTTTGTTACCTAAACATTTAATTGTACCAAATGTAATTACGTAATAAGTAATAATTCAACAACTTCATAAATTAAATGAGCATTGAAAGATAAAACATTACTCATATACCATTTTTTCTCTCTGTTATAATGCAGTCAGACTCAAAATTATTGGAGCAAAGACCAATCTTTGTAATTAGTTTAAATGTAAGATTTCTCATAGTTGCTAGCCACTTTTCTTTAAGGTCTTTGTTTTTTTGGAAATGTTAATCTCACGATATTTTCACACTTCTGCACACTGCATCTCATTGTAAAAACAAATATCAAATTCTACTGAAATAATTAAAAGTACGGATATTTTTTGTGATTATTATGTGTATAGGTATAACCACAAACTCATAACACTGACATACGACAGACGAAATGAATAAACTATCACACATGACATACACATACGAAAACACACGGACATACTAACACCTCCTTGAATCAGGACTGGAGGGTCGTGGCACCCCCTGGATTAAGCTTTACAACATAGATTCCTCATTAAGGGTGAAGCAGGAATTGGTTAGAGAGGAAGTATGTTTTAGAATACAATAGAGTGTGGTGAATTAGTAAGGTCAAAGTGCAGAAAGCGTTTGAGTATAAAGATTGGTGCGGACACAGAGTGCCTAGTATACAATAAAGAAGGGCAACAGAAGTCACGGATAGAATTTCTAGAGGCCGACTATGCAGCTGAGTCATTACCGAGTTCAGTACAATTTTTAGAAGCCTGAGAGTAATGTTAAGAGTATAGAGGAGATAGATGTGCAGTGTAATAGTGCATGTGTAAGTGACGTCGACGGAATATTTGGTGGTAGTTTTGTGTATGTGTGTGTGTGGGAGAGAGAGAGTACGGCTGCACGTGCGTGTGCTGTAGGTACAGGCTCCCGATAAGCCAGGGAGAAGTTCATCTAAATGGACAACTGAAGCCTACAGACCAACACAAGTACACCTATATCGCTAATATGGTGTGTATATACTAGTAGGAGTTTGCTTCTCTGTGCACTTTATGCACTAACCCCATATAAACTAATTGCTATCGACTAATAATGATTTAAACGAAAATTTTTTGTAATTTTTACAATCTTTAATAATTGAAATATCCAACATAGCGTTAATTTTAATTACTTTTAAGATATTTAAACTGTGATTTTAATTAATAAATGGTAGTTGTGTTGAAAAAAAAGGAAATCGCTGACGCTGATTTAATAAAAAACAAAAAAAGAATAATAGTAATATCCAGATTACTACAGACAGAATATCAAATAGTTTTTATTTAAAACATATGTACAATAATTAAATTGTCAGAAAATGTAACAGAATTTCTTTGAAAAAATAATGCGTGTCATACAAGAGTTCTGTACCCTAATATCTGAGAATAAATGATCATGTTTATATACTTGTAATGTAACATTTTGATGTCGAATAATTCAAGTATTCAAATCGTCAAAAATAATTTTTTTAGTACCATCGCACTCTACGAACGAAAAAAAATATTATAATTTTTTGATAAATATTTAGATGGAGCTACAGACTCATGTAAATAAAGAAAAACAAACTTTTTTTTCTTATTTTATGGAAGGGCCTTGAAAACCGATTGTGTCAGGATAAAGAAAGGGTTGTCACCTGTTTTACAAATATGCCTATATAATAAAGATAATAAGATGAATATAAAAAGCAATTTTATTTGGTACGAAGTGAAATTTCTGAAATCAGACGATGAATTTTATCTTTCATTCAACGTTATAATGCCAAAACAGATGCCTTATAGCAACGTACGAACACTATAAAAAAGACATTTTAGAGGAAATTTTTAACGTATTGTTGGTTGAATAGAACATTAAAAAAAAAAGTTTCACTATTATATGCAAACAGAATAAAAAAATTAAAATCATGGACGGACTTAAGTGATCGAGCAAAATATTTTTATACAAAATACGAAGTTATCAAATAATTTTCGAGGAAAAAAACGTATACACAGTTTAGACTAGAATATCATCTTTTTAACTACCAAAAAGTGTAACCAACAATAAAACTTTTTCATTAGCTTTAGATAAAACAAATAGTAACTCCATTTGAAAAAGATCAAAATACAAACAAAAAAAATTAAAAAAGTGGAATTAATCATATGAAACAAGGCTTTTATGAATCCACAAAAACTTTCGTATAATAAGACAAGACTCTACATGACCTATTCATACGGAAATATTTTTGAAAATCAAATTGATAATGTAAGGAGCAAGTTTATGTTGAATACTTCCCGTATTAAGAAGAAATAATCAAAGCATAATGGTAAAAAAACATTATTTTACGACTATTTCGTTGATATGTTATAAGCAGACTTGTTTGGAGTATGGTCTTAACCGTTTTATTTTAGTGTCATTCGTGGTTCTCCTAAAATTCAGCTTGTGAGCTTCATTTGTTTCTTTGAGTAAGATGAAATTCTTAATTTAAATGAGACGGATAAATTTAGTTACTATATTCTTTGATTTAAGAATTAAAAATAATTTATTCTTCTGAACATAATTTATTTGGATCACTCTAACAAGGTTTGGTATTAATTATGTTATTGATTACTAACTTACATCTATAACTGATGCTTGTTACTGCTGCTTTAGAGTTCCCTAATACTTCGTGCAGTAATTTTAAGTGATTCCTTAAGCTACACGAATGAATTCGTGGCCGGTAAGATGTTGCAGTTTCTACTTGATCTGCTACTGCTGGAACTACTTTCGGCGGGCCTCCTCCGTTGTACCTCGGTCCTTAGCATAGTTCGATACTATTGCTGTTCTCGATATGCACCCAAATTGCCTTAGCCAACACGTTATGCCTGACGTGTATAAGGTACTCGCGAGTCGCGGAAGTCAAGAGTTGACTGAAACTTCATAGGGCAGATGACAGACATAAAAAGACGAATTTTCCTCTTGCTGGTGCATTTTTATAACGTAGCAGTGAGTAAAAGAGGCCTTTGGTTGAATTAGGTCAACCCATGAGTGATATTCTTAGACAGAAAAACAGTAGGCTTGCACGATGATATTTTATATTACGGTTTCATGGAGTAAAAAATAACAATACAACAGTACCAATCGTACTTTTCTGACAGGTGCGATTGAGATTTTTAGATTCGTGATGATGCAAGCTCGTATCAGTAATAAAAGAAATGCCAAATAGAAAATCAAGTAAGACAAATAAGTTTATAAATTTCGCAATCAATCCTTTTGGGAATTTTACATTCAATTTTGAATAGAATGAAATAATTTGTTTATTACAATTTTTAAATTGCCATACATTATTGGAAATGGACAAAAAATGGAAAATCAATGCTTAAATAATCTATTTGTTTATATATACAATAAAATTTATGCATACATACATACATCGTACAATATTAATATATTCATGGATTCTTACAACGAGGCTGGTCGTATTACATGTCAGCATATTATGAAATATTCACCTCAAAGCCAATACACACACATGCATACAAGTGACATATAAGTTCTACTTGTTACATGAGCTTGTGTTTATTTACAATACGTCTTTTATGAATTTGACGGACGAACTACATTTTTACTTATAATATGATTCGTCTGTATCAGCTCGGAATGTAACAGGTTTAATAATTTTATTGTAGAATTTAACATTATAATTAGCTTTCTTAAAATGCAAATATAAAAATATTGTAAAACCATAATCTTTGAATTAAGCTATACCTATAAAATTAGTTCTTGAAGTAATAAAATGAAAGTTTCTCTCTTAAAAAAAAAAAACAGAATGAAAAATAATTTTATAACGTTATTTGACCACAAGATGTTTAGCAATCACAAGCTGTTTTTTTAATTGAAATTATGTTTTACTTTTTATTCATACAATTTAATTTTACATGATATGTTTATTAACATTCATAAACACAAAGGATTAACTTATTTGGAATTTGAAAAACGTCAAAATTTGTCAGCAATACCTCAATGGTAGTTTTAAAATTCACCCACAAATTACACAAAATATGAAACTGTGATGAATAATTACACTAAAATTTGATAAAATCCACCAAAAAGTATATAATTATTGTAGTCATGTGTTACTTCTAAATTGTTTCATTTCATTTGTTTTTACTGTCGTCACGGCAAATACTAGGCTCAACACACCTGCAAAGCAGGGCCCGAGAGACTTCTTGTGCTTGCTCTGGTAGGTTGCGCACCATGTGCGAACCCTATTTCTCCTACTGAAGGCACATTTAATACTCAAAAACGCCCTAGATAGGTAATACTAATTTTTTACCAAAGGCAAAAAGTACAACTTGTACACCAGAAGGGCGCAGTTGTTGCATGTTTGTGCCCAAGTTATGAATGACATTTTTTATATCAAGTGCGCAAAATGCAACTTTGTGCTCATGAGCCCACTTTCCGCCTGGCAATTACTTTTCATCCTAGAGCGGGAACACATTTAGGATCTGGCAGCACCAGACTGCTCCTTCGAATAGAAAAATTACAAAAAAATAAAACACAATAAAAATCAACTAATGTACTTATGAAATACAAAAAAATGTTTAAAAAATAAAAAAAAATAAAAATAGTATACAAACAGATACTTATTTTTTGTTAAAATAACAAATTAATGATGAATAATTAATGATGAATCCAACCAAAGGAAGCCCAAGGAGTCCCCCGGGCTCTGCTCGGCAGATTTTTTGAGCCTGGTGCTTACCCTGGTGACAGCCGCCACTATGTGCGAAAACTACGATTATTAATACATAAGAAAGCTGCTCTTCAAAAGTATACCAATTTTTAAGTTTATAAAAATAGTATACTTGTATATTTCCAACCAAGACAAGCACAAAGAGTCCCTCGGGCCCTGCTTCACGAGTTACTTGGGCCTGGTGCTTGCCCTGACAACATGCGCCATCAGGTACGAAAAATGTCATTATCACCTCGGGAAGAAACATACAACAACCATGCCCTTCGGGCTGTCGTACTTTCTGCCCTAAGTAAGAAATGGTACTTTTTTTACCTTGTGGCGCATGTCGCCAAGGCAAGCACTAGGCCTGAGGGACTCATTGTGCTCGCCCTGATTAAATGCGCGCCAGGTACGTCCCTATTTTTCCTACCAAGAGCGAACCCGACCCTTAAAATGCACGGTAGAAACAATTATTTTCCCTACTTCGGACGTTTTTGAGGATCGTATACCCTTTGGTAGGAAAAATAGGGTTTGCACCTGGTGCTTCATAGATCCCCCGGACTTGGAACTTCTTTTGGCGACATGCGCCACCAAGTACGAAAACCACCATGACTAAAAAAATTAGATTATTTAATGAATAATTAAACTATTAATGTTATTTATAATTAAATCAAATGAATGCTTGTGTGCACAAGATTCTGGGTTCAAGATTCGAGAAAAGTTTTTGTTATTTTTTTTATGTTTATTAGAAAATTGGTTAAAGAATAAGTCGTAAATTTAATAAAATTCCACATGCGAGAGAGGTGAGGGGAAGAGGGAGTAATATACAAAATCCACTACTGTCAGATACTTTCTTAAGGTCAGAGTTCTAGAATAATTTTTTCTTATGCATACGGCACCTATAGATGAATAACTTTAAAATCTTACGGGTATTTTATAATTACTAAAAGTATGGTTACTAGAAGTGAGGAAAATGAATAGAACAAAACTAAATAATATCTACTACACATAAGCAATAAAAAGTCGGTACAGTAATTGCAACAAAAGCTAGAATTAATGTTTTGAAGTTATTGTTCATTCAAATGGTTAGAAATACAGTTTTTTAAAATTCTTTTGATATGATGTAATACCGTAGGTAGCAGACCATAGCTATCAAACTACATTCAATAATCTTCAACAAACATGTATACAACATTAACATTAACATGTAAGCTGCCTAACGCGAGCCTGGTTTAGAACTTTTATCGGTATTAACTATAAGAGAGCACGGTCTAGTCCAAACTGAAAATAACTGATCCGCAATACTTCAGCCGTTGCTGCAGGTATATAGCGTTGCAACGAGTCCATGATAAAAAAAGGGTAAATTTTTATGAATACAAATCTGAAACTACTTGACAATTTGAGTTTATTTGCAATATGTTGTCAAATTCAGCATATGAAACGCCATTTATAGTTTATGTGATAGCTATCTCGAAGCGTACCTCTATTTATACTGTACCATTCTTTACTAAATTCCAGTGACCTGCAAAATGCACTGAATGATAAGGCATAAGACACCCTTTGAGGTAACTATTTCTGTGAATAATATTCTTCCTTTATGTAGTAGATTTCGGTGTCTGAAAATAAAGTACAATGTGCTTGTACGTCCATGAATGAGCATCCTGTAAGAGTCAGTTGTAGCGGTTTACTAAAGACATGTACATCGTTAACAAATAACTACAAAAAATTAATGGAATAATTTTGAATGCTAAGATTATTCATCTTTTAATCCCTATGTAACGCTTTGTTGTGAAAACCCCTCTAATATTTCTTTTTAGAAGTTATTAAAGAATAACATTATCGAAATAGTCACCGCTAATACCACTATTCAGAGTATAAGATTTAACTTCAACACAAGTACTTAGATAATTTGGTAATTACTCGTGTTAAAGATTTGCTAATTTATAAGTAATTGACAGAGACTGTCCGAGAAAACTGTAGGGCTTACTTTAACGCACTAAACGAAAAGCGTTGCCTTGGTAATGCTAACAGAATAACTTTTTCCTTGCTGTGTGAGAAAATCATCTTTTAAGCTTACTACGCGTTAAAGAACATGGACACGACTTAATAATATTTTATCCTGGTTGAATACGTCACAATGTAAACGACCTGTTAAATCTACAATCTTTTCGTCTTTTCAACATTCTTGACACATAAAAAGAGCTAAATTTTTTTTCGACTCCGGCAATTTCATCTATTTTATCAGCAACATCTGTTTTTCAAAGAGTTGTTAACAACTGCGATGATTTTGCGACAGGGCTAAATTGAAAGACTTCTTAATAAATGCGCTGTGTGACTAAGCATTATTTGGAAGAGTCACAAGTTTTTGATTGAAATATACGTTAATCTAGTTGAAAATAAGTGCAAGAAATGTGTGCAAGTCTGCATCAAAGAAACGGAAAATTAATTCAACTCACTCTCCAGACAAAAATCTGTGTAACTATGCAGGAACAACATATTTATTAAAAAATATCTACTAACTTTAATTTTTCATTACATTTTTTTCCTACTATTTCTTTTACTTCCGTTACACACCTATTTTTTGCTTAGCTACTCTCGTACGTTCTTTTTCGTACTGTTTAATCAATTGTTTACACCACTACTTCAATAACGAGAATCTTATATGGTGAAGCGTTATATCCGGATCCTTCCATCAGATTCACAATTTTGTATGTAGCTATACGTTTTAAGTTTTTACCAGATTTCTCCTTTCCATTCTAAAATGCATTTTCAAACAAAATAGTACTCTCTGCCACATTGTTAATTATACATACTCTCAGTCGTAAGGCTTTTTTTCATCAGCACGAGTACCTTTGACTATATAAGGCATAGCACTTTTAAATAGTCCAGAGAATAAAGAGCTTAATCCATGCCCTTTATGTCGATGCGGCCCTGAAAACACATGATTGACACCCCTTCCTCCCCCGCCCCCGTGCTGAGGATGATACCCGTCGTAAGAAATCATTATGATACGAGATACTTTGAAGAAAACTGTTCTAAAACATAACACCGCGATCAGTATCCTAAATTCAAATGCTATTGATTTGCAGAATTGATCTTATATACCTATATCAACTTTGTGAAATCTACTATTGAGGACGAGTACGTAGGCAAGTGGAGTATACCTCTTGACAATAGTGTTTCCAAAATAAATTTCCTGAGCGACTAAATTTACTATGTTTCAGGAGGCTTGGGTATTTGGTGTATTTACTGACGGGCCCTTGTGGTGTACTTATCATACATATAATTTTTTTTTCTTTTTTTTTTACAATCATATTGTTTATACACATGTGACAACGAAATAGCAATAATACGTGGAAAAGTCGTTGGGAAAGTCGATATTAAAAAAATGTATATTTTCCCAAGGTACCGTGTATGAAGTTGACGGCCCTGCCACTATAAAAGTGACAACACCGGATCTTGTGTATTTTGCTGTAATATTCCTACACTTGTAATAGACTGGAATCTGTCGATTTAGTCAATGACTTTTTAGATAAAAGTGATGTTATGAACGCACAAAATGCGTTAGATGATGTTTTAGTTGTACAAAAACTTATTCATAAGATTTGTGTTGACACATCTGAAATTGTGAAAAATACAAAAAGTATTAAATTTATATTAAATACCAAAGCTAGATTACGAAAAATCAAAGAGAATAAGAACTCAATGATAGATTTAACAAACATAAAACCAGATATAAAAAAAAGAATTTCTAAGGCTGGTATTAATCAAATAATGCTCCTTAAAGCAATTGAAACTATAAAATTAGATGGTTGGACATTCCTACTAGAGGAAAATATGAACAATAAGCTGCGAGTATCCACCAACAAAAAAATCATCTAAAATATTTTTGATCATCTGGATAATAGAAAATAGTGTATATATTGTTTTTATAAATGCTGTAGAACAGTAAATAAATGCTTTTAACAAAGTTAATTATATTCAATGAGTTATTACTAAATAACTGCATCATTTTGTATTCAGTTTATTAAAATTTTTTTTTAATTACTATTATACAGAATGTAACATTATTAGCGTTCACATATGTTGTCTATTTAAATGACGCGCTATCTTATTAATGCACTGACTTCTCATTGAAATTTGACGTGTTAATCCTATCTTTTTTTTTTCAATAATAGATTTTTTATAATCTAAGCTACATGTCTCAATTGGATGTGTGGGCCCACAGTTTTTTATTGCGGTATGGTAGTCAATTGAATTTCAGATTTCGTAAGGTTACGTGTTAAAGTGATGAATTTTTACGAGCGATTTTCTTGAAAATAAATGTGTTGACCAACCTATTATTTTCTCATAAAAAAATCTAGCATTATTTGTGTTTATTATCTCTAAATTTCAGAGCTAGATAACATTTTATTTAAAATCGCTTAAGTCTCCTAAATAAAGGTGCAAATCCATACATTTTTTAACCATCAAAATCACTAAGCTTATACACATGTAAACTTTGGCTGCTGAAATTCAAGTTATTTTAAATATCTCTTCACTCAATGTATTTATTACACCTTTTCCTAACACTTTTTAATCACGGCTTATAAATACATAATTACCTACTTTGTAGTTATCTTTATTTTGACGGCGACAATTTTTTGCTTACGATAGTCTTGAATTGACTCAAATTTAATTTGCCACATATGCATATTATATAATAACACTGCTTAACGCTAACTGAATTGTAGAGTGGGGGATATTACTGTAATCATCAAATAAATCTTGTGAAAATTTGACGAAGTCGCAGGTATTTGTGTACGTCAAACCCCTTTTACATAGGCTTTTCAAACATTTAACTGACACGCTATACTGTGGCAGCTTTAACATCAGGATTTATGGCATCTCAAAATTTTGTAGTATTGTCTTTCAAAAAGTGTTGAAACTCCCTACCAAAATATTTAGTTTTTCGATACGAACAACTTCATTATCTATTTTTTCCACCCTGGCCGTTTCCTACTCTACCTTCCTCGCCTTTTCTCTTATCACCCCTGACCCCCCTCTCAAAATATAGCTAAATTTGTCATGTTTCTCGGTAAAATGACTCAATTTTCTTTTCTTTAGCCCTGCTCGTCCCCCTCTGCCCTTTACAGCCCTATCACATTTTTCTACCGTCTCTTTGTCACTCCTTAAAAATAACACAAAATTTCTTGTTACAGGCAGAGGGGATTAATGTATATTTAACAGGAAACTTATGCAGACGAAAAAGTTTCAAGGATTCCTAATACATCAACAACACTAAAATGATGCTGACTTTTCATTATATTTTATTTTTATGACAAGTTTCATTAATATGAAAAAAACGTTACCAGCAGTAAAATTTACAGTTAAAAGCACTCATATCACCACCTATTGATTGTGGCTTACTACCGCGAATATAACTCTCTTTCACAAACCATTTTCTTCCTAATAAAAAGGTTGACAAAGTTGATGAATGAGGCCCTAGGGGGGCCTAAAAATTTTGCTTGAAAAAATTCTATCGTTATACAAAAAATATAATTTTGTTTTCGTTTTAAAACACTCCAGTGATTGAATAGATATAGTAATACTTATAAAATAGTATTTAAAAGCACGAGTTACTCTTATTACAAGCAAACTATTTAACCTTATTATGGTTATGTATAATAATGATTAAATAGATGTTTTCAATAAAAAAATCGTTTTTTTTATATTCCTATTTATTTAAATGATTAATTTTTTAATTGACCTTTCTTATTTTAATCAATTGTAAACAATCAATTCTTGTTGAAATAGCCCATTCCAAAGTTTAAATTGGTGCAGTAAAATGGATCACGATGGGATTTCTTGCATTCAAGGCGTAATGCCATCCCAAAATTTCGTGAAGATGGTTATTCAATGAGCTTTGAATCAATAAATTATTGCAATAAAAATACTGGTTTTAGAAGAACATCGCTCAAAAGCAATAAGGGAGTTTACTCGTACCTAACCTTTTTGACGTATAAGATCAGCAGTATTGTAACCTGTAAGACTATATATACAGATATAACGCGACGTACTAACGGTAACTGTCGAAGAATAATTATTTTATTCACTAATTTATTGCTCATTCCATAAGCCATGAGTGGAGATCAGACTATAGCTGCGTAATCACCAAGTTCTTAGGTTTTCTTTTAAAAATGTTCAATCAAATCTTGACGTCGACTATCCAGATATTACAGGTTATGTATCAGAACAGTACTAACTCTCATAAGACTGCACGTTAAAAGTTTAACAATGAAATTATCAATATCTCACTTTATAAGACATGAAGGGACTTGAAATTTGAATCAAAGGTTTTTCATACACTAAGTAATCTCTGTTCAAAGTATGATCAATATATTGACATTAATTATCTTACCGAGTGAACGCCCTTAACTAAAAATTTAACAACTCGGTCAATTATAATAGAAATAAGTCAAATTTCGATACTCGAGGTAATCGGGATCGTTGAGCACGATTATGCAATTGGCGACAGCTTCCGAACTACCTGGGGCCCAGGATGGGTGTCAAACTTGTCGTCTTCTAGACTTTTGCATCTTATTCCTTAAACACAGAGCGAAAATACTTACTCAGGAGTTTTGGGGCTCGCTGAGCACGATTATGCAGTCGGCGACAGCGTCCGATGTACCAGGGGCCCACGGTGGGCAATAAATTCGTCGTTTCCTGGACTTTTGCATCTAATTCGTGAAATACAGAGCCAAAATACTGACTTGGGTGTTTTGGGGCTCGCTGAGCATGATTATGCAGTCAGTGATGGCTTTCGTGGCACCGGGGGCCCAAGGTCAAAGAAATTTCCATATTACCTTGTCAGCTCTCTTTACAGTTGAAATTTTATACTGTGCCTAAAAACTATTAAGCTTTAGCAAGTTTAAGAAATTTACAAAAAAATATTCAAGTAAGCTTCCACCTGTGAATGAGACAGAATTTCAAAGAGAATTCACTCTCGAATTTTTTTCAATTTTTTTTTTTAGTGTCCGTTAGTTTTTTCACACATTCTTTATACTTTGATTCAGCAAAATATTGTTTTTCAACTGTTTCGATTAGTGTTTTAATGTTTATTACAGTAAACGTCATTCTACTTCGGTGTATTTTCGCCAGACTTACTGACTATTATTTGAAGTGGCTTCGAAATTTTATTTTGACTTTACATAGTGAAAACCACTAAACTAAAGTGATAAACTAGCACATTTTACAAAACTTTAATTGTAATTATTGCTATTGCTTTTAATTTTTCCGAATTAAAAACTATGCGAAAACCATCTTAGAAGTAGGAAGAATCAGCATGCAAAATTCCAGTAAAATCGGTTGTGTAGTTTTCGCTGTTAGCGATTATAACGTATTGTAGGATTTTGCCTCACATATACATACTAGTAGCCCGCCGTCTCTTTTAGTTTTAAAAACTACATAGTTCTAAAAAAGTATAAAAAAATACAATTATATTTGTTAAAACTGTCAAAATCTAGAACTGACAAAAAATATATGGTAAAATATTTCTGTTTTCGAATCTTAAAATTTCATTACCATAGTAACAAAGTCCTAGATACTCATCTCTCTATTTTTAAGCACCGCAATACAAACAAATACATATTATTCTACCTAGTATACATACTTATTCTACCTTTTGAAAAAGCTGTAAGATTTCAGTCATAACTGTCAGGGTTGTGATGGAGAGCTAATTTGTCCCTGAACAAATAAGGTATTGCAATAAAAACACTGGTCTTAAAAAAGCATCGCTATTAAGAATGAAATAACAGTTTGACAACTTGATTATGTAGTTGCCGATGGCGTCCGATGCATTTGGGACACAGTGTGGGCGTCAAACTCGTCGTCTTTTAGACTCTTGCATCTAACTCGTGCAGCAACACGCCACAATAATTACCCGGGGGTTATAGGGCTCACTTAATACAAATGTATAATCAGTATTCGTAGATAATGTAAGGCACCCAATTTAAAAGCGTAATGCAATTACAAAATTTCTATTCATCGAAAACCATACAAAAACTTTATAAAAAATTTATTGACCTTGGGCCCCCGGTGCCACGAAAGCCATCACTGACTGCATAATCATGCTCAGCGAGCCCCAAAACACCCAAGTCAGTATTTTGGCTCTGTATTTCACGAATTAGATGCAAAAGTCCAGGAAACGACGAATTTATTGCCCACCGTGGGCCCCTGGTACATCGGACGCTGTCGCCGACTGCATAATCGTGCTCAGCGAGCCCCAAAACTCCTGAGTAAGTATTTTCGCTCTGTGTTTAAGGAATAAGATGCAAAAGTCTAGAAGACGACAAGTTTGACACCCATCCTGGGCCCCAGGTAGTTCGGAAGCTGTCGCCAATTGCATAATCGTGCTCAACGATCCCGATTACCTCGAGTATCGAAATTTGACTTATTTCTATTATAATTGACCGAGTTGTTAAATTTTTAGTTAAGGGCGTTCACTCGGTAAGATAATTGATGTCAATATATTGATCATACTTTGAACAGAGATTACTTAGTGTATGAAAAACCTTTGATTCAAATTTCAAGTCCCTTCATGTCTTATAAAGTAAGATATTGATAATTTCACTGTTAAACTTTTAACGTGCAGTCTTATGAGAGTTAGTACTGTTCTGATACATAACCTGCAATATCTGGATAGTCGACGTCAAGATTTGATTGAACATTTTTAAAAGAAAACCTAAGAACTTGGTGATTACGCAGCTATAGTCTGATCTCCACTCATGGCTTATGGAATGAGCAATAAATTAGTGAATAAAATAATTATTCTTCGACAGTTACCGTTAGTACGTCGCGTTATATCTGTATATATAGTCTTACAGGTTACAATACTGCTGATCTTATACGTCAAAAAGGTTAGGTACGAGTAAACTCCCTTATTGCTTTTGAGCGATGTTCTTCTAAAACCAGTATTTTTATTGCAATAATTTATTGATTCAAAGCTCATTGAATAACCATCTTCACGAAATTTTGGGATGGCATTACGCCTTGAATGCAAGAAATCCCATCGTGATCCATTTTACTGCACCAATTTAAACTTTGGAATGGGCTATTTCAACAAGAATTGATTGTTTACAATTGATTAAAATAAGAAAGGTCAATTAAAAAATTAATCATTTAAATAAATAGGAATATAAAAAAAACGATTTTTTTATTGAAAACATCTATTTAATCATTATTATACATAACCATAATAAGGTTAAATAGTTTGCTTGTAATAAGAGTAACTCGTGCTTTTAAATACTATTTTATAAGTATTACTATATCTATTCAATCACTGGAGTGTTTTAAAACGAAAACAAAATTATATTTTTTGTATAACGATAGAATTTTTTCAAGCAAAATTTTTAGGCCCCCCTAGGGCCTCAT
The DNA here is from genome assembly GCF_000648655.2 of Copidosoma floridanum. The sequence goes on from NW_019379474.1 coordinate 346,569, forward strand.
TCATCAACTTTGTCAACCTTTTTATTAGGAAGAAAATGGTTTGTGAAAGAGAGTTATATTCGCGGTAGTAAGCCACAATCAATAGGTGGTGATATGAGTGCTTTTAACTGTAAATTTTACTGCTGGTAACGTTTTTTTCATATTAATGAAACTTGTCATAAAAATAAAATATAATGAAAAGTCAGCATCATTTTAGTGTTGTTGATGTATTAGGAATCCTTGAAACTTTTTCGTCTGCATAAGTTTCCTGTTAAATATACATTAATCCCCTCTGCCTGTAACAAGAAATTTTGTGTTATTTTTAAGGAGTGACAAAGAGACGGTAGAAAAATGTGATAGGGCTGTAAAGGGCAGAGGGGGACGAGAAAATTGAGTCATTTTACCGAGAAACATGACAAATTTAGCTATATTTTGAGAGGGGGGTCAGGGGTGATAAGAGAAAAGGCGAGGAAGGTAGAATAGGAAACGGGCGTACTTAGCAACCATCTCCGGGTCGCATTGTAATTGGCGGTGCAGCGATCGAAGGGACGCTCGAGCACCAGTCAGACTCTCTCCCATCGGCTCGGCTCCGTTGCGCTTGAGAGGAAGGCGGACAGCGTTCCACCCAACCGGCGCTCGATGGTGATTGGCGAAGATGGCCTGGCACCCAGCCGGCAACAGTGAGTTGCCCGACAAAATCTCTACGCAATAAACGCCCTGGCTGGAGCAGATGGGGGTGCACGTCAGTACCGAGCAAGATGTCGACGTCGCCTGGGACGCCAAAGTTCGGGTCAGAGAGGTCCGGCAAATCACTTCAGAGTTTGATGGTGGCCAAGTTTAGTGGTTCCGAGGGCGTCCGCAGACCCAATTGAGGCAATCAGTGCGCTGTCAGTCGGAGCGACTACGTTGAGTTTCGCATTTGGAGTTGCAACCTCGCTGTGAACAAAGAGCAAGTAATGGTGGCCTCTCCAACGCCAGAGATGTTCAAGATGGCCGGCTCGAGATCGGCACCAAGCTTTTGAGCGAGTGCAGCAGACGTGATGGAGATTTTAGAACAGGCGTCGACGAGTGCTCTTGCAGCAATTGTCCAGCCTTCGACGCCCTTGAGCTGCACTGGAAGCGTAGGCAGGATGGCGAGTCATTATTGCGACGTGACCGTCACGTCGGTCCTGTCCTTGGAGTTCGAAGTGACAAGCGTTTGCTTCACCTGAACTGGTGCCGGATCAAGGGGAGCCCCTCGCTTTTGGCTGCCATCGTGGAGGAGGCTATGATGCAATGCCTTGCAGTGCTGGCATACGCCCTGAGATCGGGGAGTCGAGGGTATGCGAGCAAGCGATGAGTCCACCTCAGGTGGCCGTTACAGAGAAAGAGAACGCGCGGGGCAAAGAGCTGTTCGAGGTCTGTGCTCGTCTAGCCCTCGAGATCCGTAGGAAGGGGGCGCACTGGCGCGCCGTACGTATCTGCACATAACTTATGTTATGAAATATAACTTTCCCATCTGAAATGTTAAAAAATGTATGTAATTTAGTACCCAAGTCATATTTCATTTTTAGAGTTTTTCAAGTAACTGATGATTGGTCCCCTGTGTCTATTCTCTCCCCCTTACTTACTATATGTCTCTGAAGGACCATTCTTTGTTTAACTTGATTGAACTTTTACATTTTAAATCTCTTTCTGGTCCATGTGTACTTTACCCAAATATAAAATTTTTGATTAACTGAGAACTTTATTTACAAAAAGACAAAATTCAGGAGAAGGTGTAGTTAAATAGACAAACACAATTAAGCTTTTAAAACAATAATTTATTCTGTTAGTTTAATGTTCTGACACTTTATGTGTCGTTTTGACCCATCTGTTTTTTTTAAAACCCTTTCCACATTTTTCACATATTTCTTTTTCATGGTTTTTATGAATTAACAAACGTCTGTTTAAATTTGACAATCTTTAAAGTTACATATTTTTAAATTACTGAAAAATTTCTATCCTAAGGAATCAAAACTCTGTTCTTGTGATTTGTTGATAAACATAAAACTTGCTAATACAAAGGAAAACTGTTTTCTATAGAAGACAAAAGGTAATGATGATGAGGTGCCAGTATTCAACGTTATTCTAGGAATACAAACTCTGCTTTCTTTTTTTCCCGTTATTACTTCTGCTTCTGTATTATACTTAAATAATTTTGTTATTTTTAATCTTGTGTCTTTACAGAGACCGTCTGATATACTTAAATTTCTTATTAACGTTACTATAGCATTTATTTTTGATTTTAATTCGTGTAGTGGAAGACCTTCTCTGATATTATTTAAAAAATCTATTGGAAAATTAATATTTATGTTATCATCTGTTTTATCAACTCCTTTGTGAGTCGCATATTCTGCTGTTGTGAACTCATTCTCAGCCTGCATTGATAATTACACGAGTGATGTCGTTATTTGGTGTACTAAATCTGTTAGTGGGGGGTTGGCGCACGGAGCGCGCAGGGGGGCGTCAGCCTCACTAGTGTATATATATATGTGCACTTCTTTATAGCAATGAGACGAATAATACACCAATACACGTACTTTAGAACAAAAAGCTACATGTACGCGACAATATACCAATGGTACAGTACCACATGCACGTATATAATATATATATAGATGTACAAGTTCCACTGCGTGTATCTATATATAAAGAGAGAGAGAACCAGTTTCAGTAGTGGGGTGAACAGCAACTAAGGAGCGGACCAGACTTTTCGGTGCATATTTACCCTCACGCAGCTGTTCACTGCCCACTATAAGATGTTTCACATTAAAAATACTGCAATAGGTATATTTATTACAGTATCATCAAAAGATCATGAATGATTTTTAAAAAATTAATATTGAATAAAAAAATAGAACAACTGTATTTGAAGATTTAAAAAAATTTAAAGATGTAAAATAGGAAACATTCAAAGATACTGCGATTGCCATGAGTTTAATCGAGTATGATTCACAGATTGACAATACTTTCTAAGAAGCTTATACTTGCATGGTTCCTCACCAATTAGGAACATTTTTTGCATGGTTTTTAGTTCTAGAGAATATATGAGGTAATAAAATTTGGAATACGTACTAAAACTTTTTTTGTGAAGATTTTATTTATAATAAAGAAAATTATGCTCTTCTGCACATCATGAAAATTTTTGAACTTGAAGATAAATCATGTAAATCATTTAATTTACCCGTACCAATTAAAGTTGACCTACAAAACAGTAATGACGCACAGGAAGTTGTATTCTGTAAACTTATGTTTGGTCCGATATATGCTTAGCTAAACAGTTAACAAAAGAATAATTTTATAATTGTATCTCAAAACGTTATGAAGATTTTTTTTATAGATGGCCCTGGAGGATCAGGAACAACCGCTTTGTATAATACATCGATTTATTACTTAATATTGCTAAGAAAAAAAATTTTGTAAATGGCACTGACTAGCACTGCATCAGTTCTACAATAAAAAAGTATGACTAGTCATAGAACTTTTTGCTTACCTTTGAATTTAAATAATTTTGAGCCTGCATTTTTTAAAATTATATAAAAAAAAAAATTAAAAAAAAATAACGTTAAATCGATTTCATGATTTGGGATAAGGCTTCTATGATTCAGAAAAAAGCTTTAGAGATAGTAGACAGAACTTTGCATGATATATGCAATACACACATATATCTTGGAAATAAATTAATAATTTTGGTTCTTCTCATATTTTAAAATTAAATACAATCTTTCGTTCGGATGATAAAAATTTTTCTTAATTACTTTTAGAAATTGGAAAGGGAAAACTAAAATCACGCATCATTTCTAAAAAATGTGACGTCAATAATGTGTAGTTAAATATTTCATAAAAATTACCAATCTTCGTTAAATAGTGTTATTCTGACTTCTCATAATAATTACAATATTTTTTAAACCATAAAATTTTGAATCTTATGAAAGGAAAAACGATACCTTATGAAAGCATGGATCAAGCCACGTATAAAGGTGTCGATGAAACGGATAATAACCTTTGCATGAATTTTCCTATTGAAGTATTTAACAATATTCTTGAAATTTTGCCACCACATGAACTAAATTTGAAAGTTAGAGCAATAGTTGTATTAACAGGAAACTTATGTAGAGCAGACGGTTTGTGCAACGGCACACAAATAAAGATTAGAAAATTATTTAAGCATAATATTGAAGCTAAAATTATCACAGAAAACAAACTTGGAAATAGTATTTCTACCAAAATTCCCTTTATTAACTGGTAATACCTTGTCGTTACCTTTCATACTTTGTAGAAAGAAATTTCTATTAAGTACTACGGACAATTAAGAAATCTCAAGGGAAAATTTTTGATAAAGTCGATATACTTAAAAAAGTCTCTATTTTCATATGGACAACTATACGCATTGTTATCAAGATGCAAAACTAAAGAAGGGATATGGAAAGAAATTTTCGATTAAGAGAAAGTACACTTATCGAAAAGAAAAAAAAAATTAACGAATTGGAAGTTATCATATTAATTAAAACAACTATATTTAGTAGTAGCATTCAAAATGATATGTTTATATTTTATTATGTTACAATTTTGTTAGAAATCATTAAAGTCGAAATTTTGATTTAGGATAACTGTTCATGTTTTTTAGCAAAATTGGTTTATTTTCGTCATTACTTGGTATACATATTAAAAAACAATAATTCAAAAGGATAATATGTATACATACACATATATATATATATCTTCCTACATTATGTAGTTGTAAGGGCGGGGCATTACCAGTACCCCCTCCCCTCCCCCTGCAGCCTCTTCGCCACTTCCACCACCCCCATAATCCCCCGTAAAATAAGGAAAATTCGATTTCTATAAATAATATATGTATGGGTGTTAGGAGGTATATATATACACACACATATGCTGTTGGATAAATCATTAATTTTTTTTCCAACTGGGTTACCAGCACAGCCTATTGGCCTAGTCGCTGGGACCACTCAGTCACAACCTATGTGCGGGGTGTATTGCCACACTCATTTCCAAATTCTTAAGTGATAACATACCTAATCATAGTATGGACACAGTGTGAGTTTCTTCGGTGAAGCACCTTGTCAGTTGAGCTGACACTCTCTGTACCAATAGTACATCCGGTCCACTCGCCACTGTGTAGCCTTTCCACGGAGAAAACTCCGTATTTCAGGACGTTCATTTCTCGCCAGTTAAGCCGGCACTTTCTGCCGAAAAATCAGTTCCAGGCTCATCAGTTTCCCTGGAAAAGCCCCATTTCAAAGACCACTTCTCGCCGGTAAGACCAGCGATCCCTGCCTGACGTCTGGCATCGGATTCGCTAATCCCTACTAATAGACCTATCACTGTTTCTTATTCACCTAGATCCGAAGACCTGTGGGGCAAGGAAACAATCCTGGATCTACTCTGAAGGAAAATCCCATGGAAAAATCTGCTCTGAAACAGCCGAGGTTTTATAGAAACTTTTTCTGGTGATAACAGATTTTGAAAAAATCTGCGTTTACCAGGAATCGAACCCACGACCCCTAGAACAGCGTTGTATTAGTAACAAGCACGCTTACCATTGAGCCAACGCCGCTCCTTGGATAAATTATCAATTACACAGGTCAACATGGTTTTGTTATGAGAAAGTGAAGAGTCATTTCCGAAGAAATTTTGTGTGTAGAATTAGAATCTGGCATCCAAATCGCTCTATCACGTCAGGATACTGTGATATCCTAACCTAAAAGTGCCAAAATCGTAATTTTGGCTATATTTGATGTTATGTAGCATCGCAAAATTCTTTCTTCTCAAAAATCGACCAACGACACTGTAAAGTAGAAGTCTTGTTCTTTGAAATGTCGTTGAGTTTACTCAAATAGCTTATTTCTGCATTGAGATATTTCATTTTGAAGTTTTTGAGTTTCATGTTTTTCGTCACTCTTGAAATGTACATGATTCTGCAGTTTTTAATGTTGAAATTGGATACTCATGTTGATTTTCTAAATGCTACATTTGTATTAATTCTTTTTTCATTAATAGGTTATTTAAAACCAAAAATTAATAAGCATTACGTTTCAGCACCCAAAACTATCGTAAGTATCTTAGCGGGGGTGAAAAACTCTAAAAACGGTCTAAAAGTATTGTAACTCCTGACTTTCTACATATTTCTGTATAGTTCTATCTAAATAAGTTTAGTAATGTGAGAAAAAATCTTACACAAACTTATAACAGTAAGAACCACCCATGAGCACCTTAAAAGGGGGGGGGGTGCAAAGGGGGTGAAAGTCACCAAAATCGATCTAAAAGTATTATATCTTTTGATTTTCCTTATATTTTAACGTTTGTCCTTTCTCACATTAATCAAGCACCCCGATCGTGAGAGGCAAGGGGACTCACGTTAATCAAGCACCCCAAAGGAAACAGCCCTTACTACGTCCACGTCGTTGTTTCTGGGTAGCGCTAAAAGTAAGGTTATTACAGTTTGTGAAAGGCAAGGAGATTCATGTTAATTGAGGTATTGGGATACGTGCGTTTGGCATACGTGAGTTTAGGATTCGCTCATTAAAAATAAGAATAGTTCTTGACGGTTATTAGCATTTTTCACCCCTTTTCATCTCCTTCAACGTACTTAAGGGTCAGTTTGGGTGCTAAAACTTAGTGTACATCGTCTCATTACTCTAAAAAATTGATTTATATTAAAGTACACCAAAAAATATGCTGAAAGTCAAAAGGTAAAATACTTTTAAATTGATTTTAACAATTTTCACCCCCCTTAAGATACTTAGGGGGTTGTTTGGGGTGGTAAAATTTCGGTTACATTGTCTTGTTAGGGTAATGAACTTATTTACTTTAAACTGCACTGAAATATGAGGAAAATCAAAAGATATAATACTTTTAGATCGATTTTGGTGACTTTCACCCCCTTTGCACCCCCCCCCTTTTAAGGTGCTCATGGGTGGTTCTTACTGTTATAAGTTTGTGTAAGATTTTTTCTCACATTACTAAACCTATTGAGATAAAACTATACAGAAATATGTAGAAAGTCAGGAGTTACAATACTTTTAGACCGTTTTTAGAGTTTTTCACCCCCGCTAAGATACTTACGATAGTTATGGGTGCTGAAACGTAATGCTTATTAATTTTTGGTTTTAAATAACCTATTGATGGAAAAAGAATAATTACAAATGTAGCATCTAGAAAATTAACATGAGTATCCAATTTCAACATTAAAAACTGCAGAATCATGTACATTTCAAAAGTAACGAAAAACATAAAACTCAAAAACTTTAAAATGGAATATCTCAATGCAGAAAGAAGCTATTTAAGTAAACTCAACGGTATATTAAAGAACAAGACTTCTACTTTACAGTGTCGTTGGTCGATTTTTGAGAAGAAAGAATATTGCGATGCTACATAACTTTAAATATAGCCAAAAATCGCGATTTTGGCACTTTTAGGTTAGGATATCTCAAAATCCTGATGTGATAGAGTGATTTAGATTCCAGATTCTGATTCTACACAAAAAATTACTTCGGAAATGACCTTTCTCTTTCTCATAACAACTCAAACCATTTTTTGCAGACCTGTGTTATTAATGATTAGTTTACTCATGTTAAGTCATAATTTTTTTTTTTTTGTACTCATGCTAATAGGTGCAGGACCCTACAGATTCTTTTCACCCTGATAATATTGTCCAGTTTTCTAAACATTTTTTTTAACAATAGTCACCATCTTTGGTATAAGCTTGAATTTTGCTATCAAAAAATAATTTTTTTGGGTGCATTATTAGTATTACTAGTGAAAATACAAGATTAAAAGTGTTGTGACACAATTTTGTACATAATTCTAATATACATGAAAAAATTCAAGTATGTATTTTTCACTTGTCGTCATATTTTCTAATTTTTTGCTTCCACAAGCATACTCATGTAACTTTGATAACAACTTTCGACTGTATTGTCGTATTAAAAAAAACTTTAAGCTTCTATCTCCTTCCAACCTGTATTCAAAAGTTAAAATCCTGATTAAAAAGCTGAAGGTAACAAAAATAATGTATTACTTTTTTCTATAAGCAAGAATTAAAATCGAACTTTTCTTGAGAAAATACCGATATCGTACATCGCAATAAGCGAAGACTAGTAACGCACATCCCTTGAAGCTAATAATAACATCGATTTACATCTCAAGCAGGGAATAGTGTTGTTCCTACAGTTAGGCCAATATTAAACTAGCTTCTCACCAAAAGTAGAGATCGATATCGCAGTTTATTTTAAACAAAAATCGGCGTCACTTTTCTCACTAGGGAAAAATAGATATTGCTCATTGTCTTAAGCACAGATGAATATCGTTTTTCTCCTGAGGCCAAAATAGATAGAACTTATCTCTTAAGGAAAAATTTGATATTGCGCTTTAGCTTGAACAAAGATCGGTGTTACTATTTTCATGAAGCAAAGATACACATATCTTTTTTCCTGAGGCAAAAATCTATAGCACACATTACCTTAAGCAAAGATTGGTATTACTTTTTTCTCTTGGCCGAGATAAATATTGCTGAAATAACTTTTTACCTTTGCACCAAGCAAAGATCGATATTTTTTCTCTTCCAAACACAATGATAAATATTGCTTGTTACCTTAGGCAAAGATGGAAATAGCTTATTTTCTCAGGCAAATATAGATATCGCACTTTGCCTGAAATATAGATTTATATTGTACGTTACATCAAGCGAAAATCAGAATTGCGTTTTTAGGATCATAGATTAGTATTATTTTTTAAGTTAACTAACATTGCTACAAGCAAAGATTTGTGTATCTTTTCTTTTTAGGAAAAAATAATTATCGCTTTTTTCTGAGGCAAAGATCGATATGACACATACTTAACTTACAGAAAAGAAAGGTATCATTCTTGTTCTGAGGCAAAAGTAGATATTGCACATTACCTCAAGCAAAGATCGGCATTACTTTTCGTTTAGGCAATGATAAATATCGGTTTTTTGTGGGCAAAGATCAATATCACACTTCACCAAAGGCGAAGATAATCAACGAATTTCCCCTAAAACAAATAATGATACCACTTTACTTCTGAAACACAGATGAGCATTGGTTTTTTAATTAGACAATGATTAATATTAATTTGCTCCTTAGGCAAAGATTAAAAATGCACTTTGCCTCAAAAAAAATCCGTACCACTATTCTCCTCAGGCCAAGATAGATATTGTTTTCTCCTGAGGCAAAAATCAATATTGTACTTTGGCTCAAGCAAATATTAGTATAACTTTTCTCCTAAGGCAAAAATGAATGTCACTTTTTTTCTGAGACAAACTTCCATATCGCACATAACCTTTAGCGAAGATCGGTATCACTCTTCTCCTTACGCAAAGATAGATAACGCTTATTTTCTCAGGCAAAGATACATATCGCACTTTGCCCTAAACAAAGATTGATATTGCATTTCACCTTTAACGAAGATAATTATCTCATTCCCCCTAATGCAAAGAATAATATCGCTCTACTTTTTGAGCATTGATAGTACTGTTATTTTAGTCAGGCAATGATTGATACTACTTTTCTCTTGAGTTATTGATTAATATCGCACTGTGTTTTAAAAAAAAGCCCGTATCTTTTTTCTCTTCAGGCAGAGATAAAAATCGCTCATTTTCTGAGGCAAAGATAGATATCGGTTTTCTTGCAAGGCAATATTAATGTCATTTATCTCGTAAAGCATCGATACTGCACTTTGGTTTAAGCAAAGATCTGTATAACTTTTCTCCTTATGCAAAAATAAACATAGCTTTTCTTTTGAAGCAAATATAGATGTCGCACATTACATCAAGCAAAGATCAGTATCACTATTCTCCTAAAACACAGATAAATATCACTTATTTTCTGACGCAATGATAGATATCGCTTCTTTCCTAAGGCGAAGACCAATCTTGCACAGCGAATTAAGCGAAAACCACATTTTTTCTGATGCAAAAAATAATAATGCCTCAGATCTTAAGGATGTATCAGAATTATTTTTCTAGTTGGACAAGTTCTCTTTAGACAAAAATAGGTAGCACTCTACTTCTTGGATAAAAATTGATAATGTACTTAACTGTGTAAAAGTTATAAGTAGACATTACTTTTCTCACAAGGCAATTATTAATGCCACACATTTTGTTACATCTGTCATTTATGTGGACCAAAAAAAATCGACTAAACAAGTATTTCAATTTTTGCTAAGCTCGTACAGCTTGTCCACACGATGTCTATGTTTTCTGCAAATATGGCGTTTTGTACCAACATGAACTTTAAGGAATAGCATACTTCATGATTTAAAAAATTTTGTGAATCGTAGAAGGTCAAAGAAAAAAAACAAAAACTTTTATTTACGTACAATTTAAAAATTCAATACCTTGGTGGTATCAGAGTAACAAACATGAAGTGATTGCAGCGCTGCTTATATATTACTTGTACACTGTAGTTTAACAATCCAACGTTATGCAGTGCTATCAACTTACGCAGGCTTGTTTCAAAGGCGCAGTATGCAAAGCATCACTTTTTTTTATTGTTACTGCAGACATTTAGTTGCGATATAGTTGGGCAAAGGTCGAAATATCTTCAAGTTTTTAACGCATTTCATTAGTTGGGGTATGCATATCTCAGTGTTCACACAGTGAGGGACGAAGTATAAAGAAATTGAGAAGTGACGCTAGATGAAAATGACTTAAATGCCTCATTTTAATTATTGAAGTAGAAAGAGCACCAGTTTTTACATAAATGCAGATCTTTTTATCACTGCGTTTCAACTCTGTATTAGTACATGAACTTGTGATATCGTCTGTGTCAGTTTCGTCGAAGTCACTCGTATCTCTTTATGCAACATACGTAACCAACTCTGATCATCGTCTCAGTAGGTTAAAAATTCGTTTCTGATCTAAATTACACGATTTGCAGTGCCTGAAAACCATAAATAATGCTATGCTCATCACACTTCAAAAGCGAGACTGAGTGAATTCATGGCACTATATAACGTTCGGTTATTAAGCTACAGTATACAAGTGATCGAGTGATAATTAAATTCTGACTGTACAGACGCATAATGATACATGTTTTTACTTGTATGAGACCTCAGACTTCAAACTTTATCATTCATTTTTTCTATACAGAGCATAAACACAGTTAAGTTACATAATATATTATGATGATACAATTGTTCATTGTAGCTCAGACAAGTTTCCACTACTGATTAAAATAAGTTTTCAGGCACTAAAAGTTGTGTATTGTGGATGTAAAACGAACTTTCAGCCTAGTACAAGGACGATCAGATTTGGTTGCATGAGTACGTAAATATGTACAAGTGTGATTCCAACGTAACTGTCTCAGACGAAGCCTCAAGTACGCATAGGTATTCGTATTTAATTTAAATTCATTCGAATTCTTTCCTCGAATGATGAGAGCTAGCATTTGAAACTATTTACATCCACTGTTGCCTTTTAATTTTTTTACGTTTTGGCCCTCACTGTATGAACACTGAGTTTATATATTCTAACTGTGGGTACGCGTAAAAATCTTTGGGCTATTGTCCTACTTGGGCAACTAATTTTACAACCAAGTTCTCACATGAAAAGATAAAAAGTGTATAAGTGCTTTGAGCCCAAAATCTAGTAAAAAAAAGTAGTGTATTGCTCATTACACTTCAAAAAGATGACTGAGTGGGTTTATGGGACTATGCAATATTGGGTTGTTAAACTATAGAATTCAAGTGATCAATTGGAGACACCATAATCAATTCGTGTTCAAAACTTACACGCCACCAGGGGTTCAAATTGTTAAAATGTGGGTAGATAAAACTTTTGTCGTTTCCGTCCATCTTGATTCTAAAATTCGAATAATTTCGGAAGGCACGAAGTATGCAATTTTTAAAATCATATGTAGGTACAAAACATCATATACGCTAAAAAAATGCTCTCATCGTGCCTAGTTTTGCAGATATGAAAATATCTGTTCAGTTTATTTTTATTTTTCATCCACATCATTGATAAAAGTAATGAAATGTGCAATATCAATATTTGCCTCATAAAAAAAAAATTCTTTTACCTTTCATGGAGTTAAGTGCGACATAAAATATTTTCTGAAAAGAAGAGTGATGTTTATCTCTTCGTAAAAAACAGTGATACTGATCTTTGCATAAAAAAATATGAAATATTTTAACTTCAGAGGGATAGCTATGTCTTAGTTTGAGCAGAAGTCTAATATCAATTTTTTCCTCAAAAGACAAAGTATGTGAGATATTATTTGCTTTAGAAAAATCGTGATATATTTAAATTAATATTTACGGTCGCACTGTACAACTTTGGTTCAACCGTTTTACTTGTTTCTTCAGCTTGTACAATTAAAAGTTTTACTTATAGATACAGTACAAAAAGCTGAAGCTTATAACTGTATTACAAATAGTAGCACAGACAACAAGATTTTATTATGTCTGAACACGTACGGTAGGAGAGAAAAAATTAAAAACTACAACAGAGTAACAAAAAAAATAGTTTAAAATTTGCATTCAAGATTTAAAAAACAATTTTATCACATTATTAATTCAGTATTAACTAGCAATATTAATAATGCATGCAACAAAGTATTAAAGATTGCAAGAGATAAGTTCACACCAGGAAATTTGAGGGTTCAGGATATGCAGGATCAACGTGTTAGTGGGTAGAGATAAGATTCAGGCTTACTGCACCTTTAAGCATGTGTACACACAAAATAATAACGAAATAAGAAAACGAAACATTCATAGTAAATAATATATCCAATCAATAAAAAAAACCTACAGATGTTAAAAATGTGCTCTTTTTGATAGTATATTTCTGACTCAATGTCTCAAATGTCTGGCTAAATTCCGGATAAATGTGTGACTTTGAATATAGCTTAATGTTTGGCTAAATGTCTAGATAGATGTTTGGCTTGATATTTGGCTATAGGTATGGCTCAAATCCTAGCTTAATGTATGACTTAATATCTGGCTAAATGTCTGGTTGAAAATCTAGTTCAATGTCTGATTCAATGTCTGGCTTAGTGTCAGGCAATACATCTGACTCGATACCTTGCTAAATATCTGGCAAAAAGTATAGCTCAATGTCTAAATTACTGTCTAGCTAAAAGTATGACTCAGTGACTGGCTGAATGTTCAACTTTATGTCTGGCTGAACAGTTGGCTAAATGCCTGTTTCAATATTTTGCTGAATCTTTGGTTTAATATCTGCCAAATGACGTTTTTTCTCTTTTATTTTTAGGCAAAATATGGTTGATACTAAAAGTTACATAAACATAATGCTTTATACAACAATTTACATGCTTACAGTACAATATTTAAAAAATGTGCAACGAATACAAATTGAAATGGTTTAATGAGTTTTAGGATTTGACATAAAGTTTTATTACATAAATTTTGATTAGATTACATGAATTATAATTCTTATATGTCTTATAATTCTATGTCCTAGTAATTCTTAAAAAGAGTTATTCTTTAGCTATTCTCAAAAAAAAAGTTGTGACGACAAAAGTATTATGTATTGCAAGAGATAGTTATTTGTCTCAGCAAAACTTCATCTCGTGCCAGAAAATCAGTTATTCTTGCCAAAAAAAAGGTTCAGGATAACACAGGATCAACAAAAAGTATGTTTTGGAAACTGGACAAGAAACTGGTGGTGTAGTAAAGATTCAAGCTCGCTGTATATGGATTAGGATTCACCACATAAGCTCCATCGCTCCGTAGCTACATTACATTGTAGCCGCAAAACAGCTGCAGGGACATAGGCATTTATCCAACGAAAAATACCATTTGTGATGGCAAAATTTAAGCTTATACCAAAGATGGTGACCATTCTTAAAAAAAAAGTTATTGGAAACTTAATTAGAAAGTCAGGATGAAGACCAGATCTATGCTTACTGCACCTGTGAGCACGAGTAAAAATAAGAAAATTACGACTTTAAGTGGGTAAACTGAACATAAATAATTAATAATTTATCTAATCATATTTATATTTAACATTTAGGACAGCTTGTTAGTTCGTAAAAAAATAGTTTCTACGACTTACAAAGTATCATAATAAATCCGACTGACTACTTTGCAGTTAACGATCTGATTTTTGATGGATTGAATCAAAAACAAGGAATTTACAGTTTACTTTCTGCAGTGATCTTGTTTATGACATATTTAAGAATACAAAGTGCATATAAATACCTTACTTATCCTTGTTAATATTTTTTTTTTGGATGTTCACAAGTCGAGGTTTTTGCAATTAACGGTGCTACTTTTCTTTGAAACGCCACAAATTGATATATTTTCCATTGAGGCATCGCGAGTTAGGCAACTCTTCATGGAAACATAGAGAGTTGGAATCTTTTCATTACATTACAGTGGGTTAAGTGACTTTTCGTTGGAGCACCACGAACTGGTATGTTCTTCATTGGAGCGCCACTAGGTAGGCGACTCTTCATTGAAACATAGCAAGTTGGGTTGTTTTTCTTTACAACACAGTAGGTAAAGCGACTTTTCGTCGGAGCGCCACGAGCTGGTATGTTCTTCACTGAAGCACTACTAGTTAGGCAACTCTTCGATAGAAGTTAGCGACTTAGAATACTATTCTACACAGTACAGCGAGTTGGAATTTTTTTCTTCAGATAACAACAAGGCAGGCGACTCTTTACAGAAGAACCGCGAGTCGTACTATTTTTCATAAAAGCTTTATTAGTAGGCTTTTTTTCTGGGAGTCTCAAGTTGTACTACTTTTCTTATCACCCTGAGGCAAGCTTATTTTAACAGGAGGCGTTGATATATGGCGTATAAAAACCAATTGTTCAATCAACGGTAAATAAATACAGAAATAAAAAATAAATTATGAACTATAATGTAAATATATTAAAAGGTTTCTTGTTCAAGAAATCATACTAGGTAATAGAAATGAAAAATTTACTTAGTTTACTCTTTTTTCTCGGAAGTAATAGTAAAAATTCACCTTTGTGACATGTTTTTTTTAAATTAAAATTTTTCTAATCGGGTTTACTCCTGAGCATAATGCGCTTATAAAAGAATAACTTTAACAATGTGAAGTCTATTTATTAAAAGATCGATTTTGAAGAAAGTTAAATTTAAAAAAATAATGGCAACTGTAAAATTGATCTACGAGCTTGAGAAGTGGCGTTAAATGGTAAAACAAAATAAAAATGTATAACTACTTTATAATTACTTTTATAAACAACGTGTAGTTAAAGAAACTTTTACACACCAAAAGATAAGGAATGAAAGCAAAGTGCACATTTCAACGATAGCTTAATTAATTAAATTGACAAAATAGATCTAAACAGTTTAAAAGTTGTAGTATCAAGACTGATCTGAAGTTGACACTTGCTTACGCCTGAGTTTCATTTTATTCCTCATCATCATTTTTTTTATGGCTGCAAAGTTGTAGCTTTCCCAAACCTTTTTTTTTTTTTTTTTTTTTTACACAAATATATCTACATGATCACCACGTTCGAGTGAAAAGGGAAACCACCTGACTTCTTTTCCTTCTCCTTGACCATATCTTGCTCTAAGTGATCACTGCCTGCGATTAAAAAAAAACTGCTGATCGCTCCCTTCTTTTCCTGGCCCATAATCTGCTTAAAATGATCATCACCCGCGACAGAGAAAGGGAACCACTTGTTTCCTCCTTATTGTCTTCACTTACATCATTGGTATACAGACATAATAAAATAGGAAAATCAGTGTTTTTGTTTTTTTGCAGTTTGAGCACTTAACTAGAAGTTTGTGTAATATTTCTAATTAATGCGTTATTACTGATCATTTAATTAATAACGTACTAATTTATCATTACACTATGAAGAAGCAAATAACTTTAATTTTAAACGTGAAACGTTTACACTTTATACGTTTGGTTCACCTAAATAAAAAAACTTGTATGATGATGTTTTGATTTCTCTAATTTATTTATAAACAATAGTTTTGTTTGGCGTACACACCAAAAACAAATTTAAACATTTTTTCTAAGCGGTTTTTGCTTAATATTTATTAATTTAAAGCACTTACCTAATGGATGGCCATACGTCTTCATTTTCATCATTAAAAAAAATGAATGGATCTTCTCTATAACCTGAGAGCTTTTTTCGTTTTCTTTGAGGTTCATGAACACCCGAAGTATCTCCAAAATTTTTTTTTTTCTCTTCTTTCACGGGACCATCCGCAATTTCCTTTATTGGATATAACTCTGATTGTTCACGAACAGAATTTTCAATTTGAGCATTATTTTCCCATGGTAAAAGTTTCAATTTTTTTAAAACAGCAACAAAAAATCCTCCAGTATTCTGGTGATGAGGAAGTATTCTCATACTGCAATAAAAAATTAATAAAAACTATGGGCACTATTTAATGTTTCTTAAAGTACGAATAATAATAATCAATTTACTGTTAACTTGTAGTTATATAATTCATCACAACAAATCACTATTAATACGAAATAACTCATAATAATAATTCAGCAAAAATCGTTTTCCTATGTAATTCAACGTGGTTCATAGATTAACTCAGTTTCTAAGATATTAACGTTTATTTTTTACTTGAAATGCTAAAAGCGCGTAAGATTGTGGGTTCTCTTAAATTATAATTAGATGTTATTTTAAAGTTACTAGGTAAAAATGTTCAAAGAAAGACGTTTGAAGTTTCTTTATACTTAATAAACTTTTAAAATTTTATAGTCACTCCCTATCATAACGCAGTATAGGATTTCGGATTCGACAAGAAGTAATAAAAAATCTGGCTTACTCCCATACGAATTTTAAGAAGTCTCAAATTAAGAAGCCAACAGAGTACTTATAATGATAAATGAAAACTTCCCGGCAAGGAAAAAATGGCTACTTATGACAAATTTTAAACACACAAGTACCTTTAGTTATAAAAATAAGTTGCTTATGCACACTCACCTTTGATAGAAAATCTTCATTAAGCAAAAGCTATTCAAAAATGAACAAAAATAGATTACCTTTAGCGGTGAACTATAAGCAATAAGGCAAAACAATATCACAGAGTCATCAAAATAACATAAAACTATATAGAATTATTGATACAGAAATGGTATATATAAAAGGGATGAGTGTACAAAAATTATTCTAAAGGTACCTAATACTACTTGGACAGCTAAATATAAGTTTAGAATAGTAATTGCTTAATGATGTTACTATTTATTTTTAAGCAAGATAAATTTATTAACCAAATCTTGATCCTACTATGTAACTTCTAATAACGTAAATGAGAGATAAAACCAGTTTTAATGGTTAACTATTCTGGGTGATTACATAAGATTCAACACAAATTTATCTTTACTTGTTTAAGTTGTCTCTTAGAACTTTCCATACCTAGGTCAATAAAAGATCGTGAGCTGCAGCCATCTCGTTTAATGGAAAATGTGAATGTTGCTTCTATACAAGTAGAACATATTACTTACAACAGTGTTACAATGTTTATTACCCTAATATGGTATTTATACTGTGTTCCCTCGAATTATCAATGCACTGCAAGCAGTTTGACAACAGTGCATTAAAATTTCTGTCTTCCTATAAATTCATCCCCTATATACTCCATTACCATTGATGGGATCAATAGCACTCGACCACGATCTTTGTCAAAGTACAGGGATTCAACAGAGAAAACGAGCCGACTGATGATCAATATTCTAATGGCCATCTAAACGCTCCAACGTTTACCTTTTCTCGTGCGTGCTAGTACGTTTGTTCCACGTATCACGCATATATGTGACACGTATTTTAATTTTGAATACTGTTTCATTAAAGTGGTTCATGTGGGCTCTGAGATCAATACGACGTACAATAAAAAATAAAAGAGAAAAAGGCTTGTACTATAAACACATTTTTATCTAAAAAATAATATTTTAAAAAGTTGATTTTAAGCACGCTTCAAGTTAAAAAATATTATATACACCCATAAATTTATATAAGTACAAAAATAGTTCCATCGATAACTCTCAGTGTGTGCAGATCAAAGGCTTGTGTTGTCTGCTGAATTGCTGGTGCGGGTACGTGGCTAGCAAGTTGGTAAGCCTCTAGTTAATAATAGGGAGTATTTCTGTATGTTCCCCTTTAAACATGGCATTGAATATACAAATATACTTTCTGTCCTGAAATGCTCTTATCTCATTGTCTGAAGACTTTTCTCCCTAGTACCATCTGAGCTAAGCTTACCAACTCCCTAGCCCAATATGTAATGCAACGTGCTCTAATCTAACCATCTGTGTATGAACTTGAATGAACTTAGTCATAAAATATTTATTGATTTTATCCTATGATGTGCAGTTTTGAACGCAACATTACAAAGAGGATGACATCTAGTTTGTTACTCTAGTTTTCTGTAGTTCAGGCCCTGTTTTACGTGGAATAATCGCATAATTTCTGGTGTCAAAATTGTGTAAGTCAATAAAAAACTCATGATAAACGAGTACTTAACAACGATTTTCAAACGTTCCGTTCTAATTATTTTATCCTATAAGTCTATCTAAAATTTTGTATAGAGATGTATGAAAGCTTCACAAACAACCTCTCTAAGTTTTACATTGACAGTCGAGTTTTTTATTTTTGCTATCTTAAGTTACTGAATTTTGTATTTTTACTTTTCTTTCTTACCTGTAATGAAATAAAAAGTTTTAAAAAAGACTCCACAACAACTACCGACAAAATTTTAGTATTAGACAAATATACAGTACCATTTTAGTTTAAAAAATTGTCACTCTATACAAATATATGTGTATAATTAGATTCCAAACGAAAAATTCCAGAAAATATTAAACTTTTTTCTTCCTTTTTGCTAAGAGTGGAAGAAATTTAAAAATAAGTTTGAAAATTGAAATCATATTGGAAAACAAGTTGTTTTAAGCTTAAGTAAAATTTTTCTACAGTTATGTTTGCTTTGTTGTTTTTTAAGTTTTTATACTGAATATTGTAGGATTCAACTCGCCTACCACTACTGAGTTTATACATAATAGGATAGACAAAAGTCATCACCCCCGAAGCGCAGGATTGAAGTTTATTGATACGAGTGTAAGCACGGCGGGCCAGTTAGGTCATAGATAATACATTAGTACATGCCTTCAGGTTTTATACATTTACTCATCTTTAAAGTTGCAGCCTAATACCATCCATAAAACACTTTACTTTAAAAAAAAAGTGCACTTGACAGGCCTATAAATGAATACAGGCCGCTAACATTAAATTATATATGACTAGAAAATTACCATACTAATGCTAAAAAATGTATCTATGAAAGAACAGGGGTTCGCATGTAAGACTGCTAATAGTATCCTCAATAATTTTTATTTTCGTAAGGGCATAACAGAAGAACGGTTAACAGAAAGAAGTACAACAAGTAATGTTCAGTGGATTTTGAAGCATTATCGGTTCCGCTTTATGCCCAATAGCCTTACAACCTTTCATCTTGCTCGCACAATGGTGCTTATCACTTTTTACTTTGCTATAATGGCTGTACGCCAAGATGTAACATAACTAGGGCCAACCAGTATATACAGCTAAGTTCCAGAAAAAAACAAGACACAACACTAACGCCCATAAAGCATACCACAATACACTATCGTTCCTTAAAATCCGTAGTTTTCGGGTAAAGAATCTCTACCAGAAATAGTACAAGCAATATATCTAAAATCGCAAAACATGCGTCTCTTCCATGCGATTTGCTATATGCTGCATTTAGAGTAAGATGCACTAACGTGACAAGTATACGTGGAAAAAATATCTTGCGCAGCTCTCTTATACTTCCCGGTGTACCCACCCTTACTTCTACTGATTTACTACCACGCACATCCACGCATATAACATACCAAATGCCGATGCTGTTGATGAAAAATACACACATAAGCACAAAGCACACACAAAACTGCAATGATAGTCGTCTATTAAGATTCCACAGGCTGTATTTTTCGTGCTTTGTGGCATAAGTTAAGGCCATTGCCAGTGCGACAGCGTGTTGGCAGATTTTCTCAGTACGCGTAGCTAAATTTTGTATTGTAGTAAAATATTTATTTATGTATGTTACTATTAACAAAATTAAAAAAAAGAAAAGGAGTTTTTTAACTTCAGCTTTTTTTCTTAAGATAAACAAAAATTGTATAACATCAGATGAACGCTTCTCAGTTATTAAAATTAAATCCAAAACATGTTTTAGTCAACAAACTGAAATAAGGAATACTTGTAGCGCATATTACCAAGCTAATTAGCATATAAAATACCAAGCTAGAATCCAAGCCAACTTTTTGTACGTATTGTTAAGTCTTGTAAACAAAAAAATGTTAATATCCTCAAAGAAAACGTTTTCAAAGAAAAAAAAAGAAATTTAGGTACTCGGCTCGTTGGCAGAAAGTCAAGGGTTCAAATCTCAAATTTTTTGTTTGTTTTTTTTTTTTTAATATGGTAAGGAATAAAAATAAGTAAAAATAAATAGGATTAACAATGTGTGGGGTAGAAAAAAGGAAACTAGCGCAGGATGGTGAGACAGAGCGTAGTGCGAGGAGGTGTAAAGGAGACTACTGGCACAGTATGGTAAAACGGGGCGGTGTAGAGGGGACTGACGCAGTGTGGTGAGGCGTGACGGGGTAAGGGGAGGAATAAAATGAAAAGTTTACTATCGTGACAAATTTTCTCTAGGTTATCAGTCTAAAATCGGTTGTTTATTCTGTAGCACAGAGCGCGCCTACAAACGTATTAACTGCTGTACAACCCACAGAAAACTATGCGTACCATGCTTGTCAATACATACAATTTCAACAAGACTTTAAATGTAGTGGGATTGATTTTCCAACGCCTAGTAAGCATAACAAAGTTTAAAAAACAAAAAAGTCACTTAATTAATCTATATATTTTGAGTAGGCACGAAAATTTGTGTGGTACACCATCATCAGTCAACCTCTTCAAAAAAGATAAACATGTTAATTTACTGCTTATACAGGATTTTATATAAATGAAAAGGAGAAAGATGCAGAAATTATTTATTAAGGTACATTTGCCTTTAGGTTACACTACAAGGAGATAAGGAATTTATCTAGATTGATTGAAGAAACGAAAATTCCACAATCTTTTTATTGTTTGTGATGAATGCTTAAATTTAATCAGAAGCAATGATAATTTTGAACAGCATGAACTTTATTGAAAACGTAGGGTTATTTACTAAAAAAAGATAAAATATTTTAAAATGTAAGAATTTCAAAATATACAAGGAACAGTGGTATAAACTTCAGATTTATAGACTCTATCAGATTTATGGTATAATCTTCAGGAAAATAACATGATTAATGCAGTGATATTACTGTAAGACAGTAGAACATATATAGAATGTAATCAGTTTCTATTTATCATAGTCAATAAATGAATAGGAAAAAAAAGTTACCAGACTTGTCAAAGATAAAAGTGACAATAAAATTATCAAGCGTTTATTTGTTTTTTGAAATACAATATATTCTTGACGCGTTAATGATGATATATCAATAAAAAAAGCAAAAGAAACTAATACCGTTACAGTTAAGATACAAATTTTATATGAAAACTATGTTAATTGTCTTTTAAACAAAATAAAACTTTTTTTTATCCTAATTCCAAGTACTACAGGTTACCTGGTGGGAAATAAGTTTACATGTGATGTCGTAGACAAAGCTATGCTACAAATATAAAGGAACAGAAAAAAAGGGACATATTAACGGAGAAGGAGTAGATTTTGTAAAGGATGATATAGTAGAAAGAGTAAATGAAGTGAAATCGAGCAACGACATTATATATAGTCATAAGTTAGTCTTACCATTCACAAAGAGATCTAGATCTCTCTGCCTGATCAAGTCTCAAAAGCTTTTACCATGATGTTGAGTTATTTAAGAAACTCTACAAAATAAACTCTGCAAATTTATTTTACTCATTGAATATTTCAGTGATATGAAAATTGGAGTTTTATAAATTTACATACTTGTTAATAAACATTATTATGCATTTATTTACACACACACTTTAAGAATGTACATAAATATTTAATAAATCCATAGAAAAGGATCCAAAGTGGTAACAGTGATTTATTTTACTATAATAAGAATCGTCAAGTCCTTATCACTTACAGGCTTTATTTACCACACTTTTTTCATGTTATTCTACAAAAAAACCTTTTAAAATTCAGCTTTTGTTCGTGAAAACCATCAGCAACAAGATGCTTCTTGTAATCTTTTGAATAGTTAATAGTAGATATTGTGTAAGACATTCTGTCTATTGTGAATATCTCAGAACATCCATGTGGTACGCATCATGTTTTAATTGCTTGTTTCAGTTCACCTACGCCTACTTTATTTTTTACAAAATATAGCGTTTCCACAGATTTTTTACCATGTAAGGTGAACTTTTTTAATAAACAAGTTTTATTAGTTGGTGTAACGTCTTTAAGTTTTATAACAATTGTTTACTGTTTTCTATCATAATAATTTTCCATTTTTTAATATAACATGTTCAACCACTTATAATAAATGTTCAGCTAAGACTTTACCCCCATATTATTTTTTTGACTATGCTTTAACCTTTCACATATAAATGCTTTCAGATACCTGTTTGTAGAATAAAAATGAAGTTTGCACTTTTAAATATACATACAACATATACAACAAAGAATTGAAGTCAAACTTTTAGTTCAAAATATTTGCCAATTTTGCTGTGTGTGAAAAAACCATTAAATATAAATAACTTTATCTATCAACAAAATTTTTAAATGCTTTTTTCAAAGTTTGTGTATTTTATACCAAAACTAATGTAATTTATTTCAATTAAATACATTATAAAATAGCTAAGATATTTGAGTTTATTTATTTTGTAAAATCGTTTTCAGAAATTCAAAATTTAATTTTTTTTTTGTTTTTGGTAAGTGACGACTTGAGTAAATAAATGAATTTTTTATTTTATTCTAATTAATATCATATTAATTCCCTTTTTCAATGATGAAACTGTAAGAATTTTTTCTAAAACTTTTTCTCGTATCAACATGCAATAAAATGCATTCCCATATTTAGTGGAAAAAAAGTTCCGTATATATAATAGACAATATCAACAATATAGCAATAGACAGATATACCCCAGAAATTATCGGAAATAGGGGAACGATCAGAATTTTGAGAATCAGTCGAGGAACTCTAATTATTTTCAAAATAATTTTCGACGATATGATAACGAGAATCTAATGGTCATTGTATTTAAAGGAATGCTAATTGTCATCCTGGGAATAATCAAGGATATTGGGGCAGAGGTCAAAATTATAACAGAAGCTCCCAAAATAGTAAGTAAAATAATAATAAGCAACAAGATCTTAGTCGCAATAATCAAAATCAGAATTTTTAAAATCAGTACGAACCAGGATATCACCATTTGCCACATTATATAAACTCTTAGGCAGCTCACCTTAATCCTCGTTTAGAGGTGAGCACCCAAAGAAAAAATTTAACCCTCGTAATTCAGCGCAAGTACTGAATATAGCAACAGAATTTAAACCGTCCATATCGGTGTGTACCAGGGACTTTGCGTAAAGGACGAGCCTACAAGCACAAGATTGTCAGTTCCAGAACGGAAGAATTGCTTCATCAGACATATGCTCCATAATAGTAATGCCACAAACTTGATTAAATAAGACCAGTTGCCCCCATATTTACGTGTAAAGACTAATAAAATTATCAATCTTACTGGAATTACACCCAACCCAGTTTTAACAAAAGGAAAACCTCATATAACTATACAAGAAAAACCTACAATTTTTCGTGTGATCCCTTACGATTTTCCCATCAAAGATGGCGGTCTATTAGGTCAAAACATTTGTAAATAACGACGAGCCATATTATCGTATTATCATAATTCTATAGTATTAGATGATGACGTAATGAATCCCATTCTTTTTTTTAAAACTCTTAAAGAAATGAAGCGACTGGAAAGGAATGGAAAAGAACAGAAGACAATAAAACTTAAGAAACAAGAGCAGGGAAATATAATTTGAGCAACTACCCTTAATACTAACAAAAAATGAGAGTGTCTTAGGGATAACATTGTCTAACAAAAATTTTATGACGAATACATCTTATGCCAGCCCGAAAAGTCAAATATACCTCAATACAAAAAATTTTGAAACATAAAAGCTGATATTCACTTATGAGATTAATATAATACATTGATTTTATTAGAGGGATGATAATTTCTTGAAGCCTAGTGATAACAAAACTGATGAAAGTAGCATACACAGTGAAAATAATTAATTAGACGACCAGAATACACTTCATAAATAACCCCATGCCATTGGACAGAGTAAAAATACATTTAGTGTGGAACAACATTCCCTAATAAGAAACAAAAAAAAATTGAAAGAAACAAACCAGGGGTATGAATGGGTCATGGGACCCACGGTAAGAACGAAGTTCTTTGAACATGAGATGAATATAAAGACACACAATTGAACTTCGTGAGTACGTCATGCTTAAATACAGTACTCACGAAGTTCAACTATCGTGAGTACTGAACTAAATTTTCTCATTTTTTTTTTTTAATTCGTTTTTCAAGTTTTTGTTTAAGTGAACTACATGAATGCAGTACTTATTTTTAAAGAACTTCGTTCTTCCTATGACTCTAGCGACCCCCTTATCACCGGAGAAATTGTGTGTCTTTAAACTCATCTCATGTTTAAAGAACTTCGTTTTAACCGTGGGTCCCATGACCTATTTATACCCCCTGGTTTGTTTCTTTTAATTTTTTTTTTTTTTTTTTTTTTTTTTTTTTTTTTTTTACACAAATATATCTACATGATCACCACGTTCGAGTGAAAAGGGAAACCACCTGACTTCTTTTCCTTCTCCTTGACCATATCTTGCTCTAAGTGATCACTGCCTGCGATTAAAAAAAAACTGCTGATCGCTCCCTTCTTTTCCTGGCCCATAATCTGCTTAAAATGATCATCACCCGCGACAGAGAAAGGGAACCACTTGTTTCCTCCTTATTGTCTTCACTTACATCATTGGTATACAGACATAATAAAATAGGAAAATCAGTGTTTTTGTTTTTTTGCAGTTTGAGCACTTAACTAGAAGTTTGTGTAATATTTCTAATTAATGCGTTATTACTGATCATTTAATTAATAACGTACTAATTTATCATTACACTATGAAGAAGCAAATAACTTTAATTTTAAACGTGAAACGTTTACACTTTATACGTTTGGTTCACCTAAATAAAAAAACTTGTATGATGATGTTTTGATTTCTCTAATTTATTTATAAACAATAGTTTTGTTTGGCGTACACACCAAAAACAAATTTAAACATTTTTTCTAAGCGGTTTTTGCTTAATATTTATTAATTTAAAGCACTTACCTAATGGATGGCCATACGTCTTCATTTTCATCATTAAAAAAAATGAATGGATCTTCTCTATAACCTGAGAGCTTTTTTCGTTTTCTTTGAGGTTCATGAACACCCGAAGTATCTCCAAAATTTTTTTTTTTCTCTTCTTTCACGGGACCATCCGCAATTTCCTTTATTGGATATAACTCTGATTGTTCACGAACAGAATTTTCAATTTGAGCATTATTTTCCCATGGTAAAAGTTTCAATTTTTTTAAAACAGCAACAAAAAATCCTCCAGTATTCTGGTGATGAGGAAGTATTCTCATACTGCAATAAAAAATTAATAAAAACTATGGGCACTATTTAATGTTTCTTAAAGTACGAATAATAATAATCAATTTACTGTTAACTTGTAGTTATATAATTCATCACAACAAATCACTATTAATACGAAATAACTCATAATAATAATTCAGCAAAAATCGTTTTCCTATGTAATTCAACGTGGTTCATAGATTAACTCAGTTTCTAAGATATTAACGTTTATTTTTTACTTGAAATGCTAAAAGCGCGTAAGATTGTGGGTTCTCTTAAATTATAATTAGATGTTATTTTAAAGTTACTAGGTAAAAATGTTCAAAGAAAGACGTTTGAAGTTTCTTTATACTTAATAAACTTTTAAAATTTTATAGTCACTCCCTATCATAACGCAGTATAGGATTTCGGATTCGACAAGAAGTAATAAAAAATCTGGCTTATTCTCTTTTAT
>NW_019379474.1:373210-429864 GCF_000648655.2 Copidosoma floridanum
AAATTTTTTGTTTTTTTAAATTTATTATTTAGAAAACAAATTAATAATTTAATATTAATTGAATGTATAATCAGTGAATGCATATGAAATTGAAAAATAAGTTACGAAACACACCATAAGTACAAGAAATCGAATTTCCATAAACGGCAGCGCTCGCAGCAGAGTGGGTAAGGTGCCTTGACTCGTAAGCAGGAGGTCGAGGGTTCAAATCTCCTTATTAGAAAGAATTGCAGAAGAAAAAAAATTTAAAGTGAAAAATGATTGTGGGAAAAGAAAATTAAAATTTGTTAAAAAATCAATCGCTTGGGAGTGTGAAGGGGAATGGTGGGCAAAGGTGTACAGGAGAGTAGGGCGGCAGAGTCGGAAGAAATATGGTGTGGTGAGGGGAAGTGTGTAGGGAACTGAAGGTGAGGGCGACGGGGTAAGGGGGGAAACTTAAGAGGAAGTGACTTCCAGTAAACCACTTCCGTTTCATCAAATCTGTTGGTTTTAAAATTCCAGCCCCCCAGTATGCGACATAAAGAACTTCGTTCTGAAAAATACTAATAAATTAACTAAATATACGATTAAGGCTCGAACACATCAAATAGTCTTCTCAAATAGTTAATTAACTTAACTACTACGAATTTAACTGAAGGATATTTACCACGAGCCGTAGGACATGAGAATGTGTATCTAGGAGAGGGGATAGTCAGAAATAAGAACGGTCAATATAATATTATGGCAATCAACACTTATAAAAAGGATGATGTCACGATTGAAATAGGTCCAAGAGAAATTCTACCCTTCGAATACATTGCACCTGAATTTGATCCCAATACTAGTAGCGAATGTGAGAGACCAGTTATCAAAAATACACAAGATAGAATAAGAGATCTAAAAAGACTTGTGCGTACCCATCACTTAAACCTAGAAGAACGGGACCGAATTTATCGACTGATTTCCGAATTTCCAGAAACCTTCTCGTTACCGGGAGACGCTTTACTAATCTCGTTACACATGAAATCCCGATCGAAAATAATACCCCTATTAACACTTAACAATATAATCACCAAACGGTACATAGAAAAGTTTTAGAAGAACACGTAGCAAAAAAACTTAATGACAGAATGATTGAGCCTTCGTCATTACTGTATAATTCACCTTTTTGGATTGTTTCAATAAACCGGACAGCCTTGGAAATCCAAGATGCAGAGTAGTAATTAATTTCCAAGAACTTAATAAAAATATCATTGGTGACGCATATGTATTGCCTTACATTGCAGATATTATGGACCAGTTGGGAGGATCTATATGTTTTCAGTTTTTGATTTGACAAGTGTAGTGTTTGAAAATGTTACAACATCCCATGGACATTACCAATACATATGTATGTCCGAAAGCTTAAAAAACGTACCTGCTACGTTCCAATGACTAATGAATCTCATATTAAGAAGTATATTTATTGTTGAAATGTTACTGTATCTAGATGATATTATTATTTAAGCAAGAGATCTAGTAGGTCAGGACTGCTAAGTTAGGTTACTTTTCGACCGGTTAAGATCAGCGAATATGGTACTCTAGCCAAATAACGTTGAATTTTTGCGAAAAGGAGTAATATTTCTTAGGCATATAATAAGTCAACAAGGAATTAAACCAGACCCTAAAAAGATACAAGACGATAACAAATTTTCTCAACTCCAAACTATAAAAAATGTGAAACAATTCTAAGGACTAGCTGATTAATATAGACGTTTTATTAAAAATTTTTGAAAATAGCTAAGCCATTATCAGGTTAATTAAAAAAATGAAAAAAATTTGAACAAACCGAAGTGCAAGCAAAGAGTTTTTAAATACTAAAAGACCATCTATGTCAAGAGCCTATTTTACAATTTTCCGACTTAGGTAAATCATTCAACTAAACAACAGATGTATCTTATTACTTTATTGGAGCGATATTAAGTCAAGAAAAAAACGAGTTTGACCATCCTGTTACCTATCTTTTGAGAACTCTAAATAAAGCCGACATAAATTGTTCCACGACTGAAAAGAAATGCTTAGCTGCACTATACGCAATGCATCATTTGCCTTCGTACTTGTAAGGAAATAAATTCGTTCTTGTAGCTGATCATAAGCCATTGAATTGAATGCATATAAGAAAAAATCCAAGGCAGCATTTAATCCGCTGGACGATGAATACACCAATTATGAATACACTTTCAAATACAAGCCAGGAAAACTCAATACCAATGCTGATGCATTATCTAGAAACCCAGTAGGACCATTTCTGTATGCGGAAAACAATATAAATAACAAATTATCATTATTAGGAGTTATGATGATGGGTTGGAAGAAAATAGAGGGAAAGAGTAGAACAGAACTACTAAGTCAGAGAAAAGGAATAGTAAGAACATCCAATTTAATGACTATCAAACCTTAAGCATTGCCAACAACCTTGAAGGAGGCAGTGGAAGTAACAAAACCTAGAAGCATGACCAAATTAGGAGCAAATGTACCTAAATTGACCACAGGCCCTGGACGACCCTTTGGTTCAAAAACAAGCAAGGAACGTCCAAAGTAAGTTCATAGTGTGATTGCTCAAAGGACTGGAACGAAAATATTTATGCAACCACAGGAATCATCTGCATCTCGATTAAGTATATATATAGTAATACATATATTAATAATTTAATATTAATTGAATGTATAATCAGTGAATGCATATGAAATTGAAAAATAAGTTACGAAACACACCATAAGTACAAGAAATCGAATTTCCATAAACGGCAGCGCTCGCAGCAGAGTGGGTAAGGTGCCTTGACTCGTAAGCAGGAGGTCGAGGGTTCAAATCTCCTTATTAGAAAGAATTGCAGAAGAAAAAAAATTTAAAGTGAAAAATGATTGTGGGAAAAGAAAATTAAAATTTGTTAAAAAATCAATCGCTTGGGAGTGTGAAGGGGAATGGTGGGCAAAGGTGTGCAGGAGGATAGAACAGCACAGTTGGAAGACATAGGGTGATAGGAAGTGTGTGGGACTGATGGTGAGGGCGACGGGGTAAGGGGGGAAACTTAAGAGGAAGTGACTTCCAGTAAACCACTTCCGTTTTAGTTGGTGTAACGTCTTTAAGTTTTATAACAATTGTTTACTGTTTTCTATCATAATAATTTTCCATTTTTTAATATAACATGTTCAACCACTTATAATAAATGTTCAGCTAAGACTTTACCCCCATATTATTTTTTTGACTATGCTTTAACCTTTCACATATAAATGCTTTCAGATACCTGTTTGTAGAATAAAAATGAAGTTTGCACTTTTAAATATACATACAACATATACAACAAAGAATTGAAGTCAAACTTTTAGTTCAAAATATTTGCCAATTTTGCTGTGTGTGAAAAAACCATTAAATATAAATAACTTTATCTATCAACAAAATTTTTAAATGCTTTTTTCAAAGTTTGTGTATTTTATACCAAAACTAATGTAATTTATTTCAATTAAATACATTATAAAATAGCTAAGATATTTGAGTTTATTTATTTTGTAAAATCGTTTTCAGAAATTCAAAATTTAATTTTTTTTTGTTTTTGGTAAGTGACGACTTGAGTAAATAAATGAATTTTTTATTTTATTCTAATTAATATCATATTAATTCCCTTTTTCAATGATGAAACTGTAAGAATTTTTTCTAAAACTTTTTCTCGTATCAACATGCAATAAAATGCATTCCCATATTTAGTGGAAAAAAAGTTCCGTATATATAATAGACAATATCAACAATATAGCAATAGACAGATATACCCCAGAAATTATCGGAAATAGGGGAACGATCAGAATTTTGAGAATCAGTCGAGGAACTCTAATTATTTTCAAAATAATTTTCGACGATATGATAACGAGAATCTAATGGTCATTGTATTTAAAGGAATGCTAATTGTCATCCTGGGAATAATCAAGGATATTGGGGCAGAGGTCAAAATTATAACAGAAGCTCCCAAAATAGTAAGTAAAATAATAATAAGCAACAAGATCTTAGTCGCAATAATCAAAATCAGAATTTTTAAAATCAGTACGAACCAGGATATCACCATTTGCCACATTATATAAACTCTTAGGCAGCTCACCTTAATCCTCGTTTAGAGGTGAGCACCCAAAGAAAAAATTTAACCCTCGTAATTCAGCGCAAGTACTGAATATAGCAACAGAATTTAAACCGTCCATATCGGTGTGTACCAGGGACTTTGCGTAAAGGACGAGCCTACAAGCACAAGATTGTCAGTTCCAGAACGGAAGAATTGCTTCATCAGACATATGCTCCATAATAGTAATGCCACAAACTTGATTAAATAAGACCAGTTGCCCCCATATTTACGTGTAAAGACTAATAAAATTATCAATCTTACTGGAATTACACCCAACCCAGTTTTAACAAAAGGAAAACCTCATATAACTATACAAGAAAAACCTACAATTTTTCGTGTGATCCCTTACGATTTTCCCATCAAAGATGGCGGTCTATTAGGTCAAAACATTTGTAAATAACGACGAGCCATATTATCGTATTATCATAATTCTATAGTATTAGATGATGACGTAATGAATCCCATTCTTTTTTTTAAAACTCTTAAAGAAATGAAGCGACTGGAAAGGAATGGAAAAGAACAGAAGACAATAAAACTTAAGAAACAAGAGCAGGGAAATATAATTTGAGCAACTACCCTTAATACTAACAAAAAATGAGAGTGTCTTAGGGATAACATTGTCTAACAAAAATTTTATGACGAATACATCTTATGCCAGCCCGAAAAGTCAAATATACCTCAATACAAAAAATTTTGAAACATAAAAGCTGATATTCACTTATGAGATTAATATAATACATTGATTTTATTAGAGGGATGATAATTTCTTGAAGCCTAGTGATAACAAAACTGATGAAAGTAGCATACACAGTGAAAATAATTAATTAGACGACCAGAATACACTTCATAAATAACCCCATGCCATTGGACAGAGTAAAAATACATTTAGTGTGGAACAACATTCCCTAATAAGAAACAAAAAAAAATTGAAAGAAACAAACCAGGGGTATGAATGGGTCATGGGACCCACGGTAAGAACGAAGTTCTTTGAACATGAGATGAATATAAAGACACACAATTGAACTTCGTGAGTACGTCATGCTTAAATACAGTACTCACGAAGTTCAACTATCGTGAGTACTGAACTAAATTTTCTCATTTTTTTTTTTTAATTCGTTTTTCAAGTTTTTGTTTAAGTGAACTACATGAATGCAGTACTTATTTTTAAAGAACTTCGTTCTTCCTATGACTCTAGCGACCCCCTTATCACCGGAGAAATTGTGTGTCTTTAAACTCATCTCATGTTTAAAGAACTTCGTTTTAACCGTGGGTCCCATGACCTATTTATACCCCCTGGTTTGTTTCTTTTAATTTTTTTTTTTTTTTTTTTTTTTCATTACATTGTATTTTTTCTTGTCTTTTTTTATTTCATTTTTTTGTTTTTTTCATACTTCATTTCATTTTTGTTTTTTCTTTAATATTTTTTTTTAATGTATTTCGTTTTTTTCATTTTTTAAAATTATATTTCCTGTATTTTTATTTCATTTCCGTTTTTATTTCTTTTTTTCATTTTATTTTTTAATTTTTTTTCGGATTTCATTTCCTTTTTTTGTTTGTTTTTTTAAATTTATTATTTAGAAAACAAATTAATAATTTAATATTAATTGAATGTATAATCAGTGAATGCATATGAAATTGAAAAATAAGTTACGAAACACACCATAAGTACAAGAAATCGAATTTCCATAAACGGCAGCGCTCGCAGCAGAGTGGGTAAGGTGCCTTGACTCGTAAGCAGGAGGTCGAGGGTTCAAATCTCCTTATTAGAAAGAATTGCAGAAGAAAAAAAATTTAAAGTGAAAAATGATTGTGGGAAAAGAAAATTAAAATTTGTTAAAAAATCAATCGCTTGGGAGTGTGAAGGGGAATGGTGGGCAAAGGTGTACAGGAGAGTAGGGCGGCAGAGTCGGAAGAAATATGGTGTGGTGAGGGGAAGTGTGTAGGGAACTGAAGGTGAGGGCGACGGGGTAAGGGGGGAAACTTAAGAGGAAGTGACTTCCAGTAAACCACTTCCGTTTCATCAAATCTGTTGGTTTTAAAATTCCAGCCCCCCAGTATGCGACATAAAGAACTTCGTTCTGAAAAATACTAATAAATTAACTAAATATACGATTAAGGCTCGAACACATCAAATAGTCTTCTCAAATAGTTAATTAACTTAACTACTACGAATTTAACTGAAGGATATTTACCACGAGCCGTAGGACATGAGAATGTGTATCTAGGAGAGGGGATAGTCAGAAATAAGAACGGTCAATATAATATTATGGCAATCAACACTTATAAAAAGGATGATGTCACGATTGAAATAGGTCCAAGAGAAATTCTACCCTTCGAATACATTGCACCTGAATTTGATCCCAATACTAGTAGCGAATGTGAGAGACCAGTTATCAAAAATACACAAGATAGAATAAGAGATCTAAAAAGACTTGTGCGTACCCATCACTTAAACCTAGAAGAACGGGACCGAATTTATCGACTGATTTCCGAATTTCCAGAAACCTTCTCGTTACCGGGAGACGCTTTACTAATCTCGTTACACATGAAATCCCGATCGAAAATAATACCCCTATTAACACTTAACAATATAATCACCAAACGGTACATAGAAAAGTTTTAGAAGAACACGTAGCAAAAAAACTTAATGACAGAATGATTGAGCCTTCGTCATTACTGTATAATTCACCTTTTTGGATTGTTTCAATAAACCGGACAGCCTTGGAAATCCAAGATGCAGAGTAGTAATTAATTTCCAAGAACTTAATAAAAATATCATTGGTGACGCATATGTATTGCCTTACATTGCAGATATTATGGACCAGTTGGGAGGATCTATATGTTTTCAGTTTTTGATTTGACAAGTGTAGTGTTTGAAAATGTTACAACATCCCATGGACATTACCAATACATATGTATGTCCGAAAGCTTAAAAAACGTACCTGCTACGTTCCAATGACTAATGAATCTCATATTAAGAAGTATATTTATTGTTGAAATGTTACTGTATCTAGATGATATTATTATTTAAGCAAGAGATCTAGTAGGTCAGGACTGCTAAGTTAGGTTACTTTTCGACCGGTTAAGATCAGCGAATATGGTACTCTAGCCAAATAACGTTGAATTTTTGCGAAAAGGAGTAATATTTCTTAGGCATATAATAAGTCAACAAGGAATTAAACCAGACCCTAAAAAGATACAAGACGATAACAAATTTTCTCAACTCCAAACTATAAAAAATGTGAAACAATTCTAAGGACTAGCTGATTAATATAGACGTTTTATTAAAAATTTTTGAAAATAGCTAAGCCATTATCAGGTTAATTAAAAAAATGAAAAAAATTTGAACAAACCGAAGTGCAAGCAAAGAGTTTTTAAATACTAAAAGACCATCTATGTCAAGAGCCTATTTTACAATTTTCCGACTTAGGTAAATCATTCAACTAAACAACAGATGTATCTTATTACTTTATTGGAGCGATATTAAGTCAAGAAAAAAACGAGTTTGACCATCCTGTTACCTATCTTTTGAGAACTCTAAATAAAGCCGACATAAATTGTTCCACGACTGAAAAGAAATGCTTAGCTGCACTATACGCAATGCATCATTTGCCTTCGTACTTGTAAGGAAATAAATTCGTTCTTGTAGCTGATCATAAGCCATTGAATTGAATGCATATAAGAAAAAATCCAAGGCAGCATTTAATCCGCTGGACGATGAATACACCAATTATGAATACACTTTCAAATACAAGCCAGGAAAACTCAATACCAATGCTGATGCATTATCTAGAAACCCAGTAGGACCATTTCTGTATGCGGAAAACAATATAAATAACAAATTATCATTATTAGGAGTTATGATGATGGGTTGGAAGAAAATAGAGGGAAAGAGTAGAACAGAACTACTAAGTCAGAGAAAAGGAATAGTAAGAACATCCAATTTAATGACTATCAAACCTTAAGCATTGCCAACAACCTTGAAGGAGGCAGTGGAAGTAACAAAACCTAGAAGCATGACCAAATTAGGAGCAAATGTACCTAAATTGACCACAGGCCCTGGACGACCCTTTGGTTCAAAAACAAGCAAGGAACGTCCAAAGTAAGTTCATAGTGTGATTGCTCAAAGGACTGGAACGAAAATATTTATGCAACCACAGGAATCATCTGCATCTCGATTAAGTATATATATAGTAATACATATATATATAGTAAAAAATGTCACTTAAAATACATCAAAAGATTCTAGCCCATTAAAAGTAAATTTTTTTAAATCAGTAGCCTTAACATCACACGCTAGCGATACGAATACAGAAATCGCCGAAATAAAACCTAATAGTTCCAAAAATGAGGATATGCCACAATTACCAGTCAGAGATATACTTAGCTTTGGTGCATCGTCAAGGACAAGTATGTCTTCTAAAAATGATTCAAGTGATACTGAAGAATTGTCAGGAGAAGATACACAACCATTAGTATATGACCTCAGACAAATTGTATCATGGCAAGAACTGACTACAACGAAAGTAGACTCAAAAACAAATACTGATTCAAACGCAGACGCGACAAATACTGAAAACTTCGTTACACTCAGTTAAAGTTCAAATGACGACGTTTTGAAAGACTTACCTGAAAGTACGACAAGTATTATTGGTAAGGTTACTTATCAAGAAATAGAAGAGTTAACAAAGAAATTCATACAAAGTCTTTAAAGAATACTTGGACTAGTTCAACAACAATAATAAACCCGAGCAAGCTGGTATGGATTTTTCATCAGTAACTAGATTTTCTGATAAAAATAAGCCGAATCTCGAAATTTAAGACATAATAACCAAAAGGGACACCTATGACCCCGATAATTTTAATGATTTTGTATTAGATAGAAGAATTGCAGATATATCAAGATGTACTACAGATTTGAAACCTTTATTTGATGAAGATGAAATTGTAAGAAAATATATGACAAGTAAAAAATTATCCATTACCCTTCGTATTCAGGAAAATACACCCTTAAGTTCTAGTACACCGACGCACTTAAGTCAACGAACAGCTTATGAAAATAAATTAATAAATCGAAGTATTGCACCTGATTTCATGCTACTATCAGAATGATACCCTTTTTGATGCTGTCAATCGTTATTACTGATACACCTACTGATTGATTAACTTCAGAAGGTCTTACAAAAGCTTTTAAATCACTCCGAAAAATATTATTGAAACGAAATCCTAAAACTTTCTGAATTTTAAAAAGGGGAGATCTTACAGACAAATGAGACTCTGGACCGATTACAGAAACGTTATTAACGACTTTTGATAAAACACTTATACAAATTCCTGTCTGTTACAGTAAAGCTAATTTTCCGAAAATTCAAGAATGTAATGAAATAATACAAACACTACAACACTACATGACAGCCCTGTGAGAGGACATGAGAGAATAAACCAAACTTATCAGAAAATCAGAGACCGATTTTCATGGCCAGGCATAAGAAATCATACTCTCAATTATGTCCGACAATTCAGTTTATGTCAAGAAAATAAGATCGAACGGGTAGAAAAGAGAGAATCTCTCGTACTTACAAATAAACTCATTGAAGCTTTTGATAAAGTTTCTAATAATACCATCCGTTAACTGAGAATGATACCAAATGGTAATTGTCATTTTTCAACTGTACAGTGTAATTTAACTAACTATATCATATACGTCACTGTACCAGATTTAAGATCAAGCACATTTGCCGATGCACTCGTACAAAATCTAATGTTAGTTTACGGTGC
Source organism: Copidosoma floridanum (assembly GCF_000648655.2). Next base: position 383,113 of record NW_019379474.1, read on the forward strand.
CCTTAGAGCAATTTTATCAGACAGACATGCTACGTTTATGTCTAATTTATTGGAACAACTCGTGAAAACCCTTAGGACCAATCATCTAACTGCATCAGTATATCATCCTCAAACGAACAGATTACTTAAGTGAAGTCATACTGTCTTAGCTAACTTTATAAGAAGTAACTCTACAAACTTTTTATGACTGGGACAATTTAGTTAACTTTGCAGTTTTTACGTACAACGCGAGTGTACGCGCAGCAACAAATTTTACGCCCTATAAACTAGTATTTGGGAGAGTAGAAAGGTTGCCCTTGAAGATACCTAAAGAGAAAGGTTAAAAAACTATCCATTTTATTTACAAAATTTTATTAAGCGACTTCAAGAATTGCAAAGTGCGGCAGAAAATCAACAAATAAAAGTAAAAATACAAACAAAAAAAAAACGATAAAAAATTGAAGCCTCTGAATGGTAAACCAGGAGATTACGTTTGGATAAAAAAAGTACGTTCTTATTTGTTTAATCACTACTACAATAAGCCCCCAAAAGTGAAAACAGTTTTGGAAGAAAAGAATGTGTTACCTGAAAAGGACGATGGTAAAATCACGCAAGAGCATACAGATATATTAAAACTAGTTTTCCAATAATAGTATCGATGTAAGTATTATATTCTACATGTCATTCGAAAAATAAAACAACGATAAAGAGTATATTGGCCATCTTAGTCACAATAGTGCTTGAAGGTTGCGCAGATTCAAACTATGCTAATCATGGCAACTTTAGCATAGAACCACTGTATTATTGAAATTTTAGAAGTATTACAAAAATTTAAAGAGCTGATTTTAGGGTAGCGATATGGCTTAATATTAATAAATTTATATTGGAACATACACCTACTTAAGGATTAAATAAAACCTTTCAATATTGTATTGTACAGTTTGGTTGTCCTAATTTTACTAACTATATGGAAATTGACCTCTTCAATTTTTAAGATAATGCGATTAAAAAATCTTAAAGCAACATTTTTAAACATAATAAATACTGTGAGAACCCATGCAAGAGATACCATTATTCCACCTCTCAGCATACGAATAAAAAGACTAACGATTTTAAAATCATTGGAAACATTACTAAAGGACTTTTCGGCTAAGTCACAGAAGACGATATCGATGTTATGAACACGCACATCAACAATTTGCATGCCGATTAAGGAGAATATATTGAATCTATTGAACAAAATAGCCATATTTTTGCAGCTGCATTCAAAGAACTATATAACACTAAGAAACGCCATGAGTATATCCTAAGACAAGTTGCTCATATACTGACTTCAGGACAAGATTTTACACTCGACTGATAGCTGATACATTTATCAACTTATCTACGAAAAACTAAGGCTACCTTAGATTATATTATTCGTTGCCATGAAGTTCTGATTTACTTCTTGCATAATTAACAAAGAAGTAACGCACATCCAAAGCTATTTTCTCCAAATATATGTAGAACCATAGCCAGGATGTTAAGAACCTATTAGGGAATCTAGAATTTGTACTGTCGATATAATTATAATCTTTATGCTGGCGAAATACGCACTCTAAGCATATTAGATGTTGTGCATCAAAAAACCAGAACCATGGTAAAATTACGTTTACCACTCGTAGATTAAACTTCTTATAATCTTTGTAGACTAGCCTACAAAAGACCTTCGTATTCTTACTTAGTAGTAGCAGCAGACCATTATTCGTACTAACGATTAAACAAAACATTTAACCAATGTGATAAAACCGTATTTGGTGATATAGGCTCGGCTATGGAATCGTTAAAATAACCCGATTTTATGAGCAAATGTAAAATTCTTATTCTATTACGACCTAGAGCAGAAATATTTTAACACTGTGAAATCATATTTACATCCAAAACAGGAAGTCAACGGATTCACTTACCAGCTGATGGTTCATGGTTATTCTCGACACATTATGAAGAACAATTAAGCATTATCTGCCGTAATAAAATGGATCAACAAGAAAGAGTAAAAGGTACAGATCTTTTACAAATTATTAATTGGTGTACGGGGAAAACACTCAAACTAACCTTATTTAGTGAACATGAAATTATCGACCAGATGAAATATACCTATCAGGTAGAAGTAAACTTGAACTTAACTGTATAACATGAACCCTTGAAGGACACTAATAACTTTCATGTCACTATAAAATCGATTCGAGAACTTAACTTTTACATACAAGCATGGACAAATGAAGAATTAAATGTACAAAATATGGTAAATCAAATGAAAAAAGTACAAACACAAAAGTTAAAGGAAAAAAAAACTTCTCTTTTTATTTTAATACGTAATGTCATTGAAACTATTATTATTATAATTATAATAGCAACACTCATCAGCAAAGCACGAAGTTAAATGCTAGTTGTCGTGCGCGATAATGGACAAATTGTATTCAAGTTTCGCTACATATTGTAACGAAGAATCGACAGCAAGAGCCCTTGAAAGACTTAAAATGTACGGTGCAAGATTTTCCTATAAGGATAGTCAAAAAAAACCGTGACACAATAACATATTCACCGTATCAGCATTTAAAACAAAAACAACCTCGAAGTGCACAGTCTTTAGTGCACAACGCAAATAAATCTAAAATAAACTTGCCATCATGCCAAAAAGATGTCAGCCTAGTAAAATACGACTACACTACAAGCTATGCCTTATGACAGGCGTGACAACCAACATTAATCCCCATAACAGATTGATCATTACAAAAAAAACCTAAGGACTAAGAAGAAAATACATTGATTTTAACCAAATATAATGAGTCCTATTACCCTTTTAATTTTGCACATCCTTAAATAACTGTAATAATTATGTGGGATGATTACTACTTAGTTTAGTGTACTACAAAATGCTTTTTTTCTCTCTCAATAATTTAGTGTTTGCAGTAAAATCTGAATAAAGATAATTATGAAAATCAAAGTTTAAATTACCTTATTCAAGAGGTGAATAATCTAGAAACCAGGAGAAAAATAAGATACATCGATTCAATATTTTAAAGTTAAAAACATCCCAAATACTTCCTTGTCTAAGAATAAATAAATAAATAACGCTCACAATTGGCAAATAGAGCGTGACTGTGTTTTAATAATAACTTACAAAAGCCAATATTTTGACATCCACTCATAAACTAACATGTTCACTTATACGAATATTTTTTGTTATCTAGTAGTTATCTTTTGCTTTGGCTAATAACAGGTTTCATACTTACAAAATCCGATATAAACAATGCCACTAATCTGCCCCTTTGGTGTTCTGTCCTTACCTAATCTAAAGATATCGGTTAACTTACGAGTGTTAGAAAAAATGACTTTAATAGTGTGTGTGGAAAAATTTTTTTTGAAGATAATGTTCTAAATGTTTAAAGTATGGAAGAACTATATAAGAAAGTTTATGAGAAAGGTACTCTGTGCATAAAGTCTGAGAATCTGCCTTGCGATTCCTATTATTCAAACGTTTAGAAGTTCTATAGAACATGCTAATCCTAGCTCTTATGTACTTTTCTACAAAAAAAAGAAGGATAAGCATTTCAAGCTAAGATTCTCCTAATCTCCAAAATGTTTTTTGTTTTAAAACAAGGGTCAGCAAGCTTAAATACTTTGTCAATCATGGAAAAAATTATAGCTCCCTTTTGTGCCACCGGATCATGAGAGAAAAAATTTAGAGATCTACAAGAGGCAGATGGTTTGCGATATAAGTCAATTATACACGCAGCTTAAGGAACTATGGTAATTCTGGTTCAATTAAAGGTAGGATTAAATGACATTAATAGTTATTTAATAGTATTTATTTTTATTCTATATTAAAATCATACTAGACGACATGATTTGCACTAAGCAAAAAAAAAATTTCCTAGTGCAGTGGTGCCATTCAACGCTTTAAATGTTAATGATTACTCAAATAAAAATCAAGTGATACTTTGCAATGGGACAAAAATCATTTGATTTGTCTACGAGAAAGCTACCTATTATAATAGTTTGGTTATTCACGGTAACAAAAAGAAAGCAAGTTTAAAACAAAATTTTTTCATGATAGTAGTTGTTGCAACACTTTGCCCCGTCAAAACAAAATCCCACCACTCGGGTAGGGGTCTGCTTTGACAAAGCCAAAGTGTTGTATGTAAGTAATTGTGAGGTGGGAGTATAAAAAACCTGGTCGAGCAGAGGGGAAAACATGCAAAATCTGAACGTCGCAAAAAGAGAAGAAGAGAGAGACGCGGAGAGAGAGAGAGAGAGACATACGAAATTTTGGAGACACGAAGAGAGTATGTTGCTTTGTCAGGACCAAAAGTATTACATATTATTGTACGTAAGATGGTATGACGAGTGAAAAGGGTGAAGGGAGTAACTATATTTTACATGCTAAGAAAGACAGCAAGAAACATAGATCATGATAAATAACCTACTACTTAGGAAAGCAAAAGACATAGACGTGAGCGGCGCTACTGTAAGATTATTGTACAGTGTTAACAAGAGAAGCGTGGCTGAAGTCACTATTTTCGGGGACTGCATGATTGATGGAAGCGGTAAAGAGAAAAACACAGATTTACACATCACTGTTTGGATTGTAATTTTCCCTATTAGTCCCCAAAAATGGTGGAGCCAATCAGTGACTTTTGGACACTTCACCCACACTTTCCTTATAATCACTTTATTAAATGACGGAACCAGAGCACTACCTCTCGACTGACAGAGATAGCAGAGTCATGGCTAAGCCACAGTTTTTCGCTGCAGTGGCTAATCAACTTTATTTTTCGAACAAATTATCTTAGCGCTGACTCTCCAAAGCCACTCACGAATTTCTGATCAATGCACGGAGTGCGAAAGTATACTGATTAGTCACCTGACTCACCAGCACGCCGTTGCGCTAGCTCTTTTCCAAAACGCTCACAGTCACGTGAATTACGCGTGGATCGCCGAAACAAACTGATCAAGCATACGAGACACTTCTCTGTTTACTACTTAGTTTGCCCAAAACGACTGTTATCTCACGAGCGGTGTGCGAAGACTCGACTACGGACGTTTAGTTGAATTATTAAATTACCTCAAGTCAGGACAATCTTGAAAGTGTTACGATCAACTTGTAACCATGATGATTAAAACGCTAGGTATGAAAAAATAATACATAGAAATACAGTACACTATAGATATGAGATCAGAGGTAGACAGCGCAACCAATCGATTCGTTGGAGCAAGTCACGCGTCGACATAGCACATCGACATTCTATGAACAAAAGTCAGCACATTCCTGAAAATAAGACGCCGAATACCCACTATGTAAAGTAAGTTAACGATTTTTCTATCACTGTTTTTCTCAAATTCATGAAAAATCAAGGTGACGAATACTCTGTACAAAATAATCAGCACATTCCTAAATTATAAGGAGACGGCTCATAATTACATAATGTAGGACAACGTTTGTTTTATAATTTTAAAAACAAAGTGTTTGATTTATTGTACACAAGAGTCAGCACATTATTTAAAATAAGGCAACGATTCTTTTAAACTTTTGATGATTAATAAAAGAAGACGTCTTCTGACTCACGGGGGAAAAAATTGACCAATCACAATTTTTTGCAAAAATATTACATTAATAGCAGAAAAAAGACGTCCAGCCTTCAGTTTCGTTTCAATTCTAACAATGGAACCTATGACTAAAGCTCATTTGAAAAGCGTGCTTAGATGTTTGCTACGCGTTGCACTCGTTCGTGAACCACATATTCGTACTATGTGTGGTACCTCCTGGAGGAATAATTTTCAATCATTATCGATCAATATATTACTCAAGAAATTGTATTTTCTTGTTTTACGTTGACGAATAAAAACCGTGAGTGACATGTTTAAACACGGCCTTTTTAATAATACAGTCATTCAAGAAACTGTTGTAAAAGCTGTTAAAACATTTGTTGATCGTAATCATTCATTGGCAAAAAATATCGTGCACTGTTACCATAGGTATGCCTTGAAAATCATTGTTTTTGTTTAATTTCAACCATTAAAAATTTTAATAGTTGAGTCTTTTTCGCCCTCCATATTATATATATATATATAAGTTTATTTTATTGATCTTCTGGGGCAAATGAAAACAATTAGTTTAAGCAACGTTTCGTCGACTGGTGTGTCGACCTCTTCAGGCTTTATTAACAATAAAAAATTATCACAATGACTAATATAAACAACAGATACAACGCAATGTACCCCGCTTTTATAACAAATATGCACACACACACAAACATATACAGGTCTCGCAGTGCGATGACCCGAGCCCTCAGTTCACATATCACATTTTCAGTATACAATTCTAAGAACGTACATAGTCTTTAAAAACGGACAGAATGAAAGAAACTTTGATAAGTGCGACTTAAATTATAAACATCTTCTTTCTTATTTATATTATGAATGTTGGAGGTAATGTGTAACATTTCAGAGATCAAACGTTAACCATAATTTGGCTCTTTGTCTAATATTTTTATATTGTCCCACTCAAAATTATGGTTATTAGAAATTTGGTGTAAAGTAACTACTGATTCCGGTTTGTAGTTGTTTTGGTGTTCTCGTTTTCTTTCTTTTAAAGCTCTCTTCGTTTCACCTGTATATTTTGCTGAACAGTCACTGCATGAGATTTTATATACGACATTAGTATTATCCAAAGTATCAGTAGTATATTTTCCCAACTGTACAATATGATTCGATTTTTTGTTCACTTCACACCAAATTTCTAATAACCAAATTACTTTTCAATGCTGATACAACCATGGAATATACACCGACCACTATGCGAGTTAAGCAGACTGTAATACTATATTTATTTATCAGGTATAATTTTTACATTTTTACTTGCAGAGGAAGATCCACAACCATCGACTAGCGATTTAAATCGACCAACATACAATGATATTAGTGGTGATGATAAAAAATATCCGGATATGAAAAAAGCAAGCGAAAAATAAGATTATGATGACGTGAAATACAGAAGTAGTAGTTGAAGTAGTAGCAGTAGTAGTAGCAGCAACAGGATCGAGGATAATGATGGTAAATATTATGAGATACATTTTTTTTCTCTAGTTATTTTTAAGTATTAAAAATGTTTTTTTTTAAATACCGTTGCAGAGTGGCGAAGGGGAACGTCCACGTTTGATCATCGACAACATAACAACTAAACGTTATCGTCGACTTAGTTATGAAGGACGAAAAATCCAAGGTAACTTGGCGAGACCACCCCCAAATGTTAATATGTACGCATGGCTCAAGGATTGTATAAATGATTTACATAATCGTTTAGTAATCCTAAAAAAGTAATCTTAAAGACTTTGTAAGTGTAACTATTAATTCCCAAATGTTTGATCACGGCTCGTTGTGGGTATCTTTTAGACCTACTCGAAATTTTATTGTTGAAGATTTATGGAATGTTTTGTTAAGTGCCGTGTAAAGCTCGAGTGACTTTGAAATCGATGACAGTTTGTCAATTAATTGTGCCATTAAAAGTGGTATCAGTGGAAGAGGACGTGTAGCCTTGACTGAGAACAATGTACGGAAAAAATCAATATTAACCATCAATAACAATGATGATCTTTGTTTACTACGAGCTCTAGCAGCAGCTTACGCTTACGTCATCCAGGGACAAATACGCACCGGTAGGCTACATAATTATTGGAACCTTATAAGATGCGATTACGCACCCACTCAAAAGAGAGCTGCAAAAGAGCTTTTGCAATTGACAAAAATTTGTGTGCCTGATACAGAGTTTGGCCTCGTAGCACTTCGCGAGTATTCAAAAAATTTTTTCAACTCACAAGACAGCCATTGTTTTTTATTCGTTTCAAAATTCCGGGCGTGGGCATAAGCCCCTGTAAACTGCTAAGCATAACGAGGATTTACTGAATTTGATAGGTGCAAGCAGTAGTTGTCGATACTGTTTACCATGCAATAAGAGTTATTGGCGTATCGAGGATCACAGAAGCTCGAACAAACGCTACAAATATATGCAATCTCCTCTTTGCGATGTGATGGGTTCATCTAAAAAGTGTGATTTGTGCCACATATTATTTATAAACTTGGTTTGTTTTGCAAATCATTTAAAAAAAGGTTCGTACAATAAAACTTTTACCTTGTGCGAAAAAATAAAAAATTGCCCGTTATGTTGCAAAACTGTGCGAATATCAAATAAGAAATATAAACATCAATGCGGTATTTCTTTTTGTTGCAATTGTAAAAAGTATTTACCCGTAAATCATCAATGTTACATTTAAGCGTTACAATTAAACAGCAAAAAACCTAATTTTTTAATATTATTCTACGGAATTTAAACGCAACAGACGATACCCACCGTGGGTGATGAGGAAAAAAAATCCACGAAGTAAATCTGTGTATTGTTCAACAAGTTTGTAATGCTTATAGCAACGTACAAGATATTTCGATAATCTGCGATCATTGCGGCATTCAAGAATATATTTTTTAAACGAATCCAATCAAACAGTTGGTAGATCTTGCTTCGGATCATCAAAAATATTTTGACAAGATCATTTGCATGGCTCACAATGCACAAGGATTCGATGCTCAATGTATTTTCAAGTATATAGTGAAAAAACACGGCAAGCACGTAGTACCATCTGTTATCATAAACGGATCAAAAACAATACTGATGGAATTTACGAAAATAAAATTTATCGATAGTCTTAATTACTTTTACATGCCTTTAAGCGGCTTACCCAAGTCGTACGGTCTGTCGGAAATTGAAAAAAGTATTTTTCCGCATTGTTTTAATTAACCCGAAAATCAATCGTACATTCGGCGTATATTCATCCGACAGCATGCATACCAAAGATAGAGATCAGTTTTTAAAATGGCACTATTTGACTTTGAAAATGAATTTACAAAATAATGTATACAAGACGTGAAAATTTAAAGATTAGCTTGCTTAGCTTTTCGAAAAACCTTTAAAATATTTGAGGTGGACCCTTTTGGAGAACGCACAACGATCGCTTCGACTAGCATGCGAGTGTATAGAAAAAAATTTCTGAAAAAAATCAAATTGGTATAATACCACAAAATGGTTACAGAATGGTTAACAATCAGTCTGAAATATCTTTAAAATGGCGATATTGGATGGAAAAACACGTTCTCCAGCGATTTATCGAACACGTTGGACACTGCCAAGAGAAATGCTGACCAGAACACTGGAAAAAAGTTGGTCGCCCTGCGCCACCGAATCCAGTCACGCCATGTACTCACTTTCTTGGTCGCACCGCATGCCTGTTTTGGGTGCGCGGCACACCCAAAGTACCTGGCGCGCGGGACAACTAAAATTTACATGCGCGGCAGCACCAGCTACACGTCCGGCGGTGTAAAAAAAGGGGAGTGTAAAAAAATAATAGGTAACAATAATGATATTTCCCAAGTGAACGGTTTAATTATGTGTGTTGTGCTACCACCTGGAAATTTGTATCATCCTGTATTACCATTGAAAACGCACGGTAAGGTTATTTTTCCTTTGTGCCGTACGTGTTGCGAGAATATGCTTCCAGAGCACTGTATCTACGTCGATGAAAGAGACCGCATTTTAAGAGGAACGTGGGTATCCGAAAAATTCAAGGTGGCTGTTTGCGTAGGTTATATCGTTAAAGATGTTTATTAAATATATTAATATCAGATAACACAGTACAATGAAGAAACGGACAAAGGAGGATCGTTTGCTCATTATATCACCGAATTTTTTAAACAAAAAACACTAGCTTCGGGTTACCCACCTATCTGTATATCTAATGAGCGAAAGGAGTCTTATATCGACGTAATTCGTAGAACTGAAGGAATAAATCTCGACAAAAATAAAATAAACCTTAATTCTAGCTTAAGGTCCGTTGCAAAATTATAACTCAATTTTTTGTGGGGTAAATTTGGTCAACGTAAGAATTTGACAAAGACTGTAGGTGACGGTCCCAGAAAGATCAATGGAATTTTTTACGAGTGCAGAAATCGATGTTAATGGTGTTATACCCATCAACGATGATACATTGTTCGTTAATTGGAATTATAAGACTGAGGCCATGACGGCATTACCGTCAAGTAACGTTGCGGTTGCCGCTTTCGTGGCAGCACAAGCACGCTGAAAGCTTTTTTCACAGGAGAAGGGATATAATAAACGGGAGTAGGAGAAAAGACTCACTTGGTCAAGGTACGCCAAAGCTTTTGGTTTGATCATTTTCCTTTTCATAGCTGATGCATCAACAAGTAAACGACAAGATGGGTTCGAAGCATAGCAAATCAAACACTACATCGACTAGCTCTGGGAACGATGGTAATGATGATATGATTCTCGAAAACCGCTTATAGAAAAGTCATATGGAACAAGAAATGAAGTCATTAAAGATAGTTAATACAATTGCAAAAAAGATAACATCAGCACATTCTTTACCACGAACTTTTAACCATGAAAAAAAAACCATTCTTACGTTGCGAAGAATGCATTTGATCACTTTGTATTCGTGTCAGTGCATTGTTGTAACCGTTGCGACGAATGTTTAATAAAACTTGATACATATTTTGGAAACTGTGACATCAGCAAATTCTTTAACACGAAAAAAAAAATCATCTTAATGTCAGTTACTCGTGTGACTTCAACTTCAAAACTGCCACAAATAAGGAGGAAACTTTCTAATAAGGTAATCTTAATCATGCGCAATAGGTGCTCCACCACGACGTAACAAGCCGATTGGTCGTGCGAGCCTTCCATGAGCCTTCCATGGCAGCGTCAGTGGCAGCAGCAGCGGCAGCGGTGGCAGCGAAAAGAGCTCGATTGGCGGTCAAATACGACGAAACAAGCTGATTGGCCGCGCAAAACGGCCTTTGCGCTAGCCTTTCAAAAGCGCTTGCGATTTTGCGAGCGGCCCGTGGAGGCCCCCGCCCAGGCCGTAGTTAATCAGCTTTTCGACAGAGTTTAGTTGGACAGTATGGATAAGCGATGATAACACCCGTGGACATGTACACTGAGTGGACTCACAGGTTGCGGCAAGACAGTGTTTGTCAGACGGTTTTTACGAGACATTGACCGTATGAGTGATACTCAATCCGAGCGGGTCATTTCTAGTTACAGTCAATGGCAGTCTGGTTATCGCAATATCGGAAATAATATTGATTTTCACAAGGGATTACCACAAAATAGCCATTGGGTGGGTGACCATAGATCGAAACTGGTCATTATTGATGATTTGTTGCGCGAATCATCCAGTAGTAGCGGTCTCGTCGACTTATTTACTAAAGGTTGTCATCATAACAATTTCAGCGTAATCTTTATTACATTTAATATATTCCATCAAGGTAAGGGTCAACACGATACATCGCTAAACTATCAATACATTTTCATCTTTAGAAATTACGAGACACTGCACAAATACAACATCTTTCGAGACAAGTGTGTCTGGAAAATCCTCGGATCTTGTAAGAAGCGTATTGGGACGCAACTTCCAGGCCATTTGGTTACTTTTTCTTGGAACTGAAGCAAAATACACCAGACAATTGTCAATTCCAAACTTGTATTTTTCCGGATGACGAGAATCTGTGCGACAGGAAGCGACACGACGAATCAAGTTCCAATCGTATCGTTGTGATGGTGTCAGAGTCACGTTCCCCGTTTGGTCAAAAACACGTCACCATTTTGAGAGCTCTCTATCGTCTCAACACCGAATAACAGAGGGCGCTGTTTCGCAAAGCCGATAAGATGCCAATCAAGTACATTTGCGAGTGTGCATTGAACATTCTTGAGGGGAACGTTTTGCTAACTGCGGTACACAAAAAACGCTTACGTAGACAAGCCAGCGTTTTTAGAAAGCTCACAAATGCAAAAATTCATCCATCGTCAAAGAAAAAAATCATCGTATAACAGGGAGGAAGTTTCTTACCTGCTTTGTTGGGTTCTTTCCTCCAAACAGTGTTGTCGATGCTGTAACCAACATGGAGGACGCGAAAAAAATCATTCTTTTGCCTTAAGAATTCGTGAATCGATTGCGAAGCGCATTCCTCAACGATGGTTTAAAGTCTGTGTTAACGCTAGATACAATGATGAGTCAGCTCGACGCAAAAATAAATCACATTTTGAATTTACCGTATACCGATGAGCGAGAAAAATGGAAGAAAAACCAACAAATTTTACAACAATATTTGAACATTAAGGAATTGGACAGCAAAAAAAACGACATGCTGACACAATCACAGAGAACACCAAGGTATCAAAAGATAACGATCTCTCTGACAACGCCGTCGACGAGGACAAATAGAAGCGTAAGGAGGAGGAAAGGCAGAATACCGAGGTTATCGGAAGCGTGTCGAAAAAGTTTCGTCAAAAAGCTGCAGTTATACGACGATTGGGTGCTACTGGTAACTTTGAGTGAAGCAATGAACATACCGTCATCATAGGTGGCGTTTGCATACCACAGTCCAACATTGTCGATCTAGTGAACGATGCCTTGAGGAACAGGAAGAAACGCACACCAGTGGGGCTTGATCAGTTTAGAGTGGCACTTCGTATGGTAAGCATTCCGCAAGAATGCATCGGAAACGCTCGAGTATTAAAATTACTAAATGACGACGACGACGTCGACGATAAATCAAAATCACCAAATAAGAGTCCAAGATCTACGTCGAATAGTAGAAGTTTTATTGATGAATGTGGTACTGAATTAACGACATCACTGTAAAATAAATAAAAAATTGGAAAAAGTTGTGCCTCCGTCGAAAAAGCGAAAAAGTAACCAAACCCCAGAATCAGAAGTAAAACTCGAGCAGAAGGGAAAAAATAGTGCTCTCAACGCTTTAATCGACTTGCGACCATACAAGATGCATTTACCTGGATACAAATTTTGCAGTCCTGGAACAAAGCTATCGAATCGCATTGAGCACGGTGATGTGAGTATAAATCTATTGGGAAAGCATGTCGTTAGCATGATCTGGCCTACGCTACGGAGAAGAAGGGTCAACGTCTAAACGCCGATCGGGCGTTGGCTGAATTTGCTTTTTTGCGTATGCTCACCGAAGAAACACCACCGGATGAACGAGTAGTCGCTTTGTTAACAGCATGCTGCATGTGTAGCAAGATTACATTCAAGAAGTTTTTTTGCGCATCAAGAGAGCAATTGGACCCAAAGTCTAAAAAGAGAAACAAAAAAAATAATAATGCATAAGTCTTTGCAAAAGCTTCACTACGAAGCGGCGCGACTAACTGCTTACACTGGTGGTAAAAAACTCGCGAGTCCTATGAAAAATAAATTGTTGCAATCGAACGTTATTAGTCAGCTAGAGGGTTAAGATACGTACAATTCACGTATATCTGCAAGAAATCGCTCTCCCAGAAGAAGCTTATTGTACGTAACTTTTATGACGTGTGGAAAGCTGATTTAATGGACTTGAGAGTTTTATAAATTGACAATGATGACTACGCTTATGTTCTCGTTGTTATAAATGTCGTCAGCAAATACGCTTGGACGGTATCTATCAATAATAAAACATCGAAAAACGTCGCCAAAGCATTTCAACACTTTTTATCAAGAAGTTACGATCGTACATCAATGTATCTCAAAACGGATAAAGGTAAAGAATTTGTAAGTCGTGAAATGTAATTCGTTTTACGAAAAAATGAAATTAAATACAGAGTAGCAGATAACCCATAAACGTCTTTACCAAAGGTTACGAAAGCGGTTGGACTTTAGAGTTATTTGGAATTGTGCGTATCTTTTGGGCGTGCACCCCCTACTCCAGTATATTTTTTTAGAGATGTGGCTGCCAAAGACATTGATGGTTTCTTTTACGAGGAATAGTTGATCTGAGTGCGAAAGGAATTGAACGAGAGCTTCTTTGAGGTCGACAAGATATTGAAAATTCCTGGGTGAAGAGTAATTATTTAAAAAATATAAAATGGAGGACAAATTCTACGTTGTGTTGTAATACTACTGCGCACTACGTGACAAGATCACCTCAGCAAATTAGTTTGCAAGATCAATGGAGTGTTGGTATAACAGAGATTCAATTACCATTGACGTTTCAACATGCGATGAAAAATAACGAAAGAAAAATTGCCCTACAATATATACCACGACTACACAATAATGTACACACAGAACGTCCTGTGATTCATGTAGATAATTACATACGACCCGGTCTATGCACAAATATCGAAGAAATGATACAAGAAATCAATAGTTTCGATACCACGCAAGATCACGTGGTTTGCAGTTTGGAAAGAGGTAGTTACGTAGTGGCTAAGTTAGCCTGTTTTGAAACAGTGCACAGTGAATACATGTTTCGCTATTTGATATTGTCCGAAAAATTACGTAAAATCTTGGGCTTTGAAAGTACAACGAGTCTTTTCTTGGAAAATAATGAAATTCAATTTATTCATCCAGCAAATCTCGCCAATGCTTTACCGTCAATTCTAATGATTAACAGCGACCTCTGTGAACCATACATTGTAGGAGACGTTCAATCGCGTTTGTTGCGGGCGGTGTCGTTGGATCTTTAAGGTTACGCGTACGGTTGTGTTAAAAATAAAGTTGTCTCACCACCTATGTATGTACCATTATTGTTTAACTCCTTTCACAACATCGAAATCGATATAAGGGACCCGATTGGTGCCTCCATACCATTCGACTTTGGGACGCTGATGGTAACGCTTAACTTTAAACGAATCGATTAAAAATCATGGATCCTTACGAGGACTACTTTATTGCACAAAGTGGTGGTGGTGGTGGAAGTCTGACCACAATTTATGGAAACAGTGGAGAAGGTGTTGGACGCATTTACGTTGGGACCCCCTATCAACGAGGACACGGAGGTATCGGATAGTTTCTTGCTGGAGTATTTTGACGAGTTTTACCACTCATTAAACGAGGTGCTAAAGCTATTGGCAAAGAAGCTGTTCGTGCAGGTATGAACATTATGTCTGATGTCACCGCTAAAATTATACCTTTCAAAGAGACATTCTGCACTCGTGTGATGGAGTCTGGTAATGCGCTGAAGAGAAAAGCCGAGGAAAAATTGGACAAGCTGAAGGAAAGTTCGGGGTATAAACTTGGACGGCTCGACAAACCATTTTAGTTGCAATTGCTTCGTAGAACTGTGCAGTCAAGGCGTGGTCGGCGTAAGAGTAAAAAGAAAAAAAACTAAGAAAGCGCGTAAGCAAGATAAAAAGAAGAAAAAGAGAAAAAAAAAAAAAGAAAAAAGAAGAAGGGACAGAGAACTGCAAGAGGTATTTTTGAAAGTTAAATTTAAAAAAAATGGCTTTTTCACACAGTCACTCATGCGAGTGCTTAAAGTCTGAGCTTCTTTTGTTTGACACTCCACCAACTCAAACAACTATCGAGGGATCGCACTGGATATAATACAAGCCGATATTATTGCTCACGGATGATTTGTCGTACCAGGTAATGTCGACGGATACATCGATCTCGCGCACACGGTGCTCAGTCTTCGTGTCAAGTTGGCCGTCAATGAAGATGAAGAATTAAATACTGACGTAGCATCTAAAATCTCAAAGACGGGACCAATCAATAATTTAATGCATTCGTTGTTCAATCAAGTCGATGTGTTTTTTAACCAGAAACTTGTATCACCTAACAAAGCGTAAGCTTACAGAGCGTGTTTGAAAATCTTATTAAATTACGGACCTGCAGCAAAATCATCCCACTTAACGAGTGCATTATGGTGCGACGATACGGCGACTAAGATGGACGATGAGTTTCATGCCAACGCGGGACTCGTCAAGCAACGTACTAGCAAAGAAATCGGTTGATCTGATTGGTCATTTTTATTGCGATGTACGCAGGCATCTACATTTCAGGAAAAATTACTCATCAATGACGTCAAGGTGAGAATACAATTAGTAAGATCTCACGATGCATTTTGTCTCATAGTCACTTCAAACTTGGTTTCCGTTCGCATTGAAGAAGCAAATCTTTTAGTAAAACGTGTTAGAATAAGCGTATCTGTTTTATTAGCCCATACCAAAGCTATGTTAATGAGCACAGCAAAATATCCGTTGATTTGTGTTAAAGTAAAAGCTGTGACGATATACAGTGGTATTCATGGCAAAATTTTGAAAAAAATTATTTAGGGCCAGTTACCTAAGCGGATAATTTTAGGTTTCGTTAAAAATCAAGCTTATAATGGCAATAGCACTACATTTACGTGTAATTTTCATTGTTGTAATAATTATTTCCTTTGTTCGTACATTAACGGTTTTTACGTTTTTTTCCAAATCATTATAGCCAAACTTTAAAACGAATAATTTATATGTAGATGCTTATAACACCTTGTTTTTCGATACTGCCATTCACTTTCTCAATGAAGGCAATTATATCGATCGTGAATCCCAACGGTTACTGTCTTTTTACTTTTGATTGAACAACAGATTTATTGGCCAACTAATGTTCTTATCAGAACCTGATTTAACAAGGTTTACATAAAATATCTCTTTGTCAAGTAATAAATTTAGAATACGAGATTAACTGTCCACCTTTAAAAGATTTGACATTAGAAGTGTATTGTATGCATCACGCATTAAAACCAAATCATCAAAAATAACGCTCATAAACAGAAATCTTGGCTCTGCGAACCCAATGGACAGTGTACAGATACTGCAAATCCTGTCACAAATCACAACGCATACCACCGGTGTGTTCCCAGCCGATCCAATCTCATCTTTAACACTGATGATCACATAAAACCAGGTATGTATTGGGTTGCTATATATGTTAATGCACATTCCAATAGTTTATATTTCGATAGCTATGGTACTTAATCTTATGTACCGCAGCACATTAATCGATTTCGTAAAAATTGTAAGAAACTGCGTTGGAATGGCAAACAGTTACAAAGCAAATCTTCAAACGTATGTAGTAAGTTTTGTTTGATGTTTTTGTTTTACATGAGAAACGGTTTAGGTTTTCAAAAATTTCTCAACAATTTTTCCGATGATTTGAAAAAAGAATGACGAAATTGCCAGACGTTTCATTTTATTGAGGTGTGGTTTGTAGCAAAAAAAAATTTGAGAAGCTTGACTTTGGGTGGTAGCGGTTGTTTGGCAAAATGCTTACAAAAAATTTGCAGTAAAATGTCTTTGATGTAAGTGCATCCATGAATATACTTGTGATTTGCAGTCTGCGCATTCTTGAACGTCTAGTGACAGATACTAATGTTACATTATTATGAATATTATGAATTCCAAAAATCAACGATGTCAGCGTTTTGCGATCCTATCTCTGAATGTTTATAGTTTGTAAAAAATTTCATACTTAGCGTTTTCTATTCACGCGCGATACACGATCATCATTGTTTCAATTCAATTGTCAACGCAATTTTTCATGCTACAACGTGACTTACACCTCCAAACGTCTCTCACACTGTCTCTTTTAAGCTACGGCTAGTCTAAAAAAGTCGGATTAGTCGTTAGTCTCGGTCTGCTCGTCATACCGTCAATACAATTAAACAAAAAAATGGAGATCCAGAAAAAGAGGGTTAGGGAGTCAGTAGCAATCGATCACTCAAGTGTAAAGCAGTATTAACAGTCAGCTCTACAGATTTTTTGCAAACTTTATGGGTTGAGTGAATCATTTGGCAAAAAAGCAGTAGTTGGTCTAGAATATAAGAAATTACTTGACAACGATTGGGAACCTGTAGTTCGTCTATTAAGCATAGATTTCAAAGGAAGTTCTTACAAAATTTTGGATTGAAATGAGTTTAAATTAGCGTTTACAGACATTGGGAAGTATCTTACCACGGACGACAGCAACTTGCAGGACATCAAAATTGATGGCTCCAACCAGTCCCTAAGGTTTACTGTAAGTTATAACGACAAGGCTATTGAGCTTGAAGAAGGACGAAAACAAGCTGTGAGTGTTAAACTGGGTAAAAATTAAAAATTTTTTAATAAATTGATAATCAACAATACAGTTGATGCTTGTAGACTGCCAAGACTATTTTTTCCGTGTTTCTAAAGAAATTTTGGAAAGGTATAAGAAATTTTAATAAAGCCTAAAGTCATCAGTTGGAATATTTCCTTGAGCACTAGACTACACGTATAATGCCCATGTTGATACCAAATTCAATTTTTTAATACTTCAGTACTTATACCCCACCTCACGTAACTTTTTGATGATTCATAGTGCTTCATTAGTATCGCTATAATTTCCTGCTGATCTCCAAGCTATAAGAAATCAAAGATGTGTTACGTTATGCGAGATGCATCAGGATGTTGATACGAAGCATGAATAATTCAAAAGTCATTGGAAATTTTAACTTATCTATTCCGATTTTATTATTTTCAAAATTTATACTTGAATCACCAAGCGTGTATACTTTTTTTTTTTCAAGATAACGAAGGCTAATTTTTAGTACATAACTTCACTAGGACCCAATGTACAAATATGAGCGCCCGAAGGGCACGCTCGTTGTAGGTTGGTGCCCTAGTCGCGTATAATGTTTTTCTTACATTGCATTTTACGCCCGGGGGCACACTTTGTGTCTAGTAAATCTTTGGACCCTAAGGCAAAAAAGTACTTTGGGCCCAGAGAGCGCAAAAAACTTTTCTGCTCGTGGGCCCAAAGTGATTACAAGGGTACAAAGTGTGACCTGAGGGTGCAAGTCGGCAGTTGCACTTTGTGCCCAAGGTAAGAAATAGTAGTTTTCGTCAGATAAGTGTCGTCGTCTCCAGGGCTATTTTGCGGCCCAAGGGAAAATAACATCGCCACTTTACCTGACAGTAGACTTAAATATTGTGTATAATCGTTATACTTTTTTTTATTCGTCTGATTGATAGCTTATTATTTGTACATAATTTCTTAAAGTTATCATCTGGATTGGTTTTTTTTTTTTTGTTTCAGTAATAATTTCCTAAAGAGTACTGTCATTGATTCAAATGATTTATTATTTACTGTTTTAACTTTATCTTTTTAAATTTTGTTAATCCCCACTTTTTTGACTAATTCTCTTGCTTTTACTTCTGCAGAAACTACATTTTCTTTTTACTCATACATATTGAAGTTGTAATGTCCTACAGTAAACTGAATACTGTGAGCAATAAACATGTAATGTTTATAGCAAAATTTTCAAAACTCTTTCTACACTAACCACTATTTGTGAGTCTATCCTTATCAGTGACAATAATTTCATGTTCATGATCATTCCAGCAGTTAAAGCATAGATCTTTGAACTAGTTGGAGGGTACATCAAAGTCACTATATGTCTTAGATAAACTCAATCTTGGTAAAATAAAGCTAAAAAATTCACGTTACCTCTCACAAGGTTTTTAGTACTTGTGCGTTTAATTGGCAGTGACAGAAACAGGCCACATTCTTAGGTAAGTCTTTTTATACAGTTAAAAGCTCTCACATTATTCTGTTTACAACATGTCATATTATAAAAAATAATAATAGCTTTATCTGGAGATACTATTGCTTATCGTAAATTATAAGGAAAGTAGTCCACGCTATTTATGGACTCTTAACATCCCTTCTAAAAAGTTATATTCTAGTGGCTTGAGTGATTTCGATGACTGATCATTTCACAGCCTGTTTTTCTAATTTTTATGTCTGCTTTGTAGAACAGCTCAATTATAAATAATTTACAAGCTATGAATATGGTACTGTCTTAATTTACCATGCAATTATGGCTAGGTAGGAGAAATATTTACACATGGGCTATAAATATAACATTCTACTTTCTAGCGCTAAGTCATGATTCAACCGCTGAAGCAATGATCATCCACCGTCAGAGAGGACGTGGTTTTTAAAACACAGCTATAAATAATTGACTTGAAAAAATGTACATACCAGATTATTAGCAATGTGGTTCATTTACTAACGTTGCAAAAGGTCTCCAGAGAGATAATCTGGGAATAAATTTGATCCACACAGCGTGAAAGGGGTATGATATAGCTTATTCTCATTGTTGAGAGAACGTTAAATCAAAAAAATTATACAGATAAGCTTTCAGATTCACAAGGTTTGTCAAAAAGTAAGAAATTCTGATTTAAGTAGTGATAAGAAAGCCGCTGCTCCAACAACAACAGGTGCTATGAGGATCAAAAGTAAATTAGATACGACTTCAAGAAATGAAAAGGGAATACCAAACAGATAAGAACCATGCACTTCATTAGATACAGTTAATTAAGCTTCGTGCATAGTTTCAAGCAAAAAATGCACAGAAAAGTTACGACTTTAATTTAAAAGATGTTTGCAGTGCAGTAAGAAAAACAAGTAGTGAAAAAATACGTATTTAAAGACGTAGAGTGTTGAGTCTCCTTACTAGAACTGGAGATGCTATACTTCTGATACCCTTGTTTTCTAATTTAAACGCAAACTGGCACCCTAGCAAATGTGTTGGTAAAAATACCACTAAGTATCAATTCGGCTGAGGCAGCGAAGCAACAGCTATAAGAGAATAGCAGACATAACGAAACTATGAAAGCTATTGCAGAAGAAAAAGGTTTCTATCTTAAGGAGGTTCGGGAGTATCATTTAAAGGGACGAGAAAGGGAGAGTCCACTCTGCCAGCGCAGCTTGGCCCCCTTTACCACGCACTCCCTCTTTCACCCTACAAACTCAATATTTTCCTTACGGTTAACGTTTGCATTCTTTAAAATGCACTATAAAATGCCGCTTAATTTTGCTCACAGAATAATTAAACAATAATTAACTTGTAAGTACGGTAAAAGTACTAGTTACTGGCCACTTAGTAGCTGTTATCAAAAAAACATCATATATTTTAAATAGCTTTTAAAACTTTAACTTCTGTTAGGTATCATTTGAAAGCTATGAATTTATTTTAAACTATATGATAAATATAAGTCGTATATCCGACCATAGACAATAATAATTTATAATAATCTGAGTGTGTCAGATGCGTTAGTACATGGCCACTTAAAAAAAAGGTTGCTTTAGTGGCCCAAATTTAAGAGCCAGTAACTGGCAACCCCATGCTAAATGTACATAAGTCGAGGTGGTCGGCTACTAGTGCTCGCAGAAGTGAGGTTATGTACACATTTTATGTACCAGTGCTCTTGTACTAGGCCACTACTTTTTCAAAATTATTTTTTAAAGTGGCCAGGTACTGGTCGCGGCCAGTAACTGGTGCCTTTACCTTAGACTTTTTTCAATATCTTTGCATTTTTCGAAAAGGTTTGTCCATTCAAGCGAGACAAAGAGGTTCCTTTCCACAAGAGCTTATGTTAATCACATGATTTTCGTTTGTATAATTCTTTTAACAACGTCCTATAACAAATATTTAAAAAATTCATATAAGTTCTACGTATTCTAGACTATCAAGAAAACTCTATATGATTGTGACCTCTGCATTTTATTATTTTATTATTACTCCTGAGTCTCCTTAAACGCTTTAAGACTAGATTGAGTGTTTACTTAATAGTCCAGTGCTCTAGAACTTTGGAATTTGTTTAAATTTTACATACTTCTTGAATATTTACTTAAAAGTACGGAGAAATAGTCTTAGAGCACAACAAAAGTTAAATATATTGTTCATTTTTTATTTCAAAATTAAAATTTTTTGTCCAGTTTTTCGTTTGTTTCTGGAATTCTATTACAAGCAGAAAAATCTTACGAGAAGCAAAATTGTATTTTAAAATTTAAATTGTATATTTTCTGTAAGATCTATTAAGTAGATATTATTAAATAAATCAAAAAAATAAAAAAGGTTCTTTCTAAGCAAACAAAATGATTCTTGTCTCATAGCAAAATATCACTTGGTTTTTGTAAAATAACTGAAAGATGTATATGAGGCGCTCGTAACTGAATTTTCACGCATGCGCAATAGCAAGAAGACGAGACGCCGTGACGCTGCACTTCAGCGTCTATTACCTACAGTTTCCTCACTCTCGTGCGGTCAGTCTGTCTGTTCGTACACGCACTCTCTGTTCTCGTAGAACCTTATATTTGATCCTACCTTTTCGGTTCATTTTGCTATTGTACTTAAGATAGTAAAGACTAAAGATAGTACATACTAAAGATAGTGGCAATAAACGTGTCTGAGTTTAATAATAAAAGTAATAGTGTTATACATTTATTTGCCCGATCGCCTACCTATAAATCCATACTGCTAACAGGTTATGGGCCTTAAATTGCAGTGTGGGAGCGTAATTGTTCGAGCTCTCTAGCGTTTTTTTTTCCTCTTTTTTCTTCCCACTCCGTGTTTGAGCTAATCGCGCGAGCTTATACCGTAATGGCGGAAGCAACCGGGAACTCTTTGTAAGGTGGCGAGCACTGTGAGACGAAGGACCTTGGCAGTCCTCCCACCCCGATTCCCTCCGATAAAGGCGAGGATCAGCCCCAGGAGGCGGCAGAGCAGAGTCGGGATGGAGGTGCAGCGGCTGAATCACCTTGAGGTGCGAACGACGGCCCAACTCTCGAGGCCTCAGGCGGAGCAATAAGAAAAGACGCTGTAAAGAAGAAAGTGAGCAGCAGTGAGTACTATATATATACATTGCCTTGAAATCTCGGTATTTACGTGAAGCATTGTTGTTTTTACTCATGCTCGGTTATCGTTATCCTTGAAATATTTGTGTCTTGCCTTAAGATGGAACAAGACAGTTCACTTAAGATTGCATGATTGAGGTTCTTTTTATTCGAAGGCTTTCTTTGTTCGGAGATTCACAGAATTCGAGAGCCGGCACGCGTTTGTTTATGTGAGGAATGGGCCCGCATCGTGACAAAAGAGACGCGTTTTCGCTAAACCAGTCAGTCATCGCCAAGGGGGATGCCTCAAGGCGAGGAGGGAAGCGTGCGCGTCTTTTCACGCTATGGCTGGTGGCGCGCGTAGAAGAATAAATTCTGTTAATCAGCCATTTTTTCTCTCTCTCTATGCCTGTCATATATGATACTGACGCCATTTTCCATTGGATTTACTCACGCTCGATCTCCGTGTTACTTGTACAAAGAAACTATTAGCCTTACGCGCACGCAAACACATAAAAATTCTCATTTATTTCCCGTTATTTTTAGGTCAAAATGACATGAATGTGATAAACGATGCATATAAAAAGATTGAAGACGATCTAGGGGAACTAGACGAGGTGGTCGTAACTCGTAAAAACGACCTGGTCAAGTTTTCCCCTGGAGGGGATGCACACCATAATCAAGATATGCTAAACCTGTTTGATTTGATAGAAAAATGTGCTGGTCAAATTCGACTCTTCCCCAAACAACAGCGCATCCAAAAGAAAGGCCCTAAAGATAGAAAGAATTTGATTGATACCTCATCTAAAGACAAAAATAAAGATTTGAAAGATAGAAAAATAAATTTGACTAATACTACATTAAAAGACAAAAATAAAGATTTGAGAGATAGAAAGATAAATTTTACCGATACCTCAATTTACGATAAGCTCAAAGATTTAAAAGGCAAAAATTTAGATTCGTTTGATAGCCAATTTAAAGACTTGCAAAACAAAAAAGATAACCTAAAGAAGGAGCTAGATAGTTTACATAAAGAGATGGCGCATGCAAATCATGAACTTAAAAAAGAACTAATGAAAAGAACCGGTCAAAATATTTAGTCTAAAAACCTTATAAACTCACGAAACGAAATTTCAGAAGCCTCAACAAAAGATTTGGAGAAAATTAAGAAATAGATGTAACAAGAGGGGTACCATCAGAGCTCCTGGATGTCTATGAGGGGATGTCGCAACACAAAGAGGCCTTGGAAAAAGAAAGGGAGGAAAATAGGAGGGCCCAAGAGACACTTCCAACCGAGTTTGAGCAGCTTTTAGCCACTTAACAAAGGAAAATGGAGACTCTTGAGTACTCCGGGATCTAAATGATGATAGCCCCTTTAGAAAAGTTTGCGCCTTATCTGAAATAGACATAACCCAAATCAGAAGATTTGGCTGCGTCGCTTTTATCAAGATACAAAGGAACACTGGAACCAAATTTGGCCTTCAAGGGATACGAGTCGTGCTGGTTGGTTATACCACTACCGGCTACTCCTTCTTAAGACCTGAAGATAAAAAATTCTATGAGAGTCGAGATGTACAATTTCAAGAAAGACTCGTATTCAGAGATATCTGGGGAAAAGACAAAATAGCAAACTGGGGGAGACACAAGATAGACATTAAACAAGATAAATGGTTCGTTAAGTTTGATAAGACTAGCCCTAAAGAGTCATAAAAAAAGGAGAGAGAACCAGTAATCAAGAGAAAGTGCGGTCGGCCCAAGAAAGTTAGAGAGCTTGGTCAATAAAATCCTGGGCTAGCTCTTGTAAGATCAGTGATATCAATAATCAATAGATATAATCTGGAGACCTGCCAACTTGATGTCAAGACAGCTTTCCTTAATGGTTCTAGTAAAGAAGAGATATTCATAGAGATTCCTGAAGGCCTGCTTGATGGCAACAGCTTCAAGAAAGCTAAGGTTTGTAAATTGAAGAAAGCCCTTTATGGACTTGAGATCAGCCCAAAAATATGGAATGAGCGATTTCGCGAGACTGCATCTAAATTGGGACTGCAGTCACATACGAGCGAGCCTTGCCTTTATACATGGAGAGAAGCAGATAACTTTGTGGTCCTGATCTTATACGTGGATGATATGATGATAGCTAGCAATTGTGTAAGCAACATAAATGAAATTAAGACTGGTCTGCAATCTGGATTTGAGATGTCAGACCTTGGCGAGATTGGCACTTTTCTAGGCATCAAAGTGGAAAGAGATAGAAAACATAATACAATTTTACTCACACAAACACCATACATCAACTAAGTTCTGGAAAGGTTGGGATTTAACGACTCAAAACTACAAAGAACATTAATGGTGACAAAACAAGTCCTGAATCGGCAAAGAAAAGACAGAGAAGAATCGGAAGAAACTGAATCAGATCAGAATTCAGATGCGAGTTTGGCAGACTGTGAAGGCTCAATTACGACAGGTCGATACCTCATAACATTGTATGGCGATACAGTTGCTTAGAAGACGAGAAAACAGAATTACGTTGCAATCTCAACCTGCGAGGCAGAATACGTGGCAATGTGTGATGCAAGTCAGGATCTGATAGGATTGAAACACTAAATCAGCTTACTACTGTTATATATTCTGTTGCCTGCGGACCTTAGGTGTGACAACAAAGCTACCGGAGCAAGCGCTAAGATAGATGGTGGAAAAAGACGGAGACACATGACCGAGATCAAGGCTCACTGTGTTAAGGAATGTGTATCGAGAGAAAAAATAATCGTTAAATGGATTCCATGAAAGGAACAACTATCAGATATTTTTACAAAACCCTTGCCGTTTGAGCTGCATGAAAGACTAACGAAAGAAATTTTGAAAGTTAATTAGTGTAAATTGCATGATAAATAAACTTGAACTTGAGATAATAAAATTAATAAATTTGTATTGAATAGATAATGATAATAGACATGCCAATTCATGTATCTCTCTGTGTATATTTTAGCTCATCGCAACCAACCCCAATGAGTGATCAATAAGCCAACGTGTTCCACATCTTCAGCTGATTTCGTATTTATCTATACTCAGTGTTAATAATCAAACATGTCTTTCCATTTTCATTTTATACTATTTTATCAAATTCAGATACGAAAGGGAGGAAGTTTAAGATGTATATGTGGCACTCGTAACTGAAATTTCACGCATGCGCAATAGCAAGAAGACGGGAGGCCATGACGCTGCACTTCAGTGTCTATTACCTATAGTTTACTTACTCTCACGTGGTCAGTCTGTCTGTTCGTACACGCACTCTCCGTTCTCGTATAAACCTATATTTGATCCTGCCTTTTCAGTTCGTTTTGCTATTGTACTTAAGATAGTTAAGACTAAAGATAGTACATACTAAAGATAGTGACAATAAACGTGACTGTGTTTAATAATAAAAAAATAGTGTTGTACATTTATTTGCCCGATCGCATACCTATAAATCCATACTTTTAACAATAACCTTTCTAATTTAAAAGGTGCAATGGTATTATTTTAATTAAAACTTTTTTTTTGTCTTGGTAAAAAACATGTTATAAAATGTGAATTTTAGTACAGGACAAAAACTTTAAAAAAAAATTAGTTTGGAAATTTATAACCGCAAAAACGGACTTAGAATACAATTCAACTAAAATATGATGGCTGTTTTTTTTATCTTATTAATTAGAATCAAGTTTATTAGTTTAAGTATAATAACACACGATTTTTTAAACAAAAGTTATCTTAAAATATTGTTTAGAATCAACGTTTAATGGTTTCTTTATTACAGGGAAATTTGCAAATATTTTAAGCTGTCAATTTGACTGTACAATTTTTATTACATGGTGGTTGAATACACATAAATTTATTTGCATGCATGCAACAAGTACTCTTTGTACAATAAGAAAAATTTCACTTCATACATTTATCACGCCTTACCACATGTGAGCCTGGGATCTGGTTATTTCTACTACGGCTATATACATTTTACATTTGTCATGTTTACAGACATTAAAATAAGCCTTAAAATTCCAGACTAAAACTACAAGTTCAGTATATGATTTTTTCGCATTTAAACATGTGTAGTTAGATTTTGCTAATAGGTGTCCATGGCCGATCGAGGATCATGGCATTGATCGTTATGAATTCGGTGCATTTATTGCCCATATTTGATGTAACCCGTTGAAAAGAAATCATGTTTTTCTGTTTTTTATAAGTAATAACTTCTGCTTTAAAATTGTACTTAACTAATATAGTTTTTTCTGAAGGCGTACCATTGCAAAGATCTTCATCTATACTTAAATTTCTTATTTACATGATAAAGTTTATTTTATAATGTAGTTTATTGTGCGAAAAAATTTTTTAAAGATTATTTCAAAAATTTAATGTGAATATTACTATTAGTTAAATTTACTCTATTATAAGTCGCGTAATTAATACTCTGGTAGATTACAGTTCCTTCTGGATGGATTTCGAAATCCATCAAAATTCATTCAAAATTTACCTTAGTTCATCGAAGAATTCGCAAAATTTAGAATCACTTTGCTTTAAGAGATCAAATCTAACAATGTAAATTTTGTTGTCTATTTAATACGTGTTCGTCTGTACATCACTTTTTTTCATATCATTAATTTTTGCACTATGACCGTGAGATGGATAATTAGGTACACTCTGTTTCTATAATCCAGGTATAATCTACCTAGTATTAAATTTGAAGTCTGCTCTTTATTTTCAACTAACTTTTGAATCTGCTCAATATCTTTCTTGTAGGCTCGATTAGTCAGTTCTATTTTAAGATCGTAATTTGTGCCCATCGTTGCCTTATGCAAACTATTTATCTGTTTCTTTAAGCTATCTCTTTTATCTTTCAGATTCCTAATGTGCTGTCTATAGTCCATTTATTAATCGAATTTTTTTTTATTTGCTATCAATTATTGAAGTTTGTTATACAAAACAAAATCTATTTTTCTGTTTTTCAAAACCTTAAATTGCTGTATTGTTTAAATAATCTTGTATCAATCAAATCTATCTTTTAATTTTCAAATCTTCAATTTGCTGTCTTTAGTTGAAGTATCAATCAATCTATCTTTTTGTTTTCCAATAATTTGCTATCGAACAAATCTAAATTTTTACTTTTCAAATCTTTAAGCTAATCGTAGAGTGAGGTATCGGTAAAATTGATCTTTCTGTCCCTTAAATCTTTATTCTTGTCTTTAGATATGATATCAGTCAAACTTACTTTTCTATCTCTCAAATCTTTATTCTTGTCTTTAGATGAGGTATTAATCTTTTTTATTTTTCTATCTCTCAAATCTTTAGTCTTGACTTTAGATGAGCTCTCAATCAAATTTCTTTTTGAATTTCCCAAATCTTTAGCCTTGTCTTTAGATGAGGCATCAATCAAATTTATTTTTCTATTTCTCAAATCCTTGGTCTTGTCTTTAGATAAAGTATCAATCAAATTTACTTTTTAATCCCTCAAATATTTATTCTTGTCTTTAGACAAGGTATCAATAAAATCTATCTTTTTATTTTTCAAATCTTTATTCTTGTCTTTAGTTGAGGTATCAATGAAATTTATTTTTTAATCTCTCAAGTCTTTATTTTTGTTTTTACATGAGATATCAATCAAACTTATTTTTTTATCTCTAAAATCTTCATTTTTGTCTTTAGATAAGGTATCAACTAAATTTATCTTATCATTTTTTAAATCTTTAATTAACTATCAAATGAATTTTAATTCTTACTTTTCAAATCTTGAAGCTCATCTTAAGGTTATGTATCGGTAAAACTTTTTTTTCTATCTCTCAAATCTTGAGTATTGGCTTTAGATGAGGCATCAATCAAATTTATTTTTCTATCTCTCCAATCCTTAGTCTTGTCTTTAGATAAGGTATCAATCAAATTTACTTTTTAATCTCTCAAATCTTTATTCTTGTCTTTAGTCAAGATATCAATAAAATCTATTTTTTTATTTTTCAAATCTTTAATTTGCTATCTTGTTAAGGGTTCCCTTTGTTTATGTCTATCTTTAAATCTTTGTTTGTACGTGACTTATTGTCTTTAAATTTTCTGTCTTTAATCTATCTAAGGAACCTTTAACTGAAATGTGTTGCTAATTTTTAGGGATAGTGTTTGTTACACCACCACATTTTTTCATCCAATTAAATGGATTTTCTTTATCATAATCGTCACTTGTATCTCCTATAATAACTCAGATCAAGTTATGTATATTATTTCCCAGTAACCAGTCGAATACAAGTTGTGTTACCAGAAAACATGAGCAAGCACGCACACACGAACGCAATGCATGCGCACTACCCATGGGACGAGATACAGCAGATGACTTGAGTATGCAAGCGCAACATGTTTAAAGTCATCAACAATAGTAGCACAATTGTAACTCGATCGAGTACAATCATATGTATAATAAGTGCAGATTAATAATGTTTTTTAGATATGATACTTTATTGTTAGACAAAATTAATGCTACGTTTTCACTACTTGTCACCATTACTTCGTTAAATTTTTCTATGTTCTCCTTCATTCTCTTATATGCTTCTGATAGCGAATCCAGTGAGTTTACATCAAAAACATATTCTGTCTGCCTGTTATTACGATTTGTTGACGTGCATTATACTAAAATAAGAAATTTTTAATTTCTGCATTTTGGTTTGAGTCGGCATTTACCTCTAGTCTAAACGTGAAAATCCACGCGAGAGGATTGAGGCCGCACTGAACGGGGACTTGGAAAGTTAAACAAAATTCTATCTAAGATGGCCGCTCTGTGCGCACCATCATCTACCAAGCCAGTTAAAAATGCACACACACGCCCAGCCTGACCAAACGTGAGGCATGGCTGAAACGAAAGCCACTCTCCCCGCTTTGAGGCGTCCCCCTCAGCGGTAGCTATAGCTGTAGCAGCTAAACGAAAATCCTTGTACCCTAATGCAAACCTGCCTCACGCAAGAAAAAACGCGTGCCGGCTCTTGTACTTTAGGAATTACAGAGTTCTGACTTTATATTATTATAAAACACTTTACGAACCCTATCTACTGTCATATTTATCATATCTATAACATTTGTCATTACCACTATTATACAATTTTGGTTTCAAAACAGCGAAAGACAAAATACATTATGTCAACTTAACGGCCGATAAAGACACTATAAATATTATTATCAGTTACTTACTTTCCTTCCTCTTTATATTTTTCACAATTTTTCTCACCCCGCCAGTTGTCACCTCCTTGATTTGCTCGGTCTCACTGGTGGCTTATGTCAACCTTAACGCCGTCACGTTGGTTTCACAACCTCAACGAAGGTTCAACAACCTCACGCCACGATGGCCTGTAAGAAAAAGGGGAAAAAAACGTGGAAGGCAAAAAGTATATGAGTAAAAGCGAGATGAACTTAATCACAGAGAAAAAATGGCGGTTAGGAAGGTCTTGAATACACAACCACACTACAATTTTAAAGGCCCATAACCTGTTAACAGTGTAGGTGTATGAATATGTGATCGGGCTGTAAAATGTATAACACTATCGCTCTTATTACGAAATACGAACACGTTTACTCTTACCATCTTAAGTATACACTATCTTTAGTCTTTACCATAAAAAATACAATCGTAAGCTGAACTGAAATAAAGCAAGATCAAATCAAATAAGGAAATACGAAAGCAGAGAGTGCGTATTGACAGACTGACCCCGTGGGAATGAATCAGGCTAAGTATACGTTTTCGATGCTGCAGTGCAGCGTCGCAGCGTCTCGACTTCTTCCTACTACGCATGTGCTGAAATTCAGTTACGAGCGCCGAATATATATCTCACAATAATAATCTATTTATATTTACAGATGCAATTACTATTATTCGTATGAAATACCAAATGTCGATCAAGTGTGTTTTACTCTTTAGTTGCAATTGAAAAATAGTGCATCTTTCTGTTTAAATTTTATTCTTTATTTTTTATCATTGCAGAACATAAATTGCATTCAAACATTGCATTCAAAACATAAAAGAGATTGATTTTTTTTGTGAAACTTTCAATACTACTTATCTTCATTAATCATAAAATAGTTTAACATTTAGGAGTGAACTAATCATGAAAAAATTTTGTCAGATTATTGATTGTTAATTTTTAATTATTAAAATGCAGAAATGAATAGATCACTGTCCTCAATTATATAATTTAACCGAATTTTTTTGTTTTTATATTGCAGAAATACTTATAAAATTAGATATTTCTTAGGTTTGTCTTTGTGTTAAATGTATTTTCAATTGTTTTTTCTACTACACTTCATCTTCCGGTTGCTTCACTATACAAATGTTGGGATGATGCTACGTCTGATGTAGACATGAGCTGATGTCTACGTGAGTCACGTTTGAAAAATAAGATTTCGTAGTATTTAATACTAAAGTAGTTAAATATTTCTTTATTTTCTCTATTACTCAAACAGAATTTATCCGCTCTCTTCGAGATGAGCTAAGACTTTAAATAAGTTATTTAAGTACCGAAAAAAGATTTTTTTACTCTAAAAAAAAATTATGTTTGATATGATTTTCTTAATTCCCTCGACAACATCAAAAGATGTTGACACATATAATTATGATTTTGTTTTAATAGTAAATTTAAAACGTTTTTTAAAATTCCGTTGAGTTTTTAATAAATCAAAAATTTTATCTTCGAAGACACTAGACATGGATAAGAAAGAGATTATTTAAATAAAAATGGTGGAGAAGTAGCTGCAGGAAATCAATCAGGAGCTGAGGGGGAGTGGGGGAGCCTATTAAATAATATTAGTTTGAAAACAACGTGAAAATAAGCAAATACCTATGATTATTAGTTGTGGTGCTGAGAGGGTGCAGGGTAATTGAGACTTACTTTTGTTAATACAACTATGTGATACAGAAATAAATTTATATCCTCTAGCCTAGCTTTGCTTCCTGCGTGTTCTGCGTGCTAAACCCCTCAAAAACCAAGTTGATTTATTTTTAGTTTTTATTAAAACCTGATTTGTTTTCAAGTAACTCAACTATTTTGTTTAATGTTTACTTTTATGTGATTGTAAACGTTTATAACTTAGTGCAATGAATTTTTTTAGCATGGGTACAAAATGCAATGACCACTTTCCACCCTTGTAATTACTTTGGGCAAGAAATTTTTTGCGATTTGGCCTTCCTATACTATTTTGCAATACTGTCTTATTTAATTTTTTCATTTGATATTTTATTTTACCAATCTTCAAACCAACAGACTTTTGGTTCTGGCATGTTTAATCATATTTTACGGAAACCATCACATGCTTCTATTACTATAGCTACAACTAAATTTATCTTATCATTTTTTAAATCTTTAATTAACTATCAAATGAATTTTAATTCTTACTTTTCAAATCTTGAAGCTCATCTTAAGGTTATGTATCGGTAAAACTTTTTTTTCTATCTCTCAAATCTTGAGTATTGGCTTTAGATGAGGCATCAATCAAATTTATTTTTCTATCTCTCCAATCCTTAGTCTTGTCTTTAGATAAGGTATCAATCAAATTTACTTTTTAATCTCTCAAATCTTTATTCTTGTCTTTAGTCAAGANCATGTTATGTGAAAATTTTGACATTTTATTTAAATCTCATGTTATCTATGACTTCCATCAACGACTGGACTCATAGTTAACTTTTATTACTATATGAACTCATTTTCTGCACTCTCTTGTCAATAATTACACTTACATTTTACAATTAGTTAAATTAGCCAAATCTGTTGTTATTACCTAAAATTCCGTTTTTATTTCTAATTGAGTTATTTGGATTATTCCAAATAACATATCATTTTAAATGTTAATAGAAAAGATTATTCTTAATTTTCGTGATTTTAGGAATCATAGCTAACTAATTAGTTTGAAGTTTGTTAAATTTCATTCGGTAGTTTTTATTCATTAAAAGATAATGTTTTTTACTAACCTTTTCTTTCAGAATCTTACAACATTTTCTTCAATTATTTATTTTGTTGTAGTTTATTTTTTGTAATTACAGTCATTGTTTACAAGAAAAAGTAAAAACAAAGATTATGAAATAAAAAAAAAGTCTTCTTCAGAACCACACATCCAATTCTTCCAGTAGTAAAAAATTTCAATAAAATTTTTATCGTTTAAAAGACTATTAAGTATTTTTATACTTGGTATGCATTTCGTGCATAAGGTTAATGAACTAATAATAAATTTTTGTCATTGCTGTNTTTAACAAAGTTGTGAAGGGTGTCTATAAACGTTCCACAAGGAATATACGTATATTTTGAACTAAAAAATTTTAAATAATATGATAGAAGGAACTTGTTAGTCAAACTCAGAGTTATCTTGATGATGAGAAAAGATACGGCTTTTATCATACAATTGTCAATAAAGTACTAGATGTAACAATTGCAGATTCTAATGGACTGTTCAAAAGCAAGAATGGCTTGTCCTATAAATATTGACGTCAAGGATAAAGAAAGAAAACGTTATGTAGGATTGCTTAGATCTAATGCATGGAGTCGTATGTTTGTTGTTGGACCTAAAACTTTTCTCTCTAAGCGCACGGAGGAAACTCTAAATTCATAAAAGAACATTGATTAAATGCGCGAACAAAAATTCCTTTGTGGACTTGAGAGTGGAAGACGAAAGGTGGGTTTTGGGTAGTAATGACAAAATTAAAATGGTTTTACATAGAGTGATATGCGCCAAGATGCTAGCTGAAAACTTGCTGTCGCTTCGTCAGCTTGTTGATAGAGGCATGTGTATCTATTTAGACAATACTAAGATAGATATATTTGACCCACGCTCTAATGAAACATGAATTTCCAATGCCTATAGAGTCTTGATTGGATAGGAGAACTAGTGCAAGATAGCCAGAGTACAAGCAACGACAAAAAGTGTAAAGAAATTGTAGGTTGCTTAATAATAGAAAGTGCCTCTGCGGCAATGACCAAGAAGGTTCAGCAAATCAGCACTAATTATAGTAAGAGCTGCCCTGTAATTCCAAACAATGGATCTGAAAACGATTGTTTAGATACCGCTCAGTAAAATGAGTTTGAGAAAACCGTTTAAGATAAAAAAATTAACGATAGTAAAGAACTAATTATTGGTGAGATTTCAGAGGCTCAAAGTCCCTTTACAGAAAAATATACAACATTTAAAAGAAAAAACAGAGCCATGCTCTGACACGTAAGATTGGGGCATTCGTCGGCGGATTATCTTAAGGCATCCAAAGAAAGTTTTTGGACAATAAAGATTTAAATAAGTCTGTGTTTGATAACTGCATTGCAACATGGGAGGTGTGTCAAACTGCTAAGAATTAAAGATTGCTTTTAACACTAGAAAAGAGAGGGCATCGGAACCACTTGAGATAGTTCATGCCAGCACAATAGGATCAATAAGTCCGGCAAGTCATCCTAAAGGATGCAAATTTATAATAGTATACACAGACGACTACTCAAGATTGACAATGGCATACCCTGTAAAAGTGAAAAGTGATCAGGAAGTTTTTTGGACGAATTTGCGACCACCGCACGAAATCTACTGGGCTTCGAAGCAAAGATGTGCTATTGTAGAACTGATCAAGGCACAGATTATAGGAGGTCGAACAGGTTCTTCAGAGATTGGAAGCTAAGCTTCCACTGGCCTGTCGAGACACTCAACAACACACTGGTCTAACGAAATAATAGTTCCCTTAGGAAAGTTTACCCCTAATCTAAAGAAAGATGTATCAAATAAGATTTGGTTGTGTCGCATTTATTAATATATAAAAGAACACTGGAACCAAATTCAGCCCACAAGGTATACGAGTAGTACTGGTTTGCTACACTACTACCAGCTACATTTTTTTAAGACCAGAGGATGAAAAATTTTATGAGATTCTGAGTGTAAGATTTTATAAAAGATTTGTATTTTAAAATATCTGGAGAAAAGATAAAATAGCAAGCTAAAAAAATCATAAGATAGATATTAAACAAGATAAATGGTTCATTAAGTTTGATTAAGATAGTCTTGAAGTATTATTAAGAACAGAAGGAGAATAAGGAGTCAAGAGAAAACGAGGACGACCAAAGAAGAATAAAGAGATTGTTTAAGAAAACTTTAGAGCAATTGACGAAGAATTAGAATCAATGCATAAAAATCAAGTATGGAAAATTGTAGATAGACCAACTATACATGTTGAAGGAAGCAAGCCGAACATCATAGATTCCAGACGAGTCCTGAAAAAAAAGATAGACAAAGATGGAAAACACAAAGTTTAAAGCGAGGTTGGTGATTCGTGGATTAAAAAATAGGAATAAGTACGACTTGCAAGAGACGTATGCTCCAGTATCTGGGCTGGCTCTGGTCAGATTGGTAATGTCAATTATTAATACATTTAATCTGGAAACTAGTTAACTGGATGTTAACTTCTTAAATGGTTCGATCAAGAAAGAAATATATGGGGAGAATCACGTCAACTGTCCCAGCACTGCTGCGCATGGCCCGCGCAAGCGTGAAACAAGACGTTTTCAACTCGCCGTTTCAGTCTCAAAACGTTAATAAAAAAAAATAATAAAACGCATACTCTTACGTATTTTTTCTTCAGCTCTCTAGTGGTGGCATCCGTTTTTCGAATTTCTGCCCCTATAACCTTGAAATATGCAAAAGTTCAAAAATTACGTTCTATCTTCATGATTTTCAACTTTTGGCATTTTTTGGACTATCTACATCGAAAGATGAGACTTTTTTACGTAGATATCGACAATAAAAAAAGGGGTTTTTCGTTTTTACGTAGTATTCAAGTCCGCTAGCAACGGGTCGGCTGTGCGCTATCTGCTATAGCATAATCGTATACGATTAGATTGGTCTTTTCAGCTATGTATGTTTTGGCGATGTTAATGATTGTTATTTAACGAGGGTTTGCAATAAATCAGTAATAAATTTTTTGATAAAATTTATTTATGTATTTAAGAGTTTTATAATATTAGATAAATAGTAATGAATGTCCATAAAATATTTAATATTTACATTTTTAATGCATTCAATAATAAAAACACTGATGTTTGACTTAGTTTTTGGCTGCTTTTAAGTTACACTCGTCTTACATCCTTGTAATTTTGGGATGACCCACTTTGACGTTCTTATTTTCCTCTTTAAATAAAATAAACAACTCATGTGTAAGTGTGAAGCTCACTTAGATTCTGTGTTAGAATCACATAAGCTACGTAAAAAAATTTTCATACAAAATAGCATTGAGAATTAAAAATAGTACCAAAACCTATAAAAAGTTTAAAATTACGATAGCATAATCTTGTGTTTTAAATATACCAAACATTGTCACACAAAGCAATAATCAAAAGTTTCTTGCGATGTGCAAATCGCTATGCTTAGGTATGTTTGTTTACATCTAGTCAGAGAGATGGTAGCAGACAGCGCTCGGCGGACCCACTGCCAGCGCGGTCGTAAAGGCTCGCGCCATCTCGTTCGTCGTTCAAATACTACGTAAAAACGAAAAACCCTTTTTTTTTTTACTGTCGATCTATACGTAAAAAAGTCTCATCTATCAATGTAGATAGTTCAAAAAATGCCAAAAGTTGAAGATAATGAAGATATAACGTGTTTGAAGCTGAGAAAAAAATACGTAAGAGTATGTGTTAAGATAATTTTTTTATTAACGTTTTGAGACCGAAATGATGAGTTGAAAACGTCATGTTTTATGCTCACGCGGGCCGTGCGCAGCAGCGCTGGGACAGTTGACCTGATTCCTCCCATGTATAGAGACTCCTACAATCCATATTATGATAGCAAGTATTTGTGTCTAAACTGAAGGAAATTAAGATTGGTCTGCAATCTGAGTTTGAGATGTCAGATCTTGGTGAGCTTGGCACTTTCCTAGGTATCACAGTAAAAAGAGATAGAAAATGTGGAACAACTGCCCTTATATAGTTACCATGCATCGACAAAATGCTAGAAAGATTGAGATTTAACGAGTCAAAACCCTAAACTACACCAATGGTGATAAATCAAATTTTTTAAGAAAAGATAGAGAAGAGTCTGAAGATGCTGGAGAGTTGGATACAACAGAACAAGAGAAATTTTCCATGCAGAGAGGCAGTCGGTAGCTTACTGTATTTGGCCAAAACAATTGGGCCACACATCTTATACTCCGTAAATGTGCTAAATAGATATCGAATATAGGCACCTTAAGATGATTAAAAAATGGTCAAGCAGGTATTTCAATGTCTGCAACACACCAGCACTCTAGGATGAACTTATAGAGGCCACAAAGATAGATTCCAAGCATTTGATTTGATCTTGCTTTATTTCAGTTTAGCTTACGATCGTGTTTTTGATTGTAAATACTAAAGAAAGTGTATACTTAAGATAGTGAGAAGAAACATATTCGTATTTTGTAATAAGAGCGATAGTGTTATACATTTTAATGTCCGAACACATACCCCTACATCTATACTGCTAACAATTATCTACACTGATTATTACTAAGATCATTTTTGAAATGCTGATTTTAAGATCATAATCATTATCATTATCATCACCATCATCATGACAATTACTATCATTCTCCTTATCATCATTATTGTCAGAAAAAAAAAAAAAAAAAACACTTTTAACAAAATTTAAACCACTGATCTCTAATACACGAACCGATTACCATTAACCGATCGAGGCGTGGAGTTGCCTCGATGGTAAACGTGCTTGGTACCGATTCAACGCCTTTCTACGGGTCGTAAGCTTAATTCCTTTTATGTGCAGATTTTTTCAAAAACTGTTATCACCAGGAAAAGTTTCTATGTAAGCCCGGCTGTTTTGAGGCCTGTTATCCATGGAATTTTCCCTCAGAGTAATTCCAGAATTTTTTCCTTGTCCCACAGGTCTTGAGGTCTGGATGAATGCGGAACAGTAATAGGGCGATAGGTAGGGATTAGCGGATCCAATGCATCAAGCAAGGATCGCTAGCCTTACCGGCGAAGAGCGGTCCTTGAAACATGGGACTTTTCCGGAGATGCTAATCAGCCTGAATCCGATGCTTCAACAAAGAGTGCCAGCTTAACCAGTGAGGAGTGGGCGCCCGAAAATACGGAGTCTTCTCCAAGCAAAGGTTACACAGTGACGAGTGAACCCAATGCACCATTAGTGCACAGACTGTCAGATCAACTGGCACGGCATTTCACCGCAGATATTTCCGCTGTGCCCATGGTATGATATCAATTAAAGGATTGGGAAATGGGTGTGGCAATACACGTTCTACGTAATTTTAAATGTTGTTAGTATTGAGGGTGTGCAAAAATAATGCAAAAGCTGCCTGTATATAATTAAAGTTTCTAATAAAATTTGGTTACATATTTAACAGTAGCAAGATAGTACAAATGGCTTCAAAGTAGTGATTTGAGTTTGGATGACCTCAAACGTGAAGGTGGTCCAGAAAAGTGTTGAGACAATGATTTGCAAGCTTTGCTTGACAAGAATTTATGTCAGACTCAACAGGAGAATACCAAGCATTTGAAAACGATGGAAATATTGCAACGGCAGAAAAATGGATTCTACACCAGTAGAGTAAAAAAAAACAAAAACAAATGAACCGGTACTTGCTCTTTATATCTTGTTTAACATTACAAAACTATTTTTGTGGGGAATTACTATAGAAGATAGAAAGTAAATTAACTTTAATGATCCGAAGTGGATAAAATCACATGTTGGTTCGGCATAACCCTCTACGTTAATTTCAAAATGCAAAATTTCTAGAGCTGAAGTAATGCTCTATGTTTGCTGACATTTGAAGTGAATTTTATATTATGAGCTGCTCCAATTAAAGCAAAGCGTTACAAAAGTTATTATTAACAACTAATTAAGTAAACTATTAGAGTAAAGTGTTAAACGAAGAACATCCATTTACTGGTCATGGACTACGTCCAGTGGAATTCTTGCATAATAACGCCAAACCACACTTTGCTAAACCTGTCAGTGAAAATTAAATATCTCTTGGCTGAAAAGTTTTTAGGTATCTCGCATACTCTTCAGAATTAACGTTAACTGATCACTATCTTTTTTATCCATGAAAAATGCGTTCTAAGGTTTACACTTTGCTACGTTTGAAGAAGTGTACAAGTAGATCGATAACTTTTTCACGTGAAAAAGCGAAGAATTCTTTTGTAATCCATGAATTACTGATTCAGAAGGTGTAGTACAATAACGAAGAATAGTTTAATAATTTAACGTATAAGTTTTTTTTGTACAAATCAAGTTGCAACATTTAAAAAACATTTAAAAGCTAGCATGACTCGACTTTTGTAAACACAAACACGCGCTGCGCATACACACACACACACACACACACACACACTCAAATAAAGTCTGACTAATGCAGACTCTACGTGCTTTTAAGGTATAAACTATAACATTGAAGACTTATGCTCACAGTCAGCATAAGTCAAGAAAAATTTGCGTAAATGAGCCTTTTGTTTGTAGGGTGTCAGCATAAGTGAACATTCTTATGTATACTAAATGGGCTCCACCCCTTACACGCTTCATATACCACCCCAGCTCTTTGTCATTTCATTATTTTCCAAGTAATAAAAAATTTATTTACGTAGAAATCCATCAATACATTATAAATAAATTTTAGCGGAGAAAACATGCAATGAAAAAGAACTATTTGCATGTATCACCCATTTTCATGAATTTTTTAGATCTTGATACTTATTCATGATAGCGTTAATAGCATGCTTCGATCCCACCCATTTTTAAATATAATAATATAATGTTAAATAATTTACTTGCATTCGGCACTCTCCGACATTTAAGGATATGACCTGCATAAAAAATTCTCTTCCTCTAGCTAAAATTCATACTCCATGAAGATTGGGAACCAGTTTTGCCAACTAAGCTTAACCAAAAAAAGAAAAAAAAAACGAAATATATCATTATTTGGTGGGAGGCATGGAGGGGTGAAAATGGTCAATAGGAATCTGTGGGGGGTTTCTGTGAAATAATTCACAAAAACAGCTACATAAAATGGATTATAAATGTATAGTAGTATACATGCATAACTATATTATACAGTGACTTCGCTAAGGCTGACTACAGCCCCCATACGATGTAAGAGTAAATTTTCTTGTACTCTCCCTTATTTTAACTCTCCAGTTAGCCCCCATAGCCCCCCAGTCACCATACTTAATTTTTATTGCCACCCTCACGGCCTTCTTACAGCCATTAACATAAATGTTCTATTATATAAACTAGTCATTACACTTTTTTTAAAATAAGGTTTTAAGTATGTTAACTTTCTTTTAGTTATTATAAATATTCAATGTCTATGATTTTCGCACCGACCATTAGGTGGATAGGTCAACTTTGTACTCATAAATAATGTTAAAAACTTGTTTCTAAACAAATGTATGGATCTAATAAGCTACGTAAATCATTTTAAAATTAGTTTTTATAGTATTATTAACAATATAATAACGTATAAATTAAGAAAAGCACGTTTTATATGAATATACCTGATAACATCATGTTATGTGAAAATTTTGACATTTTATTTAAATAATAATAATCGTGGTAGACATCGCCCGTAGCCCTACCAACCCCGAGGATGTTTGACTTATCTGTACCCAACCTCTAATAAAACAATATAAATTTACACTTTAATAACTTTTTTTTTGTCAATACATTTATTTTACCATTTTTGTATTGTACATAAATTAATAAAAAATTTTTGTTACTTTCATTTTCATTGAAACTGAGTTTTCACATAACTTTGTCTATTTTATAACTATTATCAACTTCAATTTGTACAAATATACCATTTTTAGTTTTGCATTCAAATGTCGGTGGTTGAATGAAGTTTTGTTCAAATAAAAACCAAAAACGTCGAGACTTTGTCCTTGTAGTTTATTTATTGTCATGGAAAATGTTAAAACTAAAGGAAATTGCTTTACATACGGTATAAAAAGTAAAAATGCAGAATTACCTGTATTTAAAGTTGATTTTTGTACAAAAACTTTATTTTCAAATTTTTCTTAGGTTATTATTTTTGCTTTAATATTCTATTTGAATAATTTTGTAATTTTAAATAATGTAGCAATAAACAAATTGTCACATATACTTAAACTTCTTATTAAAATAACTATTGCACAAATTTTAAAATTAAACTCATAGGGTGAGAGACTTTCAATTAGAAAATTTATATGAATATTAATGTCTGATTCATCAAAACTTTAGTAAGTTGTATGATTTATTGATAAGTTGATATATTCCAGTTAGGTTGATTCAGAATTTGGTTACATAGAAAATAAGAGTATTCAATATGAAAAGTCAGTACAACTTTATTGATCGAACACTTGTTTCCGTTCATTAAATATTTTTAAATACATGTTATTGGTTTTCTAATGTCTGAGAAATTTAATTTCTTTTTTTCTCATCCCTATCAGCAGTTTATAAAATTTATTTCTATCGAACGAATAATAGAGTTAATTTTAAAATATTAAAAAACTTTTTAAAAAATAATGATCAAATAGTATGAGCTATTACTATACTTCTATTAAAGTTTTCAATACAGTAAGAATTCGGTGAAAATCTCATTCTGAAACCATTAATTTGTTTCCAAAATGTATGTTCGTATTACATAGATCACGCAAATTTTTATCTTCTACTTCTAAAGCTTTTTTAAAAACTATCAATATCTTTATGTAAATTATTAAATCAATTTCTCGTAATTTTTGTTGGATTTCAACTCTGAAAATACACTCTCTATATTATCTAAGTCCGACGGTTGACAACAGGTTTCGTGACTGGTCATCCATTTGAAAGCAATACCGATGCGATGCCAGTCAAAGCTACTAATAAAATTTTTTTTCTTGAGAAATAACATGATAAATCAATGTTTTGTATAAAAAGTATTTCATGCCTTTCATTTATAAATAACTTTCAAAAAATCACCCATATTCTTTCGGAGATAAAATATTTGATTATTTTGAGTATTCAGTTGGTGTATTTTTTTTACTTTTTTTCTTTTTACTCAAACCTTAAGATGATTATTCATACTAAACTTTTTTGAATATTTAAGTACTTTTAACAAAGTTGTGAAGGGTGTCTGCCATTTTTTCAGCGTGTTTTCCATTTTATTTTCTTTGAATATTAATTTTTGCTTACTTTCAAGATGTACGGGTAAATTTACCACTTTGCGATTTCTACCGCAAATTAATAATTCTTGCTACCTCTTTAATTGGGTTTAAATCTGTTATCAACATAATTTAAGATTTCGTGTGTAATTTAATTTTTAAAATAATCGATTGCAAGAATTTCTACA
Source organism: Copidosoma floridanum (assembly GCF_000648655.2). The sequence goes on from NW_019379474.1 coordinate 424,927, forward strand.
AACGCTCTATCTCAAATTTTGTGAATGTCGTCAAGTATGTATATTCAATACTTAGTATTAATGCACAAAGTTCAACGTTTATATGATACTCATACGACAGTAATGAGAATTTGCTATTTAGTACAGCCACTAAATTACTAACTAGAATTTTGTGTTTATTTTGAGATTTTTATTAATGATTATTCAAAATGTTTAACAAACTGTGGGCAACTATTTTTCATTAACAATGTAACACATGTGACAGTTTTAGGAAATTTTTTGACATATTTATTATAAAGTTTATGTGTAATTCATCTGTAACTTTATTTCAGTATAAAGAGTGTAGTAAAGAAACTAAAGCACAGAAACATGATGTACGTTTAACAAAAGACCATCCAAATGACAAATTTTTTTAAAGTCATTAACGTCCGAAAAAGGTTTTAGTAACAGAAACATTTACGTTGTCACGTATTTATATACAATTCAGGAAATTTAGAATATGATCCAGTATGGAATTAAATTTTTGCGAAATAATTCATGAAAAAGACATAAAGTTAATGTACATAGAAAAGTAAGTATATTAAAAAACTATGATGAAATAAACATCTTAAAGAATGCATTTTTATAAGATTTTCTAAAAAAGTAATAATTAGAAATTAATACGACTAATAGTATACAAGCGAATGTTGATACATTTAAATCATTGTATCAAAAGAAACTATGTGGTTTAATATCATGAGTCTTAAGTATATTGGATATTGAAAAAAAGGGCATGTATGGAGGATATAAAGTGCTTGTATTGAAAGTGCCGCCATCTATGCATATGCACCTCTTGATACAATGATTTAGATGTATCAACATTCGCTTGTGTACTATTGGTCGTATTAATTTATAATTTACTGACAAGTATTAGAGTATCATAACTAAAATTAATAATTGTTCGTTTAAACTCAAAAACGCAATCAAACAGAAAAGTGAATTTCAAGGTAAACCATAGATAATTATCATAAGATTTAAATAGTACATTACGATACTAGTGCGCGAGGAAGGCGATTGACGCACGCATGTCAATCACCTAACCTTTCGAAAGTGTGGTGTATATAATTTTTCGACACATCGTGCGCGGGGAACGAGATTATGAGCCATCTGCAGCACGAGTTGTGAGTCGTGTGTGTAAATCGAGGTTTTTAGAGCCAGAATAGATGGCTCATAATTGAGGCCCCCACGTACGGCGTGTCGAAAAATATTTTTCCGCCCTCGGGTGGTTTTGGGAGGCTGATACTTCCTCGGGCGACAAAAGCAGTTTTCCAGAACTCGTTCGAAAAGTCTCCTTTACGAACCTAGTTACGTCCCTCGCCTTCGGCTTGGGCCGCAAACCTCTCGGTTCGCAAACAGAGACTTTTCAAACTCGTAGGAAAACTACTATTTCGAAGCATAGTAAGTAAATACAGCAAAAGTCTTATTTACCGGAATAAAATTAAAAAATGATCAATGATGGATTGATAGAATTTTTGTTGAGTAAAATTTAAAATAAATATGATTTACATAATGTGATGGTTCATAAAATTATCGAAAAACCAAAAAAAAAAACACTTTCTGAAAAAGTTTTTAACTCAAAAGTATAATTTGTCTATAGAAGATAGCGCGCGAAGTGCTAAGACAGGCGAAGCCTTGCTAATATATATATAGTTAGATGAGTAGGGCATTCCAAATAATACCCGCTCTCCCCTAAAGATCTTCCACTACCGCCCACTATCCCTCTACCATCCCCCCCCACAAATTAAGGTAGAATTTGTCTTATTTCTACGTTATTTTAACCCAATCAATATTAGGTCAAGCAAATGATGCCCATACGTTTTTAAAACTACGGAAAAATAAAAAATTTATACAAATAATTAAAAACAAATTTTTTGAATGTAGTGTGTGCAATATAGTTGTAAAAAACCATTACATACGCAGCGTAAGAGAGTATACGTAGGGTTAAGTTATACGTTGGGTTATCTGTGACCAAAAATAAAAAAAGCAATACATTTACGGCTTTAATTACATGTACATAACCCGGAGCATAAAAAAAATTGTTAATATTGCAGAAGAACATTTTCAAAAAAAGATGCATTAAACGGGCATTACAATAGAGTTAATAAAAGAGTAAATTTATAATTTTGACAGCATATGAATAATTATTAACAATTATAGTTGTGTTCAATACATAACTTTTATACTTTGTTTATTATACAGACTCAACTATTTGGAAATGAGGAATAAATGTCAATGAGTACCTACCAGTATATTAAAATATTTATGTTAATTACAAAGATAAAAGATACAAAATTAAACTGATAAAAAAATGTATATGGTAAAAATATTTAAAGTACTTCGCTGGAATTTTTTTTTGTATTTAGTGAAGTAAAAATATTTGACTAAATTTTGTTATAAACGGTTTGTTATTGTTTACCACAAACCAACTCAAGCTCGTTTTCTTATAACAACCATATATATCATATGTAAAAGGTATTTATTATATCATTGTTATTATTGTTATGATTACTTATACAATTCATGAATTTATATTTTTTTTAAATTGTCTTTATCTAAGACCATTCGCCTCCCACCTCCAAACTTGTGTAGAGGATTATTAAATTGAATTGTGTGAAAAATAATAGGGGGTTGGAGCGCGAAACGCGCAGAGAGGCGGCACGGTGCCTTACAAGTATAATGACGTTTTGATATCTAGATCCTACATATTTAATCTGGATACATTAAAACTGTTAAAAATACGTACTCCAATCAATCCTCCTTGATTTCTTTCGAATTGGTTATTCAGAAGAACACAAAAATTACGTTTGGAGATATATACGGTAACCAGGAAGGGAAATGTCAAACGACATAACTCATGTTGATTTTGAGATAATTAAAGATGTAAACATAAATCAATCAATTCGTAAGTTCTTATATGGATACGTTCTATTTGTAATTTTATAATAATTATAAATCAAAACTAATTATTTTTTAGTCTTGTAGTGAATTTTCTTAACAACTATGTATTCAATTTATCTAATTAATTCGGGTTTTTTCATTCTTTTAGGTATAAAAGGATACATAAGAAGTAAATTTCAGGCGATCCCTACCCGCTCTGAGGATTCTACTTTTGGGTTTGGGTCCATTACAGATTTAACTTATAAAATAACTATAAATGTAACCAATTTTACACCCATTAATGTGCCGAAGGAACACTGGTTGACAGGTTCACTTAAGGAATCAGGTACATATTTTATAATAACTATAAACTTTAAATATTTTGATCTTGATTTTTTTTTTATTTTTAAAAATAACTAAAATACATTGCATTTTATAGATAACTAAAATTTCTCTGTAGTCATATTTTTCAGAGGGTAGCGTTCTTATCGTATGCAAGGACTCATCTTCTATAGAACTTTGACTTGAACTCCAAAAAGATGACGTCTGGATGATACTACATTCTCATACTTTTTTGTTTAACTAATTTTTATTATCTTTCGTTAATAATCAAATTTATTACAAACTGAACTAAATTAAAATTTTTTTTCTTATATTAACTTTAAAAAAAAAAATTTCATTGATTGTTTATTATTTTCATCAAGTCCCTAAATAAGTTGATTTTGCCTTAACTATATTTATCACTTCATTTTAATTATTAAAACAACTTTCTTCAACATCATAAGTAAAACATTGTACAATGATACAACTATAATGTAAAATAATGGCAAAGGTACAGAGCTAAATTAAGGTCCAAAAAATGACAAGTGAGAGTAAAACTTTTAATGTTAACTGTAATGTATTGTAAATATGCATTGAATATGAAATAAATATATAACTTAATGAAAACTGTTCCTAAAGACAAAAATAATTATGACAAAGATTTTTATCAAGTTTACATTTGTACAAGATCAATGATGCCAGATATTGAATAACATTTATCTTTATTTAATGACTTTATCCTTTTGACATTCAATATAATTATAGATAAATCTCACAACCGAGACATTTACACAGATGTTACGTGATGTACGAGTGTTGAGTAGTTCCCATGTATAATACCCTCATTAATTAGAATCAAGCTTTCTCTCGGCAGTTCTCAGTTTCATCGCTATGAGGTCAATCTCAATGAAAAAAGTTTTAATCATCTAAGCAGTGATTGGTTTTGCGGATGATAAAAACAGAGGGAGGCCACCGGTTTTGCACGGATACGAGTGTACAATACTAAGGTGGAAAGAGCAGATCAAGGGCTTGTTAGCTGTCTATCGCTTGAACATCTGGCTAGGACAGACGTGACCATAATAAGTATATCAGCAGCAACTACTCCTTAGTCTAAACTACGCTCGTACGATCTGCAGTGACTAGCAATTCACTAGCAATTCAACCATATTCGAGTCCAAAATAACTAGGTAAAAAATTGATTAAGGGCGAATTTAAAAGCGAGCACCAGGTGAGCATGTACGTTTCAGGGGAATCAGTGCGAAGAAAAAGGGACCCTATATCCTTTCTTATTGAGCAGTGGATTCGACAAAAATGCGTTAGTCGTTTGTGTGCGTGGAAGAGCGTATTTGAGGTGGTGTCGGACTGTCAGCCAGTCGTGCATGTGCACATTAGAAAAGACAAGTTGTAAGTCGTTCTTCGACAATTAGGTGTCCATTCAGGAGTGTGTTCGAGGGCAAGGTACTGGTGGTGTGTTAGCGTTTGAGAAGGTGTCCCACAGTGGGATAAACTGATATTTTTCATTTCAAAACTATGTAAACTTCCTTCAAAAAATTATTTTTTAATAAAAATTTTAGGATCTTATAGGTATGATGACAAGAAATAAAAGAAAATTAATAAGAAATGTAAAAAATGAAATCCTAACCTACAAATTTTGGATTATTTCAGAAATTTTTCAATTTAATTTTTTTTTTTTTCTGCTAAAAAGTAAGTTTTAAAGAGCTG
>NW_019379474.1:444949-503419 GCF_000648655.2 Copidosoma floridanum
ACTCACCACTGTGTAGCCTTTCCCCGGAGAAGACTCCATTATTCCAGGACGTCCACTCCTCGCCGGTTAAGCCGGCGCTCTCTGCCGAAGCATCGGATCCAGGCTAATTAGCATCCCCGGAGAAGCCCCGTTGTTTCAGGGGCCACTCCTCGCCGGTAAGGCCAGCGATCCCTGCCCGACGCCTGGCGTCGGGTCCGCTAATCCCTACCTATAGCCTTAACACTGTTTCGCATTTACCCAGGCCCGAAGACCTGTGGGGCAAGGAAAAAACCCTGGAATTACTCTGAAGGAAAATTCCACGGAAAAACCCGCCCCGAAACAGCCGGGGTTTCATAGGAACTTTTCCCGATGAAAACAGTTTTTGAAAAAAATCTGCATTCACCCGGAATCGAACCCACGACCCCTAGAACTGCGTTGTATCAGTAACAAGCACACTTACCACTGAGCCAACGCCGCTCCTAAGAACGCGTTATTATAACCAATCAAATACTGAACAAACAAAAAAGTTGACATCGTATTTAAAGCTCCTTAATATGAGAAATACGATGGCCCTACTTGTTCTAATTTAGACGGACAAGGAGAATCTGGAAAAACTTTTTTATACCCTACTATATACAATACATTATTTTTAAAGAATATTTAAGTGTGTTCAATGGCATTTAAAGGAATAGACACCATTTTACTGCCTAATGATAAAACGGTTTACAAAACTTTTAGCTCATCAGTTCCCATGTTTCATAATTTTTTTTTGAGTTTAAAAACGCAATTAAAAGAAAGTACATTATTGAAAGACACCAAAGTTTTTATTTGGGATGAAGCACCAATGGCACCAAGATATGTATTAGAAACAGTAGATAGGACATTAAAATTTATCATAAACAATGATTTGCCTTTTGGGGGAAAAATTATGTTATTAGGTGGAGACTTCAGGCAACTTCTTCCAATAGAAAATCATGGAACTCGGAGCCAAACTTCAAACAACCGTAATGATAATATTTAACTTCCTCAACGTTCTGTACTACCAATCGATAGTTGTATTATTCAAAACGTTTTTGATAAGCTTATACAAGACAATAATTATGAAGACATGAGTAAATGTGATATTTTATTAGCTAAAAATGTGAATGCTAATAATATTAATGACCAAGAAACTAATTTATCAAATAGATCAACAGAACACGTCTATACAGAAATTGATAGTACTGAAAATTGAAAAAACCAGAGAAACTTTATACTTTAAATCCATCAAATCTGTCTCCCTATAAATTAAGTCCAAGGAAAAACTGCATTATTATGTTAATTAGGAATAGAAGTGTAAATAAAGGCTTTTGCAATGGCACAAGACTGCAAGTTGTTAATTTTTCCAATCATTTATTGAAGTGCATGATCTTAACAGGTGATAAATGTAATGATATTGTATTTTTGAATCGTATTACTATCTATTGTGAAAATGTGTACCCATTCACTTTGAAAGGAAAGCAATTTCCAGTTTAATTGGCGTTAGCAATGACTATAAATAAGTCTCAAGGACAAACGTTTTAGAAAATTGATGTCAATCTTAGAAAATATGTTTTTAACCATGGACAATTATACGTAGCCATGTCAAAAACAGTCACATGCATACATTGTAATAAGAAATTTAAAAAGATCAACACACTTAAATATACATATAAAAGTTTACAGTAAATGTCAAATTAGACAAATTTGAACAAAATGTGAAAGAGAATTTTCAAAAATAGGAAAATTAAAAAATATATGAAAAATTACAATTTGTAAATTCATAGTGTATAAATTTTTCAAAATAAATTTATTTACTTTTCTTCATTACTACAGAATATTATTCTTAAAAAATTTTACTGTCGTACAATTTTTAGACTTCTTAAAAATATATCTTGTGTACTGTCATACAATGAAAAGTCTTCTTAAAAATGTATCGTATACTACGCTCGAATTATATGGCGCACTTAAATCAACACCTCAACAAAATTCAATCGTACCCTTAAACTCCCAAGAGGTAATTTAACTGCGGAGGAGGGTGGGTGATGGGTGGAGGAAAAGTGGGCAATGGAGGAGGATGGAGGGGCATGGAGGAAGATGTACTGAGTTATTAAAACAGCAAAAAAAACAAACGATTAACAGGATAATTTATGGGGGATGAGTGCGGGATGGAGGGGGATAGAGGGGGTTAGAAGCTTAACCCCCTCAAAAGAACTATGTAATATAGGAAGATATACATATATGGGACGTTCCACGTCAACCGTAACACTCGAATGGCCAAAATTTGGAGCGACCAAAAAAATTCTGCCAGGGCTTAAATTATTTGTATAATCGTAGACTTCAAAAATCAATTGGGCCTTTTTTAAAATTCAAAGTGGCGGATGCAATATGGCAGCCAAAACCTGGAAAAAATCGATTTTCGAGAAAAAAAAAGGTTTTAAAAATAAGAATCTGCAAAAATCAAGGTCCTTTTTTGTCTTAAATTACATAAGACATATGCTTGTAATTATGTCATGATGTAGGTTAACAAATTGTAACAGGGCGGATCCAATATGACTGTCAAACCTCCAATGTGGTGGCAAAATTTTTTTAAATCGATCGATTTATAACAAATTTAGTTAACGGGGATTGTTTGGGTTGCTGTTCACGAATTTGGGATAAAATTTGCCAAACTCAAGATGGCGAATTCAAAATGGCGGCCACAATTTTTGAAAGTGGACGGATATCTATTACATATGTAGTGCTCAAAATTTTGGCAACCAAAAAAAACCGTGGACTTTTAAAATTAATTAGGGCTTGTTAAAAAAATTCAAGATGGCAGATGCAATATGGCAAAAAACTTTTTAAAAATTGATGAACTTTACATTTAAAAAAATACTATATGATGCTCTATGGCATTCCAAGTAAGAAATTTTTTTTCCGATTCTTAATTATAATGGTTGTTTTTGAAAAGAAAATTCATGTATTTAAAAAATTTTTGTAGCTTGATGAATTTGCACATTTTAGTCCGACATAGAAAGACATGACGGTATGATAAAAGTGGTATTGGTTAGCTCATTACGAAATTGAGGTCTGTTGTTAAATATATGTAAATGGCTACAAGCAATATGGATTTTATAGTATTTTTATCAAAAATAATCTAGCAATATTGCGTACAACTCAAAAATGTTTCAGCTCTTGAATACCTCATTACTTTTAAAGACTTATTCTCTACAATAAAAGCATGCCTATTCTTAATATTCTTTACTGTGGGAGCTGTATTAAATCGTTTATTCTAATGTTTTCTGATTTTTTCATGAAGTGATGCACTATAGTATAAAATTTTCATGTTTTAAAATTTTTTTGAAGCCCATTCTAAGAGATCGTTGGATGTTAAAATTGCTTCTACGGCTTTTGCCTGCAAACTTGCGCGTGTAGCTTCCCGTTTAAAAGTTGCACCTAAACAATCGCAAGCCCCTTTATCGTGTGCAGTAGCATGGATGTGCCATTCTGCAGTAAAACTTAAATCAGATTCAAGATGAATCAAGTTGCACATTTGAAAGCGATTTTTATAATGCTGTTTGGCTCCATCTGTCACATAAATAAATAATTGTCTTCAATTCGTCTTCAATTCAGGAACAATTTTTTTTATTTCAGGTATTAACAGCTGTTGTAACAGCTGTATTAACTTCTCTGGGCTTTCGTGAAATTCAGACTTTTATGATTTAATAGTGCGTAGTCCATCTATGTATTTTAATCCCAGACAGCAGATGAGGCCAGCCTTATGACAAAAAATCTCTAGTATAGTTTTGTGCAAGATGTCTCCAACCATATTTTCAGCATAGAAGGGGGAATACTGTGTATACTGTGCCCTCTATGACGTTCTCACCGAAAGTGGTCCATTAAAAGGTTCTAACTGCACCTGTATTATACCAAGTACACTTAGTAAAATTGATAGACATGCTAATGGAGCCCTACCAAGGATGTTCTACAGTAATGTATTGACACGAAAGTGCTTCTAGTGTGAAAGTGCAGTACTAACTCCGTAGGTCCAAATGCATGCTTCGGTACACGTTATCGAATTCTAATTTGAATGTCATCTTACATTGAATATCTAAAAGCTGACAAAACATTGACTTTTTCTATTCCATCTTGCAATATTACTGTGATATGTCTGTTAAACTCCAATCTGATTACATCTATCAAAGCACTCATATAAACCCCAGAAGAGAAATCCAACTCAAACATTGAGTCCCATTCGAGTGTATGAATGAAGCCAACAATCGTAGACAACAAGCGTATCACCAAGTGTGTGTTTAGTTATAATATCAAAGTACAATATAATAGATTTATCATAAATTATGTACTCGTCAGTAATAAGGATACATTAATAACTTGGCGGATGCTCAATCGATTTTACGCTGATATTCTAAAGCAGTAAATGATAATGTCTCTCTACATCGGTCTAAAACATGCAAATTTGTCAAGCTAGAAAAAACTTCTTCAAATTTGCTAAATTTATTTAAAAAACAGAAATTTCATTCAATAATTAGCAATTGATATTCCGTGCTCGAATTTTGTTTCACATAAGATTTTATTCTTTTTTTAAAATTTTTTAGTTTTTGATGAGTTGGCCGCCATGTTGGATCGACCATTCTAAATTTTTCGACTTCTGATTTTGGATTTGTAGTCAGCGCATACAACTACCTAATTGATCTACAAACTTTTGTGTGCGGCGATTTTTTTTAGTATGAAACCGAATTATGCAAATTTGTCAAGCTATAAAACTTTTTCAACTGCATGAATTTTTTTCAAAAACGACCATTATAATTAAGAATCAGGAAAAAAATTTTTTACTTGGAAGGCCATAGAGCATCACATAGTATTTTTTAAAATATAAAGTTCATCAATCTTTAAAAAGTTTTTCGCCATATTGCATCTGCCATCTTGAATTTTTATAACAAGCCCTAATTAATTTTAAAAGTCTACGGTTTTTTTTTGGTAGCTAAAATTTTGAGCACTACAAACGTAGTATAAATCCGTTCATATCCAAAAATTGTGGCCGCCATTTTAAATTCGCCATCTTGAGTTTGGCAAATTTTATCCCAAATTCGTGAACAGCAACCCAAACAATCCCCGTTAACTAAATTTGTTAAAAAAATTTTGCTACCATATTGGAGGTTTGACAGCCATATTGCATCCACCCTGTTACAATTTGTAAACCTACATCATGACATAATTACTAGCATATGTCTTCTGTAATTTGAGACAGTAAAAGACCTTGATTTTTGCAGATTCTTATTTTAAAACCTTTTTTTTGGTCAAAATCGACTTTTTCCAGTTTTTGGTTGCCATATTGCATCCACCATTTTCAATTTCAAAAAAGGCCCAATTGATTTTTAAAGTCTACGATTATACAAATAATTTAAGCCCTGGCAGAATTTTTTTGGTCGCTCCAAATTTTGGCCATTCAAGTGTTACGGTTGACGTGGAACGTCCCATATATATGCGTGTGTGTGTGTGTGTGTGTGTGTGTGTTAATTAATTATTTCTACATTAATATCTATGCGCATGTATACACACGGTACATAATATACATATTTATCTTTTAATACTATATAGTTGTCTCAGTGGGACATTCCACACAATTCCCCTACTACCCCTATCTGATCACCATTCACCCTTACTGCCCTCCTTCCACAGACCCCCAACTGATCCCCATTCAACCCCCACAATATAAGATAAAAACCTGTCATTTTCTCGCTTATTTAAACACATCGCAGTTTTTTTCCAAAACCTCCACAGCCCTCCACCAACCCCTCGCGCATTTTTTTGTGACCTCCCACCGCTCCACATCGCCCCCCATACTACTTTTTATGAAACCTGACAGGGATCATACAATCTTTCTCAGACCTTGATGTGTATACAGACGTGTCCCAGTCGTAAATGGATTAATCATTCATTTTTAAACTCCTTCATTTTAAAATTACTTACAAACAAAACTGTCTCATGGACTTGAATTATCTCTTTATCAAGACGAAATTTAAAGTTATGATTGATTTATATGCGGTCGGTGCGCAAAGCGTTATTATAATTATATACTAAATTATAAAGTTATCTGTTATATGATATATTTAACTGTGTGGGGCATTCCAAGCAACGTTCCACCATGTAAAACAATTTATATTGGCAGTTGAAAGACTATTTATTCACTTATGTCTTAGTCAGAGTCTTTCAATGAAAATATAGTTTAATACATAATAAAAATAATATGCCATGTATATTTTTGTACTGTAAAACCGTTTATTTCTAAAGAACGTTAACTAATAAGAACAAGGTTTTTTTTTAAATTTTTTTTTTCATTTGTTTTTCCACATCGATCAGGAGGACAAAAGATGGACTTAATACATACCAATTATTATGAAACATTTCATTTATACAACTAAGAGTACGATAAGTAACCAATTCATATCAGTTCTATTTTGATTTATTAGTGAGTATGAAGTTGTTGGTACGCCAAGTATTCTTTGTTAGCATTTATAGTAAACTATGTGTAAAATGTTAATTGTTGTGTGTATGTATTGTATTATTGTGTATATGTGTTGATAAAACCAATACATACATAAATTCATATCACATTTATTTGATCATTAAAACAAACAGTAGAAGTTTCGCATTAGAATGACTTATTTTATAAGTCAATTTATTGAGCCCTATTAAATCACAAAGACTTCGGTCCATTCCCATTCTGTTTTAAGTTAGTATTAAAATCAGTGCGATAAATGAACACAATATACATTTATGGGACGTATTATTAGGTAATAAATTTTGTCCATACATATAAAAATATTAAAATCATGTTATTATTATTAAATACATTATAACTTATGATCAAAAAATTTTTTCCAAACTGTCTTATCAATATTTTGAATGTTTTCTCCATCGATTTAAACAAACATTTTATTTATATTCTTGCATCTCGATAAAGCCACGTACAGTTGACCATAAGAAAATGAAGGTTTTTTCAAGAATAATCCCACATTATAAAAAGTTTGACGTTGAGACTTGTTGATAGTCATAGCAAATGCTACAACTACTAATACTACTGGAAATTGTTTTCTGTATAAATGATATGTATAAGGTAATGATGAAGTATTTTTGGTACTTAATATCGGTTTTCAAATAAAAACTTTATTACCAATTTTTTCGTTTATAACTATTTTGCCTTCTACTTGATACTTCAACAAATTAGTAATTGGCAATCGTAAACCGTTACATAAGCAGTCTGATGTACAAAAATTTTGAAATAACGCTACTAATGTTTCTATTTAAAATTTATGTTCATGAGGTGGCAAGCCTTTACGAATATTGTATAACGTTTCTACAGGAAAATTTATATGAATATTATCGTCTGATTTATTAACACCTGTATTGGTTGCATTATCAATGCTGTATGCCGAATACAGCATGTCGATCTAATGGTATTTTTTTTATTATTTTCAGTCAGAGATGTGGGATGCAGTAGATATGATGGACAAAAATCTTTAACAAGAGCAGAAAATCTTATGTTGCTTTAATATTATTTATATCGAACTTTTTATCGACTAAATAGTAAAATTTTTAGTCCCACATCCGAAGCTGGAAGATCAACGCAACAATTTTTTTTGCATGCATATATTGTGATAGAAAGCAAAAGAATAAACTTTCTTCGCAATTACCAAAAAATTTCAAGAATTAAATGTTATCAAGGTTTAATAGATCACGTAATGCGTAGTGCCTTAAATAACTCTAAAAATTTTGACAACAATATAGTTAAAAATATGTTCATTTCACCTCCAACATACATCAGTGGAGTACTAGGTATATGCAGAAACATTATCAAGATGCAACGGCGATAATGCGAAAGTTTGGAAGACCTAAGATATTTTTATCACCGTAACATTTAACCCTAAATTAAAATAAATAAAGCAAATTAAAAAAAACTTTTCTCAAGGTACCCCTCCAAATGATATACCGATTATGAATGTTAGATTATTTCATACAAAATTAAAATTAAATTTAGACAATTTAACTTAACACATGTTATTGCTTACGTTTATACCACTGAATTAAAAAAAGAGGAGTACCTCATGTTTATATTAATGTACCATTGCACCTTAAAAATAAATTATTCACCACTACAGATATTGATCAATAAATTTCAGCAAAAATTCCACTTTATTTACAAATACAGAAATTAGTTATTAAACACATGCTTCATAGACCTTATAGTTAAGATAGTCCATGTCTTACCAGTCATCAAAAAATTTGTACCAAGAAGTTTTCAAAAAAATTTTACTACTCATACTGTTTTCACAAAAAATGGATACCCAAATTACAAAAAAAGTGATAATAGATGTAATAATCACATATATAGAATTGAAAATAGTAATGGAAAAATTTAAGTTGATAATTCAATGGTAGTACCATACAATCCATTTTGTTAACCTAATACAACTGCCACATTAATGTTGAGTATTGTGCATCTATTCAAAGGTATTAAGTATGAAAGCAGCATAGCGATTCCAAGAGTTTCCTATGTGTAGACGTAGTTATTCTGTATTTAATTTACCAATACGAATTGAAAATAAACCAAAACTAGTTATTGGAGAAAATAATATGTTTAAAGCGATAGAAAACTCTGAAACGGCCTTAACGGCTTGGTCTTAATTGAATAAGAAAGATAGTTTAGCAAAAAAATTAGATACGTGAATATTCAAGAATATTACTGTTTCAATTCATCAGTAAAAACTTGGGTTAGAAAAAAAAGAGTTAGACGTAATTTAACAATAGAGTGACTAAATATGGTGTCACCTAACGACTTTGAGTATTTTTTTTTTTTTTAATAAATTTCAAATTGGGCGAGTGGAGCTAAATCTCTTAAAAGTTTGAAAACAGTTAATAACATACACTACAGTACATTTAGATATATTGCTATTGCTTAAGGTTGAGTTAAACACGACTCTAAAATATATGAAATATTCAAGAAAGCTTGTAACGTTATGCTACCATATCAACTGATAAAACTTATCGCATGATTTTTAATATCTGAAGACTTTTGGTGTAAGTTTATTTAGCAATTACTCCAAGAATTTTTTATTGAAGATTTAAAAGATGATAAATCAAATAATGCTTTATAAAAATGCATTTGTAAAAAAACAGTATTTCTGGCGGATGAGGATTCTGATGAAGATACTTTGAGTACAGACGACGAGGAAGAAATGGTTAATGGTAATGGTGAATTACGGAAAACTGATTCAAAAAATACATTCAGTGATCTAAGTTCAAATAATAATGTTATGTTTACGGACTCCAATACAACAGTTGCTGATGTTTTACTAATGGTAAAGTAAATTTTTCTATATACTAAATGTCAAAAACTTTAGCACCACCAGCTAATAAAATACTCAAACATTATGATTGTGAAAAGTGTTACGTTGTTCATGGACATTGCAAATGGAACAATAAAGTCTTTTAAAATTAAACAGGAATGGAAAACTGATGATGTTTCTAAAAAAATTTATAGAGAAGGTATAAATAGCTGCCTATACACAGTAATTCAAATTACTCATAACGAACTTTCATACATGTCAATTATTAAATTTTTACTTTCATTGAAAGAAAAGAACATACTTATTACAGCATAGATTATGCAAAATATAAAGGTAGTGATCGCACTGATGAAAATATAAACATAAGTTTTTCTATAAAAACTGTAAATAATATACATAAAGGATGACAGCCACATTTTTCAAATTTTAAAGTAGATGCTATTGTTACGTTGATAAGAAACTCGAGTATATTTGATAGATTGTGCGATGGCACTAGATAACGTATGACAAAATTATTTAAATGTAATTTAGAAGCAGAAATAACAATTGGTAAAAAACCTGGTGATAAAGCTTTCATTTTAAGAATTACGGTAAATACCGGTTCTAATTCATTTTTACTGTTTATTATACACAGAAAACAATTTCTAACAGTTCTAGCTTTTTCCATGACAGTGAATAAATCGCAAGGTCAAAGTTTCGATAAATTAGGATTTCACTACAGAAGACCTTTGTTTTCTTATGGTCAACTATGTGTACTCGTATCAAGATGTAAAAGTCCTGAGAACATATTTATACAAAATGATTTGAAAAACTAAGCAAACATTGAAAAAATTGTGTGGCAAGAAATTTTTGATCGTAAACAATTTTATTATTTGTTTGTCAAAGTTTGTTCCTTACAATTTTTTTTTCTCTGAGAAATTGAGTTTTTTAAATATATAGAATGCATCTTGAAAATTAGAATTTTAACAAGTTAAAGCGTAAAAAAAAAACTGATGTATTTAAACATACATTTCTTACATTAAAAAAATATGAAAATGCTCACATTACGAAATTTTTTATGCATATTATAACTTTGACATTCACCTTAAAAAAATTTTTAATTTCCGTCAATCTTACGAAATATAAGGAGGAGACAGCCTTTAGTTTCTTACTAGAAATTCTATAATCACAAAAGTCGTCGTATATTTTCAATCGCCGATTTCATAATTATAAAAATTCAACACTTTCATTTTTTGTGCTAAATACCATTTCACTGCTATGTTGTAATAATAATAAATATTGATTAATAAATATTTTAATTTGTACGATGATACAGACATGTTAATTTTTCTTTTACAAAAAAGCTTTTCGAATAAAATTTCTATCTCTGAATACTTGAACTACAAATATAAGTTGTATTTTTCATTTAATGAAATATTGTGATACCAAACTCCATGTTGCATGTATATTTTTAGTATTCTGGAATATAAGAAACATCATTAAAAAAAGTGAGCAAACTGAGTAATAATTGATTATTTATCTAACAAGTCCATCATTTTGTAGATATTATATTTAAATCATATTTTGTTATTAAATTTTCAAGTTTTAACTCCAAGTAGAATTTGTATGTATCACATAATAAAATATTTTGATACCAAACTATATGTTGTATGTATAATTTAAGTATACTGGAATATAAGAAACATCGTTAAGAAAAGTGAGCAAACTGAGTAATAATTGATTATTGATCTAACAAGTCCATCATTTTGTAGGTATTACATTTGAATCATATATTGTTATTAAATTTTCAAGTTTTAAATATTCTTGGAGGTTGGAAAGCGAAGCGTGTAGGGGGGGAGCCCCACTAATATATATAAGCNACATAGATAAACATTTAATTATTCATACATAAATATAAGAGGTGTTTGTACAACAGTAAGCAAATCAGAAGTCTCTAAAAATAATTTAATAGTTATATTATGTAACAAATTTCTTCAAGAAAATTATTCTTGTCATATAGGCATTCCGTACGCAAACCCTGAGAATAGATACTGTTTATTAAAAATATCTATGTATGTGATTGTAATACATTTATATATAGCAATAAACGCGGTTTGGGAGGTATGGAAAATAGCAAAATTAGGTAGTTTAAAAGGAAGAATTTATGTTGAGTATCGGAGCGGGATTGTGTTTCTATGTCAAGTAAATAAGGCTGATTTTGTATTGAACACTCTTAAACGTATTTATTGAACAGAAACACCAAATTAATAATTTTGATACAAACACTTTACTTTTCTGAGGTAAAGATTCGGAATAATCGAAACGAGAAGTAATAGAAGTAATCTAGAAGTGATCATTAAGATGCGCGTGTAAAACTTTGAAAAGAGGCGTATGTGTGTGCTCATGCAAAGGTGCGTGCACCTTGCTCAAAGACCGAGTACGAACTGGCTATTACATCGCGCAGCTACATCTAAAGAGCAAGCCGCTGCTTACTTTACAAATCTATTGACTAACTAAAGAGACGCGGCGCATTGCGATTATTGTCTGGAAACTCGGCGTACTAGTGTGGCTGATTGGTAGATTTAATCAAACGCGTAAACTTAAATCTTAGGACCTTAATATTGAACACTTCATCTATTAGACACAATAGTAAAGGCCGGTTGCTTATACGAAGTTGAAATATGGAGGTGGAAAAGGTGGGAGCAGATTGAGAAAGTGCAGGGAAAGTTTGTAAAGATGGCATTGGGGCTAAATGAAAATACTCCGGCGTATATTTGGAGAAGGGAAGCAAATAGGAAAAGTTTGGAAATTGAAACAAGGAAGAGGGCAGGGGACTATTTGATAAAAATAGCGAGGATGAAAGACAATAGATGGCCAAAAATTTGCTTGTAGGAGGAGATAAGGGGACTTGGGAACGGGAATGTTTCAAGTTGGGGAAGACTGGTAGCGGAAACTTTCAAAGAAGTAGGTGATGGAGTAGGGTTAAATGGGATGTTTGATACACTTAAAAAGTGGGATTTGAAAAAGAGAATGACAGATGGGCTTAAAGTAAAAGAAGACCAGGAAGTGCAGTTAGATTGAAGAAGGATAAAGAGATCGGAATATTGTGATTTTTATAGATGTATTAAACAAAAATAAGGAACGGAAGATTATTGGGAAAAGAAGGTGTGGGGGGAAAACGTTAAAGAACAATGGACAAGGCTCAGATGCGGGAGTGTAGGTAAAGCAGGCATGAAGGGATTTTTAGGTAGCACATGCAGGATATGCAAGAGACGGGAGGAAAGTATTCAGCATATCTTTCATTGTCAGATAGCGAGGAAAAAAATTAATACAGAGTGGATTGGAGCAGTAGAGAAAGTAGAATTAAAAGGATCGGAGGAGGCAATTAGACAAAGATTGGTCAGACTATTGGAAGGGGATCCGGTTGAGGTAATTTGCAAATATGTTATAGAATTCGAGACAGTGGCCAGATCAAGCGCTGAAGATAAAGAGGGGGGGGGGTAATTATTTTGAATAAAGTAGAGGACGCGTTTAGGAGTTTAGGAATAATTTAAACGAAT
This sequence comes from Copidosoma floridanum, assembly GCF_000648655.2. The sequence continues at coordinate 457,836 of NW_019379474.1, forward strand.
AATGAGAATTTGTGAAGCTAGAGGATAATGTGCTTGTAAAAAAGAAAATTGATGTACATGAGGAAGATAAAATAATACTAGATTTAAGAGCGAAAATTGTAAGCGCACGGCATGTCGTGTGGAGGGTAGAGGTATGTAAAAAGATGTAAATCTATACATAGAAATAAATAAACACAAATGCAAAAAAACATTTATATATATATATATATAAATATATATATCTACGGCCCGGACGAAGAAACGCTTATCTCAAATTTTGCTATTTAAAATAACATGGAGAAATCTGAGCTAAGCTTTTCTTCGTCCAGGCCATCGGTATGTATATAGAAAAATAGTGTGGGAGCTGTAGAGAGGTTGTGGAGAGCTGTGGCACAACAAGAAAAATGGTGTGGGGGCTTTGAGAAAACATAAATAATGGTGTAGGAGTGCTGTAAAGGAGCTATGGAAAGGCTAGAGGGACTGTGGGGGGTTTACGGAAAAAGTTAAAAATGTTAAATCAACGGTAAAAACGGTTTAATTTTAGCATATATGTGAGTATGTGTATGCGCGCGTGCGTATTCATTGATTTTCGCAAGACTTTTGAGTCTAAACAACTTAAATACAATTCCTCTAACTACTAGTTATACGCCCCGCTATCCCTTAGCCTCAAAGACATAGCCGTTCGGCATCTGATATCATTATTTTTTGTGTACTTTCTTAATTATTTTATTTTATGTTCTTTAAAATCTTTTCCCTTCTTCAACACTTAGGTCTAATAAGTAGTTTGACACTTCTTAAACATAGCACTAAAAAGTAAACACAATTAGATTAAACACTTTGAAGGTAATAGAAGATTTTGCGACTGCATACGCGATAGCAGAGGGTGACCAGCAGTTACAGAAATAAGTTAAATTTAAAATAATAAAAATCTGTTTAAAACACTATAAACGTTAATTTTAAATCAACAGCTTTTTCATAAAGATTGCTTTTAGAAGGTGGATTTAACAAAAAAGCATGATCATTTTTAGGAAACTGCTTTTATCAAGAAAGAAATTTGGGTGGTAGTTAAGCGGTTTTAGAATAAATCTAAATAGTTTTAAACTTTTAATCGTGTCAGCTAACGGCCTAAGAAAATGGTAACAATGGCCCAAAATGGTTTTTCGTATCTTGAAAAAAACTGGAGAGTCGGACAAAAAAGTTATATGGGTGAAAAAAATGCAATTTTAAGACGAAGAAAAAGAGCTTCAGTAAGATAAAATTGGTCTAGCCGTTTTATGCAACTTTCAAAAAAGTACTACGTTGAACCATTTTTTGAAAAATCCAGAACTCGCGTTCCTTTAAATATGAAGACTTAAAAATTAAAAAACCAGGTAGATTTCATGTCCCGTAACATCCACGTCAAATTTTAAGAAGATCAGTTTTAAACTTTTGGCAAACCGCTGCAAGAAGCAAAAAATGTTCCTGTCGCAAAAAAGTTGGACGTGGCTGGTTTTCCAACATATTGCCATTTTTCAAACGGCATTATACTCGTCGAGAGTTTATCTACAACCTACCAAAACGCCATTCCGTTCGACATTTCGGAAGTACGCAAAAAATCCATGTTAAAAAACAGCCATTTTTAGTGGGTGCGGCGTTGTGGCAAGGTACCGCTGTAGGCCACACCTTCTCTCCGCATCATGGCCCCGGGATTTTCAAACGGGCCACGATCAAAATGAAAACACGCATCAAAACTAACGATATCTCGGGAACCAAGTAAGATTAATTGATGATTTTTTTTCAACATGGGGTAGCTTTTAATAATAATAAGATTGCACATATTTATAACTTTATATGAATAATAAGAGAACCTGTATAATGAGTAATGATTAACAATGATGTATGTAGTTATTGAGAAATCACAATAATAATAACAATTATACTAATAAATAGAGTAATAATAATAATAACAACTAAAATAATTTGCATAGTGACTTACCACAATTGTATGCACGTTTAATGTTTCAAACTGTGTTAAAAAAAAAAAATTTTATTGTTATAAATAAATTATTTTGCAATAATTACTAATAACTAAAATCATTATTAATATCATTAAAAACTACCCCATGTTAAAAAAAGATTTATCAATTTATCTTACGTGGTTCCCGAAATATTGTTAATTTTGATGCGCGTTTTTTATTTTGAACGCAGCCGCTCGGAAAACCCGGAGCAATGATGCGGAAAGGGTGCCTGACCTACTAGTACGGCAGCTAGGGGTGTTTTCGTAGCCGATTGACTTTCACTAAAACGAGTAAGCATATTCGATGTAATTTTGCCCGCAAAAAACTCATTTTTTTTGTAAAATTGTTTAAAAAACTGTTATTAACAATTTAAATGTTTATAACGCGATCGAAATTAGTAGAAAGTGTGTTTGAATATAATAACTAAACAGTTGAAAACTTATCTCACCAGAAATATGCCAGACCAAGAATTTTTAAAAAACGTTGATTAGAGCCAGAGATATTGCAAATTTAGTGAAAAAAATTTGAAGATTGGCGGTTTTCAAAACCTTTTCGCTCATAACTTGGCTCCTTTTCAAGATATAAAGCTATAACACCTCTCATTCCAAAGCTGTAAATTCAAGGCTTAAAGTGAGTTATATAGTAGCCCGAAATGACATTAAGAAAAATGGTTGATCACTTTAAAGTAATATTTTTTCATGAAAATGAGCTAAGTGATTTGTTTACAAGCATTTTTACCATGAAGTACGACCTCCCTAGACCTAGAGAACGGAATCACAGCACTTTTCTTTACATAGGCTCTAAGATCATTAGCCTTGCTCCAATTAACAAGCTCATCAAGATCATGCTGCAATATTTGACAATCAGAGTCTTTGTATATACATTTATACAATTTGATGTCATCAGCAAACCAAAGAATTTGTGATCCATGCATAACATCCTCAATATCATTAACGTAAATAAGAAATAGAAGCGGTCCTTCAGTGCAACCTCCGAAGAACTCCTGATTTAACAACTACATCATCAAATACATCATACAGCTTAGGCCGCATCTTAGGATGTGACTTTTTCATTTTATTTTAGTCACCAACCAGCCGTTAACAGAACGTTCATATTTTGAAATAAAACTATTAATCTTTAACTACAAAATGCAACGTTCAGCCTACTATGCAAGTTTCAGCCGAAAAAGTTAATGAACAATGGTACAAAAATAAAATTAAAAAAAATTATCTTCGCTTCAGAAGGTCGCAACTATTTTCAAAAGTGCAACTAAGTTACATAAAAAATAAAAATCTGGATCAAAAATTTAATAAAGTTATACAATTTCATACATCTGTCACAAGTTAGTATAGCTCTAAAAAGCATTACAAAACCAGGTAATACTATAATTTTTCGGAAATTCCAACAGGATATTTTAAATTTTGCTGCTTGGTTTGGTATAATTTCTTTCTATAAAAGAAAAGACCTGCAAATCGGGTTAAAAAAAGATAAATCATTATTTTTTCAAAACTTTGAAAACCAAACTTGCTAAAATTTTGTGCGTTTATTAATATTACATCAAGCAACACAACATAATAAAAGCTTTTTGACGATAATGAATAACGCCTACTGACTTCTACTGGGCCTTAACATTGTGACTAGGAAGTACGAATCTAACTTGCAAAAGAAGATATACATATAAATATATATATATATATATATACATATATATGTGNAGCAGAATGTGAAAGAAATGTTTTTTTCTTTAAAATTCTTCATTAAAAAAAAAAAAACAAAAAAAAAACAAAACAAAAAAAAATCATTTAAAATCACGGAAAAGACGATTGTTACGTAATTGAAAATCACTTAAACAAAGATATTCTGAAGGCTATCCAAAGAACTCAACAAGTGCCACGTACTTAAAAAAAATCATAGTGTTTTCACTTTACTATTTTGACATTCATATCATCAATTTTAATACTGAAACATGAAGAGACAGTAGGATCACAATTGGGAAGTGTTTAGTTTTGGCCTGGAATTATTGATATGAGATTACTTGATCATGAGTTTAAGATTATAAAATCAGGCAAGCATACATTTATCCATAATTGATATTTTACGATAAAAGTTTCTTGGAATCTACACTCATTTAGTTTATTTATTAGAAACAAAAGAGTCCATATTTTGGTATTTACATGCTGAAAACAGTTTTAATTAATAATTGTCTTTGCAAAAATTTTACGAAGTATAACTAACTTTGTTATCACCTGTTATATAGTTTGACTCATGGTGCTTATCTTTATAACACTTGCTAAGCTATTATAAGTTTAATAAAGTCAGTTTATTTTGAACATCTAAGTCCATTTTTTAGAAAAAATTAAAATAACATTAGCAATCACGTACGTACTTATACAGGCAAAAGTGATGTTAGGTTCGAAGAAATACAATCTCTTGTTTTGCCTTTACTGACGTCACACCTGCCAAAAAATCATGTGTATTTGGTCTGAATTAACTGTACGGATACTGCATGTGCCAGCACTGCCGTTGTAGCAGCACTTGACAGCTTAATGGATATACTTATTTTTCAGTGCATCACAAAAATAGCAATGTATAGAATAGTTTAAGAAAAATAGCAATTCACGTGATCAAGTAAACCACGAACTACCTGATGATTTAAATATAGGTGAACATCTAGACATTATCAGTAATATTAAAAATCTTTATACCAAAATAATAATATTAATGTTTATAAAAGAAAAAGTTCGATGGAGACATGTTAATTGTCTAAGAATATTAACTTGACAAAAATAGTGATACTATTAATTACTTCTAGGAAAGATATTTTTCATCAACCAAAGAAAAATAATGTATTAACGATCATCTTATAAGTAGAAATTAAATATTATTTAGTGGATTTATACTCCTGACTACCTTTTGGTTTAAATGTAAAATTTTTGCGATAAAATTAATATTTAAGTTTTTAACTGTGTGTTATGCATTAAGTTTCAATCGTTTTTTAGAAGAACTTCTAGCTAATAATTCAAAGTATGGTCTATTTGCGGAAAAATTAGTTTGTTTGCACAAAGTTTTTTTTTAATAATAGTTGGGCTTTAATTCTCACAATTACACAAGTGTTTGATATTATATTTTTTTAGCATGACCACAATGATTTTACGAAATTTTAGTGAAATTTATATTTTCATACCATTTATCCAAGTTATATTTTGCAGAATCTTTTTTTGCTGGAGGAAACATTTTTGGACGAATTTGTGTTTTTAACTCTTCCGGAACATCTTCCCAACAATGGAAATATTGCAAATTTTTTGCAGCTGGTAACCAATGTGTTACACCTGAAACAATTTTCCGAATCTGTTACATGGTGGATGCCAATTACTAAGTAATCATAATTACAAATAAGAAATAAAAGTGTTTTGCTCTGAATACAATGATCCAAATAATTAATAAATTCATATTTGCTGCATAAGATAACAGTGCATTATTTTCTCGGGTTACATCATAACGTTTACATTTTAGTAAACAACATTTTGTCAGTTAAGTAATAGATAATTTGTCAGTTTGTCAGCAGATGAAAATGCATTTGCTTGGAGATCCAGCATTGAAGGTCAGACGTAGATTTCGACAACAGCAACTATCGATAGTTTCCTACACACACACATGTCATCCCTCGTCAAACTCTTATCAGGCCCGAAAGTAAGCCAAGGATTGCTGGGTCGCGCGCCTGTCAGTGACGCCGTAAGAAAATGGCGCCACTACATGGCAGTAGCACGGAGCAATGTATTCGCCAAATACAAAAAATTAACAATGTCAGTTTTTCAATTAAGTTAGGTGCATTAATTTCTTAGTATATAGTAAGTAGTACACTACTTTAACAAATAATAATTCGTGAGTTTTTCAGGAGTGGAAGTACTTAAAAATTTTTTGTAATGTTATAAAGGCAACAGTATTGGAAATATATTATGGTCATTATAAATGTTTTTGAAGGCAGTACTTTAACCTATGCTTGAAAAGAAAAACGTGCAAATAATGGATTTATGCTGTACTACACTAACATTTTAGTATCCAAAACTTTTTCGTTTACGTTATCAGAATAGAATATTTACGTGCCCCTTACAATAAAATAAAACAATTTTTTTGCCATGCTGCTGCTTGGCACCCTCGAGTTACACATTGAGCCCTTGTTATCACTTTGGACCCACGGGCAGAAAAGTATTTTTTGCTTTAAGGTCTCAGGTAATTTACTGGGCGCAAAGTATGCCCACGAGCGCAAAATTGAACTTTGCGCTCTCGATAAGAAAAACATTATACGCGACTCGGGCACCAACACACAACAAAAGTGCCTTTCGGGCACTCAGGGTTGTACTTTGTGCCATTTCCATATTGATAAGCAAAAAAAAGGTATAGACAGCAAGGGGTTTCAGCTTAAATCGACCCCTGATGCCGATGTTAACAAAAAATTTAAAGAAAAAAAAACAGCGAAGAACTTAATATTAAAAAAAAAANAAAAAAAAAAAAAAAAAAAAAAAAAAAAAAAAAACGGAAAGAGATAAATTACATTACATTGGTATCAGTCAGACCTCAAGGAAATGTATTATCTGATTAAAGCAGTATGAACTAAGATTTATTAGATGTATTAGGCATTTTTCATCATCTGGTACTCAAACGCTACCCATTTGTTATTGCCCTCAAGTTAAACTTACTGTAGCTTATTTCAGGCTTATTATCATTCCTCTTAAAACTTAAGTGGCGGTTATTAAAAATTGAAATAACAGACCAAGTATAACAGCTGCAGTCTGTATAATATTTGGCGATTACCATACTAGCGGTTTGAAATACACACGTAACAATCGAAAAAAAATTTGTAAGGTGATTGTATCTGTGGAGATAGCTTATTAAAAACAGATACTGAGTTAAAGTTATAAAACTCCTAATGATGGATCCAATATGGTATGCCAAAAATAGTGAAACATGTAAGTGGAATATAGTGGAATGTTGTGTTTTATAATGTAACAAAAAAATCATTTTAAAATTATTACAGAAAAAGCTACCAATTTAAATGGATTTTATAATCATTATTCTAAATGATACTAAAATACTGTCAAAAAATAAGAATATTTTTGATAAAATGTGTACTTTAGCAGTAATTCAAATTCAAAAGAAAGTCATCACTACATCAAGTCGAGCCTTTGTACTTAATGCCCAAATAATATTTAACACTACAAACTGTTGTGTAGATTCCTAACAAGAAAAAAGATACAATCGTGTATCACCTAATAGTAGATTATAAGTAACTTTATATTCAGTAATTTAATTATTGGCTAAAGAATAAACTAGAATATCAGTGGTGATGCATCATCAAATGTTTTTTTACGCTCTAGTTGTTCAAGTTCATGATTATGTTTGCTGTAGTAAGAATTTTTTTTTCGTTTGTTTCATATTTTTATTTGTCTAGTTGAACATGATGAGCGAATAAAACATTGATTATTTTGGCCAAGCCAATAAACTTGCTCTTGCCACCTCTCATTTCAAAATTGTGACAATTTCATCACATAGGATTTTTTCGTGATATGTAACGTGATGGTGCCATTCAGCAATAACTCAAAAATCTTCTTTGTGATACACTAAATTACTTATTTGATGTATATTTGAACAAAAGTTAATCTTTTTGTCTCCAAAAACTGGGTTTGCTGCTTAGAAATATAAGAAGTCGGCTTCAATTTTTGAAGCTTTAAATATTGCAGTGGAATCTCGTTAAATCAAATTTGAAGGGACTGACAAATTTTTGGAGTAAGCAAGTCATTTGAGTTCAGGAATAATTCGAGATAAAAAGGCTGAATGAAATACACTTCGTGTTATTCATTACACGTAAAGTTAAGTTTTTGTATTTATTGCGATTGAATCATTACTGTAAGAATAATCAGTTACTTTTTTTGATACTTAGATTTTGTAAACTGCATATCAAGCACATTACTAATACTGTTTAAAGATTAAAAATACTATCATCCATTTCTTCCGAGCTTTCTAAATACGTGCTTTAAGTACTAAGTGCCCTTTAAGCATCATTGTTAACGACGCTCTTCTCGCAATCGTCTGCCTCCGTCATGTCGGCATCAGAGCTCTTGTCAATTTCATTGTGAACACTATCAATAATGTCAGAATCTGTGTAAAATCCATAAGCTTTTCTTTTTCTTTTGCGTGATCGGTGACTATTTTGAAATCTTTCCGAAATTTCATGTTTATTTTTTAAAATAGTCGACAATGTACTACTAGGAACATAAAATTACTTTGCTATCTTTTTTGCTTTTCACGTTACACTCAACAGCTTTGATAACTTACTTTTTAAAGAATGCTTAAACACATCAACTCTCTTTGAGGACTTGCCAGTACGATAATCAAGTTATCAGTACTAACGGTTTCTTGTACATAAATATACTAATGTTCATACTATCACATTATTTATACTGTCATTTTTCGTTACAGGGTGCTTGCGGCTGGTTACTGTAAATTATACAGGTTTTTAGACGGAATATTATGAAAAAAAAATTTTTTTCGGTCAAAACGAAATTCAAGTCAACGAGAATATCATTTTACATAGGATTTTTTCGAGTTAACGAAAGTTTTTCAAGGAAAAAAATGTATTTCAAGTACGCAAGAATTTCAGGTTAATGAGATTCTACTGCATAAGTTTATTCGCTATGCACCTATATCAGGTGGCACCGTCGAGTGACAGAAATCGTTCCTCACTCAGATCGCCAGAATGCATGGAGCCTTATAGAAAAACTTTTTAATAAATTTAAAAAAAAGTTATTAAAAATAATTGACCAAATGAACCAGTGATTTGAGTGTGTATTATGTTATTGTGCAGTAATAAATTTTGTTTGGTGTTATTACGTGTACTACAAAATTGGAAAAAATAAAAACATGGATTGCGACTGTGATAACACAGCATATTTGAGTGCATTTACATAGTTGCACTTGTGTACAGCTTAAAGGACACAAGTAGTCCACGGAAACGTAATATAAATGTGTAAGAGTGAACCTAACCTGTCATTAGTATTTACTTTTATTGAACACTGTATTGTGAGAAATAGATAAATGTAAGCAGTACTTGTGTTTATCGAGCTCCACGCAAGTGCAAGCATGTATATGCATTTATATTTACTGTGTTACCACAGTCCCAATTCATGTTTTTATTGTTTCTGATCTTGTAGTACACATGACGACACCAAACTAAATTTATTACTGTGCACTGACATAACACACATTTATATCACTGATTCATTTGATCAATCCACTCTTACTAACTTTTTTTTAAATTTTACTATAAGGCTACATGCATTCTGGCGATCTTAGCGAGGGACAATTTCTCTCACTCGACGGCGCCACCTGACATAGGCGCATAGCGAATATAGTATGTCCAAGGTCTTTACGCACACTGAGTGTTTATTTTTGAGTATATTAACCCAGTTCAACAGTCTTCGAAGTATACGGATTTGTTAGAATGTAAACGGCCTTGACTTTATTAGTTATAATACCTAAATACTTATAGATCCACACTACCTAATTATATTATCAAATGTAGGAAATTAAGTGTCTTGTAAAATCTCGTATACACAGAGCATGTTTGTACGTACTATATGTAAGTTTAATGGATCTCTAGAAGATAATCAGGAGAAAGTCAGTATGTGACAGAAACGCTTTTAGTATTAGTTAGTGCTAAAAAAAATACTAGCGCTTTTTTGCGAACTGTTTCGGGAAGCTTTTTGGATGAATACTATGAGGGGTACTTATGTGTTGTTTGCAACAGAGACTTTGTTTTACAACTAGTTTTCACTTCAGCTGTCGTCTTTTCGATGAATCATCATTCCCTTTATTTGCAATAATGTAATACTTCTCTTATTTCAAAGGGAAGAGATATAAAGTACATGTATGGAAAGACCAATTTTAGGGTACGAGCCTAAAAATCATCCATACTACATTCACATAGGTACCAAAAACAAACAAGGACTATAAATGCTTAACATTAATTTTTGATGTACGAAAAAAAAATTTCATTATAACTTGCACAACTTAAATTACTAGATTTTTTTGACTATTATATTGAATTCCAGCGAAAAAATTAATTACAATATGTTTGGTGTAAATTAACAAACAAACTCTAAGCTATTGCAGTGCAACGCTGATTTTTTAAATGTTAATAAACGTAAATAAGAATATCTTATGGTAATACAACACTTAGTCAAAAAATAATAATTAAGCTGACTTAATGTTTTGATACTAGATCTTGCCAGTATCCGTCCTATTTACGTTAAATAATAAATACTCTTTCAGTGGGGAAAGAATTAGAGCTTTGACCTTGAAAACACTAACGCGAAAGAAAAAAGTAGTAGTTTCCATGCATGGTAACAAATTCACTCGAAATTTAATAAGTACAAATGTGAGCTAAAGCCTAAAAAAATGGCAAAATTGGAAAGTACAGATTTTTTACGTTGAGAAGAAAACCGAAGAGTTGCACGTAAAAACTTGTTTCATATTGTTATTATTATTAAACGATAGTGTTTTTGTACTATTTATTAAAAAACTTTCACTTGGAATATCGTCTCCTCTGAGTGGCTGCAATTGGCCTAAAGTAACTTGTAGGGGCTTAATAAATGCTCACTCCAGCACTGACAACCATAAAAGAAACTGCGTCTCCCCGTTCTTAGACGCATCTTGTCTTATTTTTATGATTTTCGATAGTAATAACAACAATAACAATAATAATAATTTTAAAACAACTAAAACAGTAATTTATGATACTTACACATATTTCATCTATCTAAAAAAATGTTACGAAAAAAAAGCTGAACCGATTTGAACCCACTGCAGTTTATTGTGTTCGTATTGAATTTGCTCATCTTTTTTACGAAGCACTTTTTTAATGTACGAATCTTTGGTTTTTTTCTAGATGCAAAAAACCTGTATTTTCGATTTTTACGATTTTTTTGTGTCTTAGCTGACAGTTGTACTTGTTGAACTCTGTATCAATTTGTTACCATGCATTGAAACTGTTACCCTTTTTTTCGCGTAATTCAGAATTTTCGAGGTAAAAATGCTTATTTTACACCACTATGTCTTTTTTAATGAAATACTAAGGTTTTTTCATTAGGTTCAATCAACCCTTCGTCATCAACTAACGACTTCTTAAACGTTATGGGAAACGCTAAGGCAAAAGAAATTTGTTTTCTGTATAGAATAAGGGGCAATCAGGATGCTTTTTTTATGTTCATAGCCATTGACGGTTTGATAACGTTGTTCTACATTTTTCTCTATTAATAATTTCGATAATCTTAAAAAAATAAAATAAAATGGTAAAATTAAAAAAGTAGGAAATAATCTGGATTTCAAAAAAGTAATATGTAGTAAATAATAATCTTCGGGTAANGTTTATTCTTTTTTCTTTTTTGGTAGAGGGAACCGTTAAATTTAATACTTTAAATACTAACGATATAGTTTTGGGTTGTCTTTAATATTGGGGTTTATTATTTTTAATTTTAGACAGCTAAAAAAAACAAGTTGCTAGTCTTTAAATCGAATATCAACATGTAACTCTTAAGTATAAAAACGAAATAAACGAAATGGTTATTAAATAGAGAATTTTATTATCATGTTCCGATTAGTTTTATTTTTATAATAGGAACAACTGGACGAAACCGTAGTTAAGCTATCAATTTGTTTCTAAAAAAATTGTACTATGAATAAAGAACATTAAGTTAAGTTTTGACAATTTTTATACCTATTTAATTCAAAATCAAATGAAAATTATTTTAATTAAAAAAAAAAAATTATAGCCAGCCTATTCAAAGATATTATGAAACCAAGAAATCATGTCTTTAAAACCCATCAGCATACATAAAAGTCACAGCATAATTATTCATGTTTTTGGTATATAACCTTACAACACGTTTTGTCTGCTTAAGTCTCATTCAGATCCCTACACTTTACTGTAGAAATAAATAATATGCAGGCTTCAGCGTATATAATATAAAAATATATATGTACCAGTATTGTGATTTATGCTGACACTTTTCAAATAAAAAGCTTATTTATGCAGTTTCTTCCTGATTTATGCTCAAAGCCTGCATAACTTGTCAGCGTTATAAGTATATACGTTTTAAAAACACATTAAGTTTACGAAATTTGAAAATATATAGCTATGTATGTAATGGTAATACATTTTAATAGTACACAATTCGAATACTTTATTCGTAAAGTTATACTTGTTTTGAGTGCTATCATATTTAACTAAAAAAAAGATTTCATAGTTCTGAATGAATATTAATGAATAATAATTTGCTTGTTTTACTTTAAAAATGCTGTTTAGAAATTGATCACGGAAAAGCTACGATGAAAATGAGTTTTAAGTATTCACTAATCATGGAAATTAGATCGTTAACCAACTTTTCTTTATGTCATCTTTTTTTGTATACAATATGATTTAACAATTTAAACTTAAACTTATGTGCAATATCAAGTCCATATTATTCAAAAACTTAATGTGCATATTATTTTAATACGTGTGTATTCATCTTCTAATGTAACGTCTTAATGTTAGAAATATAACTTTACAAAATAAATTAATCATCCAAGAGAAATTGTTTTTCAATTCAAGATATTTAACAAACTAAAAAAGTATACGTGTAATAATTCAGTATAATTTTATTTTTAGAATAGTCAGTGGTATGAAATAATTATTAAAATTAACCTTAGTATGTAATAAAAGAATATTGAAATAATAACTTCATTGATTTTATACATTTATTTTTTGTTTTAAAAAAGTGTGCAAAAGTATTACTTATATACTTTTGCAAATTCATGAGAACTAAATTTTTTTTATCTACCTTAAAATATACAAATAGGAATAGGTAACGTAAAAAGTTTTTTTTTAAACCATATTTTTATTTCAAAATTATTATCTCGTTCTATTTGAAAATAAATTCCATTTTCATTTGTGCATTTTGATAACATGACGTATAATTGACCATGCGAAAATAGTGGTTTTCTCATATAAAATCCAATTTTCTTGTAACACTGACCTGAAGATTCATTTATAGTCGTGGAATACGCTTAGACAGACAAAAATGGTTTTCTGTACATAATGAAAGGTAATGTTCATAAATTAGAAAATGTTCTGTCAATTTAACGAATATTGATATTACGTTCTAGAATACGAAAAAATGTTTAAAGATATAATGATTAAATACTTTTCTGTGTAATCACGATGCTATGACTATTTTTTGAAACTTAATGAATCCGTCTAAAATTTTCTCCTGAAACATTTAATTTAGTACCAAAATTAATATTTATATTACATAAATCACGTAATACTCTTTCAATTATTTCTAAGGCTTTTTTTGGGATCATAGAAGCCTTAGCCCATATGATCAAGTCTATTTCTGTCAACTTTTTTTAGATTCAATTTTCAGAAACAAACTTTTTATACCTCTTAAATCAAATGGTAAACGAAATATTCTATAATTAGTCTTTTTTGTGGAAGTAATATTGATCTTATACCAGTTCATGCTGAAGATTAAACTTTTTTTCCACGATAAATAAAATAATAAATCAATGTTTAGAATAAAAATTTTTTTTCTTAACCTTCTGGGGCATTAATAAAAAAAATTTAATTTTTTTAATAACGTATAGTTTTAAAAATCATGACGATCTTCATTTAATTAAGCATACATTGAATTAAATATTTAAGTACAGAAAACAATTTTTTTTAATGGAATTGTTTTTTTTGTATATTAACTTTTGTTGGTGTAAGTAAATTTAAATTCCCACACAATTTGTCTTCTTATTGTAAAATTTCATTTATAAGTAAAAGTACACGTTTTTTGTATTTATTTAACTTTTAAGGGCAAACTGAAAAACAAAGTATTTAACCAATATTTAAAAATTAGAAAGTTAAGTGTGCAGGGGACGAAGCCCTACTTGTATACATACAGATGTACTTGTGCGGCTTTACTTCTTTGTACGCCACGCCCGCCAAGCCCTTACAACACTTTTTTCATAAAAAGTCTTTTTATTTAAAAAATTAAATAGAAATACATGGAAAATTGAAGTTTATGTATTTTAAAATTTATGATTTCAGATAAACAACCTCAAAAAGAGGTTTTCGTACTATTTTAATCTACTTTATTTTCTCATTAAAGCGATTTTATCCTGACAGATTTAGATAGCAGTAAGACGAGATTTCCAATTTTTTTCCTTAGTTTCAAAATTTTAATAAATATTCGATGCTTTATTAGTAATTGTGACTAACAAACCTTACTAAAATTCAGTTTTAAAACTTTTCTGATCATATTTTGAATGATTAAAATGGATGTATTTGATGGCGATATAAAGACTTTCTTTAAAATGTTGAATCAATCTTCCCTCATATTATAATGGACTAAAATTTTCGTAATATAATCTGTAAGATAGTCAGCATCAAATATATTAAAACATAGTTAGTTTTCCTTTCTTTATTAAGCAATTTTTAATAATCTCTAAAAATGGTGAGGGGGCTGTGTGAAGGGTGGAGGGTTAGGGCAAAAATTGAGATCCATCGATTATAAGATAATATTGACTTAGCTTATTTTATTTTATAAATTTGTGCGTTAGTAAGATGTAAGAAATCTTATTTGATTTAATGATAAGAAAATTTTTTGTCGTATCGAACTTAGATACTGGAATAGACTACAAATGAAATAAACTGTATATATATATGCAAGTAAAATGTATACACATGCATACATACATACTTATACGACACGCTCACGTATATAAACATATAATGGTCCATGAAGATTAGTTGGGTTCCTGTCAGGTTATCCAAAAGAAGTGGAAGAAGGTAGGGGGCAGCAGGGAGTCAAGAAAAAATGTAAAGTGGAAGAAGGGGGTCTGTTGGGGGTAGTGGGGGGCTTAGAATAAAATCATAATGCATCAAAATAAGGGACAAAATGATGAAATTTTAACTAATTTTGAAGGGGGTTAGTGGGAAGTGAGTGGTGGTCTGTTAAGAGTTGTGGTAGAATGCCCCACCTAGTTAAGTATATAATATAAAAGATATTTATGTATTCCTAAATTATATTACTAGCTGAGTGGAGAATTCCACACAAATGCTTCACAGCCAAAAACACCAGTTTTGTAAGATTTTACCGACGCCCGACTAACCTTCACGGACTCTGACACCTACCCATATACATGCATGTATACATATTATTTAATGTTTAAATTTATTTTGTTAGCAAACTACAATAAGACATAATCTTTCAAATAAACTAATAACACATTAACGTATGTTAGTGAACACTAACTGCTGGTAATATATAAATTAGTAACAATGTATGCAGACGTCATTTTCGTTTTTTTGACTTATATTATTTTTCATCAAGATACTCTACCATCCTTAACCAACCTCATACATACTTGAATGCTTACACTAAGAGAACGTTGGTTACGCTGTAGTCCCGCCCGGAACGGCTACGATACCTTGCTTTGGTTCCGCAATGCCCTCACAGCTTGGGAGAGCTGATCTCCCGTTTGGGAGCGCAGTGTTCCCAAAAGTAGGGCAGCAACGCTACCAGTACATAAAGTAAGATACCTTACCAATAATAGAACAGCTGACGCTTTTTTTGTTTCGTGCAAGAGAACAAGCACTGTTCGCTTAAAATGCTTAAAATGCCTACTCCAAATATGCTACAACGTTAATCAATGACAGTGCAGATAATTAAGGATTTTATAATTCATACATTGGGATGCACCAACATTATAAATAAATTAAAAAGTTAATGTTATGTGTACATTGATATTTAAACATACCATACATTTTAATCAAAACTATAAGTTTATGATTTCATTATTTTGTTTTTATAAAAAATAATTAATTGGGTATTAAACTAAAGTAAACAAAGAAAATACTAAGGTATGAACAATAAAATATTTATACACACTTTCTAACAAATTTTAGTTTAGATAACATATACATAAAATTATATGTTTTACACCGACTTGAATGTTATATTAAATTGAGTTTTGAAGTAAATTTCGAATCTTATCCCATTTCCTAAATTACACTCAGAGATACTTACCATTTACGTGCACAGTGTACGTTTGGCGTTCAGCTGCGTGGTGGCGTGTAGACATACAACTAGCTGAGTGAGTACCGAGCGCTCACTTAACTTTCAGAGGAACAAATTTCGTTCACTCACAAATCTGAGTGAACGCACTCGAGGGGCCGTACAAGGGTCTAACCGACACTGAGAACATCATACGTATATATGTACGTACACGCGATAGACATTGCTGATTTCGAAGGACAATATTTTTTTACAAAAGTGTTGTTACTCGAGCAGGAAAAGTTGACTAATACATTACAAATACTTTACAATAGATTTTATACATAACGAGTTAAAAACCTTAAATTTTGGTGTTTCAAATAAAAATGTGCCATTGCTGATTGATATGATCTATGTCAAAAAATTTTAAAAAATTAAAAATGTCATCAGCAAAATCACTGTTTTTTGGTGGAAATTTTGGTTTGATTGCAGGTAATAAAGTGACTCATACTGATAATGCAGGGCAATTGTATATATTTTTATAAAATATCCACATTTTAACATCTCCTACAATAACTAAGAACGATCTTTTTCCGTTAGAGTTTTATATAAGTGAACACCATAAATTGTATTTAAATTTGTATGACTATTTAAAATCAAAACTCATCTGCTTATTCATTATATTCATAAAATATTACAAAATGGTCCTCCGATAAAAATTTCTGGATTGAGATTTGAATCTAAGCACACAGAGCTAAAAGCAATTGTACAAGCTCAAAGTTATAGGATAAATATTTTAAAAACTATTGCTACTAGGTATCTCTTAATATCAATGAATTGTTCTTTTATATCATACAAAAAAATAAATATCGAATACGGTACTGTCGTATCCAATAATATTGTTTCTTCTTTTTAACCTCCTTTTAAAGACAAATGTTGTTTAACTTAAGTACTCATTAATGATGTAACATATAAATTAGGAACTGTAATAGTAGCTTGTATTGGAGAAAATAATCCTAAATTTGGAGAAGTGCAAGAAATTTGCAAAGTAGAAGACAAAATATATTTCTTATACGTTCCATTCAAAACAATTGGCTTCGATACGCGTTTTTTTTGCTTATGGCGTTTTCAAAAATATAAATGAAAAAAAAGTTATCTCTTATCAAAAATTACATGACCGATATCCTTGTATAATTGTAAAAAAAAAAACGATTGTTTGTACGTTGCCCCTAGGCATCGATTGTAAAGTCTAGTGCGATGAATTAAAAAATTTTGAAAGTTATTGAACGAATTTTTGATGAAACAAAGTTTTGTAAAAAAAAATTCCGTCTTACACTTATTACTTAAATTTGATTTCTTTTACAAGTAACGACAGCAATGCTGTCATCCTTCAAAACAAAATGATAAACATCATGTATGTCCATGCACATACATAATAAGTATGTATAGGTATGATATTTTCAGTGTCGGTTAGACACTCGTTCGGCCCGTCGAGTGCGTTCACTCGAATTTGTGAGTGAACGAAATTTGTTCCTCTGAAAGCTGAGTGAGCGCTCGATACTCACTCAGCTAGTGGGGTGTCGACACGCCACCACGCAGCCGAACGCCAAACGTACTCTGTGCACGTAAATGAAAAGTATCTCTGAGTGTACTTATCTAAAATCACTTAAAATGTCTCTATACCACTAAATAGTACGAAATTTTTCATTATTAATGTAGCTCTTATTATAATACAATAATAAATATACATTGTAGTACAAGAAAGAAGTAATTTTTAGGACAGAATTATTCAATAAAAATTAAAATTTTGCATTTGTGTGCGATTCTAAATTTAACTATCACTCTTAATTAGACAAGGAATTTTTTTGATACTTAATTAATTGTAATTTTTAAAAGCTTTTAGTGCTATTTAAAACATTTAATATGTGACCATGGAAAATTTTCAAAAATATTTGATGCGTCGTAACATAGATGTAATTGTTCGTTACGCCTTACGTTTCATTTTGTAAAGAGTAGAACAACTTAAAAAAATTAAAATCGGAAAAAAATGAAAAAGATTCGAGTCTTTTGTGAGTGTGATTCGAAAATCAAGGACTTTACTTAATTTCAACGTAGTAAGTTTTGTATAACAATTTTATTGTATTTTTACCTTTATTTCATATGACACTATCTCTTTATTCTTATATTTAATCAGGGAACTTTATAAATTCATATTAAGTGTACGCTCTGTAGTAGTAAAGAGCCACTTTCAGATATAAAAAATTTATTTTTATAAAAAATCGTTTTTGTAAGATCGAGGAAAAAAAATCACTGAAAAAAATGTTTCTCCTTGTCAGTAATAAGCATTTCATTAAAAAGAAATAAGCCGTTTTTAATCCATATCAGTCAATGGAATCATGAGATAATTTTCCGATAAATTTCGAAAGAATTAAAAAATACTCGAAATATAGTATTAAATACAACAATAAATACTCAAAAATAATATTTTCTACAAAGACTACATATTTTTTTAAAATTGATAAAATTGATGTAACAAAAGTTTATAAAAATCAAACTTTAATACCAGCAGTGTCAAGGATTTTAACAAAAAAGCCATATGGCATGAGAACCGGTCGTATAAATCCTGAGACATGACTTATGACATACATCCATACAGACACTTTTGGTATATTTAATACATTACATATTCTTTGATTATGAATAAAACTCACTGAGTACACTATCTCAACATGTTATTATTTGTGTATTACTAAGCTCTCTCTATGCAGAAGTAAATAAAATATCAGGTAATTTAATTCACTTTAGCTGTTTCACTTTTTTAGTAATTAACTATGTATAAGTTTAAAACTTATAATATGAATCTACTTCTATATGATTAGAGACATGGCGCAAATACTTTACCTCTGTAGGAGCGTTATGGCCTAAAGAATCGATATTATGAGCTCTAAGACGTAAGTGTGAGTCAGTTATCTTATTTAGTGGAATTAGTGCATGAACAAAAAGGTATACGACTACTAAACAAAACAAACAAACTACTAAAAACCAATTAATGAATCGTGTATGTATTTTAGTGAGCATTGTTTGCTGGTAATATATTTATTAATTACATGGTAAATGTATGCAGACGCAGTTTCCGTTATTCTGACTTACATTATAATTTCAAGATACCCCAATGCCCTTTACCGACCTTATACATACTTAAATATTTACTTTGGAATACGTATTTTTATGTATGCATTCACAACACCGAGGAATTTAATAAATGGACTGTATACATACGGATAATAAATACTTGAGTCATTTTCATAATTTAATGTAAGATATTACATCAGTTACGTAAGAAAAATGTAGATCAGTTTTATTTTAATTTATACATCAATATAAAATTCTTGGTGCAATAAACTCTCTTGTAGTAAAATTAGTCAGAAACTAAGTAAAAATATTTATTTTTTATTTATCGATGTATGGGACCATACTGATTTACGTATTCATTAAAATAAGACTAATTGTACAATTATACTAACCATGAAAGTATTACCACATTAAGGAAGTCAACTCACTTAACCAGTCAAGTAATTAAAAAATATTTATTGAGCTATTGAATGTATTCATGTTTATAAGAAAGTTTTGTCATTGTTTATATTTTACGTAGAGTATGATAAAGTTAAAATAGTCTTTCCATTAAAAAGTTAAAAAATCAAAAACGTGCCCATAAAGCTTTAAACAGTAGGTTAATTTTATTGTAGCTCGCTTATTCCCATGTGAGACTTATAATAGGAAAGAAATTCTTCATACCAAATATATTATTAAATGTGGGAGGAGAGTGAAATCAAAGAATGATTTTTACACTATTACGGAAGGAGTATCAGGATCGGCAGAAGTTATAAAAATGAGTGATACATGCTAACAGTTCTCTATTATTGTAAGAAGGGGTAAATCACGCTATTGTTGACAATTTAAGGTAAACTTTAAGATTATTAATAAAATATTAGAAATTATCATAAATAATTTTGCTACAATTGAACTCATTATCAATAGTTTCCTGCATTTACTTGTAAGTATGCAGTTTCTTAACTGGAAAACTCGATAAAACAAGTGTATTTTATCGAATGAAAAAAAAATTTTTTATTTAGCACTATTACACCACAGCCATCGATAAATATTTTATCAAGTCTATATTATCAAGCCTTTCTAAAACTGATTGTGAATAAATTTGTGTTTATATTTGGGTCATTCCTTTAAAAACTGTACAAAATTGATTAAGAATCAACCAATACCATTTTGATTAAACTTAATCTCTTTTACGAGTTCTATATTAAAGAGATGAGTGTTTGATCAAAAACACCTGTTCAATAAATATCTTCCTTTTTTTTTATAATTAGAGAGGGTTCAAAATTTATGATTTTGGTGATTTTTGCTTTACAGCTTATGGTCAAAAATTTATACCTCTCGTTCATTTAATGCTAGTGAAAACTTTCATACTCATCTTTGAAAAAAAAAGTTGTTAAAGGAAAAAATTAATCTCAAAAATGTATTAAAAACTTTTTATTGTTATAACCAATTTACATCAAACCTTAACAACTAAACCCACCAGCATATTTTACGTATGACCATCGTATTCTCAACCAATCGACCATCAAAAACGCTTCGTTTGTAAGTAGAGAAACAATTATTACTATTACAAAAAAAGTTAAATAAACTAGAACGGTACAACACATCAGCGCCCTAAGGTGCAAAGTACACGTTGTTCTCTGAATTATAGTACAACATGTATACTAGGAGAGCTTCTCCTCCTACGTGCGCACTAACCTCCCAACTTATGGAAAGCAGATAAATACTTTATTTTTTCAGTTTGTGTTTTGAACTTGAATACATACAAAAATCATGCTTTTTTACACAAAAATACTATTTCATAGTTAAAAGACAAATAACGTAAAAATTCTATTTACCCACACCAAAAAAAATTTATAAAAAAAAAAACAGTACCATAAAAAATTTGTTTATTTGTTTGTTGAACTCGAATTTTTTATTCAATGTATGATAAAGAAATTTAATAAAGGTCAAAGTACTATTTTTTAAATTGTACAAGAAAAAATAAAATTTTTTTTATCGATGGCCCAGGAGGCTCAGAAAAAACATTTTTTGATGAAACTTTAATTTTTTATTTTATGAGTCGTAAAAAAATGTTTATCCATGGCATAGGCTGGTAGAGCATCAATATTACTTCCAAAAAAATTGACCAGTCATAGAACATTTCGTTTACCATTAGACTTAAACAATATAAGAAGTTCGTTTTTGGAATTTGTATCTAGAAAAAAAAATTCAGGGAAGTAGATTTGATTATACGGGACAAGGCTTCTATGATCCCAAAAAAGTCTTAGAAATGGTTAAAAGAACATTACGTAATTTACGTAAAACAAATATCCGTTTCTATCATAAATTCATTGTTCGAGAAGATTTGAGAAGGATTTTTCGAGTTTTTCAAAATAGTAATAGAATCATGATTATGAAAAAAGCATTGAATCGTATTCGCACTTGAATATTAATATTCATTTAACTGAAAAAACGTTTTATAATTCATTATTATCATTTTTAATTTAACAAAGAAAATTATTTTCCTTAGTCTTAGCATTGTCCACATCTATAAATAAATTCCAAGGTCAAAGTTATAATAATATTAGTTTATATTTGAAAAAACTACTGTTTTCGCATGGTCAATTATACGTCGCGTTACCAAGATGCGAAAGTACAATTGAAATTTATATTTAAATATAACGAGATAATAATTTGGGAATGAGAAATATTTAAAAAGAAACTTTTGACGTTAACTATTTTAAGGTAGAAAAAAAAATTAATTTTTGTACATTTCCCAAAGTATAAAATTGTACGTAATACTGTTGCACAGTACGTTTAAATAATAAATGAATGTATAAAATCAATGATATAATTATTTCAATATTGTTTCATGACGTAATAAGGTAAACTTTAATAACAATTTTATACTGCTGATTTTTACACAAAAAGAAAATTACACTGTAATACTTAACAAATCTAAATTTAAGAAATCCTGCGTTAACGGTTTGAAAAATACTTTTTCCGCCCTCGGGTGGTTTTGGGAGGCTGGTACTTCCTCGGGCAAAAAAGTAGTTTTCCGATACTTGTTCGAAAAGTCTCCTTTATGAACCTCGTTACGGACCTTGCCTTCAGCTCGGGCCGCAAACCTTTCGGTTCCCAAACAAAGACTTTTCAAACTCATAGGAAAACTACTATTTCCGCCCTCGGGTGGTTTTGGGAGGCTGGTACTTCCTCGGGCGAAAAAGCAGTTTTCCGGAACTCGTTCGAAAAGTCTCCTTTACGAACCTCGTTACGTCCCTCGCCTTCGGCTCGGGCCGCAAACCTCTCGGTTCGCAAACAGAGACTTTTCAAACTCGTAGGAAAACTACTAATTTCTTACCATGGGTACAAAGTGCAACTGCCACTTTGTGCTCTCGGGTCACACTTTGCACCCTTGTTATCACTGTAGGCTCAAGGACAAAAAAGTTTTTTGCACCCTCCAGGCCCAAAGTACTTTTCTGCCCTAGGGCCTAAAGTGATTTACTGGGTGCAAAGTGTGCCCACGGGCACAAAATCGTACTTTGCGCCCTCGGTAAGAAAAACATTATACGCGAATCGAGCACCATCATACAACAATCGTGCACTTCAAGCACTCATGTTTGTACTTTGCGCCCTAGTGACGTAATGTAACATAATTAAAAGTTTGATCAAATTTTCATTGTTATATCTATATACAGCAGACAAGAAATAAGACGTTGCCATTAATTCAATTTTAAAGTATTAATTTTCAATTTTCTTGTTTAAAAGTAATTTTCTGCTAAACCATACGTCACAAATTACATGATCCATCAAGAATAGTGATGAAAAAACACTAATTTTAAATTCAAATTAACTTTTGAAGCTAAGTGTACCACTAAACCCCTGAACTAGAAATGAAATGATTTATACAATTTACCTCAATTAGAGATGCAGCTGAAAGGTGGCTGGAGGAAGTTTTTTTAAAATAGTCAGGAAACCTTATTAAGTTACTTGGTTATAAAAATATATAAAGGCGAGAGGGCGGAGGGGGTGCAAAAAAATTTAATCTAATTAAAAGAAAGTAAAAACCGATAGAATTTCACCTACTGAAGAGAGGGCTGAGAAAAGCTGGAGGAGGGGCTTGACAAAAATTTAACACAACTAAGTTAGGGTAAGAACCAATAGAATTTTACCTTATTAAAAGGGGGCGAAAGGATAGTGGCTGGGGGTGTGTGGAATGACACTTGAAAATCACTATATAAGTATATACATACATAATTTTGTAGAAATGATCTATAATGTTACTATTATTTAATTATCATTTAATTAGATAGAATAAATTTGAACCTTTTCGCCAACAAGCGTCGGTTGACGGTTATTATACGAAGATTCTATAACTCGTTAAAAGGCTGCATATTTCATGTTTAGCTGTGGCAGCAGTTGGGCCTTAGGCCAAGTCTTCCACTAATTCATACTACCAAGTGACCTCATGCTATTTTATTATTTTTTTAATCAAGTGGCTTAAAGAGTTTTGCATTTATTTTCTCTTCGATAGTGTAACAGTTTTTTCAACAGTCATTATTATTTAATACATAATTAGTATTAAACTTATGTAACGTTTACTGTGCAACGTTTCAAGCTAACTGAGTCCTGTATTTATAAATTAACGCGTTAATCAGAAACAATCTAACAAAAAACAAAACTATGCCTGCAAAACTGTCTTAAAGCTCATAAGGCTGAAGTATTTGGAATAATGCGTGTTTTCATCTTTTTAAAGTAACAAAATATTCAAGAAAAAAATTACTAAAATTGAGAGAAGTGAATGCAAATTAATTAAATGCAATAAAATACCAGTTACTATTTAGTCACTTAAATGAAAAATATGTGATTTCTGCCGTTTGCGCATCAATAAAATAAAACAAGGAAATGATCTAGTTGAAATAGTATGTAGTTGTAATAAAGAAAATTCTAAAGGCTATCGTAAGTTGAGATGGTCAAATCTACTTCAGCCTATATCTTTATTTGAAAAATACTATTGAAAAGTACTATAGTCAAAATTACAGTCTCCTAGGTAATATCGGAGTGGTGGTACATCAAAAAACGTGTTTTTCCAAAAAAAATCGCTCCCACTTGGCTGCTTTATAAAAAAATCTGAAAAATTTATGGAAGTTTTCGTTTTTACTATTAAAAGTATACAATTTTTTTTAGATTTTTTGTATCCAATCTGGACGAAGGAGAAGTATTTAAATTTCTCATTCATGATTTAAGTCATATTGATTTTATTTGACTAGGTTTCAAATGACCGTTTGTTACGTATTTTTTGCGTACATCACGATTTCACTATTATTTAAACCGTTTTCTAACCAAAACGTGGTCATAAATAGAAAAAACACGATATAAAAAATTTTTTTTCACATTTCTGTAACACAACCTGAAAACTTGATAGTTAAATGCATTGTAATACACCTGAAAAGACTGTTATTATGAAACATACTATTTCTCATGCGTAAAGACTGTTTTCAGACCGAATCATGGTTAAAATTCGCTAAAAACCCTTTTTTCCACTCTTTTTTCTATATTTATCAACATAGCCCTACAATTTTATAATTTATTACACTTTAAAACACCTTAAAATACTCCAGGATTATTGTAGATACTATTTTGCATACAAAAACATCGTTCAAACTTGAAAAATGATTTTTTCTTACACATCCTCCACATTTTTGTCATGTAACCTCAAAATTAAATAATTTAATACATACTATGCTTTGCGGATCTTCAGAATGCACTTTACAGCGCTTGAAAATACCTTAAAGTTATTGAAAATACTATTTTTTATGAGTTGAAGGTTTTTGGAATCAAGTATTACTTTTCTGTTGATACATAGGGTCTGAAGTAGATACTGGAAAACTTAAATATTTTGTAAGTAAATATCCACAGAAAAAATAAATAAATAAAACTTGTATGTTCATAACCACATTTTTTGTTTGTTTGAAAAAAAAATGAAATAATTATGAATGTGTCTATACTTATGGTTTGCCTTTCGTTGAAGCTCCGGTTCCTCTCCACGCATTGACAACATGGCCAACGCGTTACGTTGAATGCGTGATAGTTTTAATAACATTTAATTTATTTTTTAACTGGCTTTAATACTGGTTTTTTTGTGTACAAATACATATAGCCGAAGGTATACATGGATCAGATTATAATCCAAATCGCAATTACATAGATACATTTCACCGTACATAATTTTTTTCATCATTTACACAGCACATAATATATATTTGACGTAAATATGCAAGACTTTCTGTTTTTAGATATTGAAACCGATTTACACATAGATCAGTAAGGTTTTTACAAAGTCACTTTTTGCCTTAATACTTTTAGGCATTTTATTGCGCCCAGGTCACCCATCACTTTCAAGAGGTGTATTGCTTTGATAAAGCATATGTAAAAACTCAAAGAGGTGCTTGCTCTAAAACGTTGGACTAGCCAGGAATAGAACCGCGATCTCCTACGTGATGCGTGGTAGATAGAGGCACATGCTAGAGCCATCTCATAGCGTGAGTTTGTGGTTCCGACCGAGCATACTAGCCCAAACTTGTCTCTCTATGGACGGATGTCTATCGTGCACTTTTTTTTCTTTTAATTATTATTATTTGGATAGCAAGCAGGAGAAGATCTGCTAAGGATACCTCTGTATTGACAAATGATAACTCTAGAGGTTGTGTCGGATTCGTCTTAATCTATGTAATTACATACCCAGATGACTACCGACTAAAACTTTCTCTCCAGGAGGACCAACCAGGAAGGTTATGCACCCAGAAATAGGAAAGAAAACATAGAGGTAGAGGAACAGAGAAATAGAGAGGCGGCGAAAGACGATGACTGATCTGTAGACTAAGGGAGAATCTTATCAGTACTCACGCATCGTTGCGAAGCATGGAGTGTGAGGCGTCAAAATACTCGCTAGTTGACGAGATGTAATAGAGATAGATAGAGTGGGAGAAAGAGATCGACAGAGAGGAGAATACCTTACCCTGGCCGTTGACCCCTTGTAGAGCCGACAACGGCTCAACGGGCGAGCTGGCCCGAATGTTGGCCCCTCTGCAAGGACTGCCCACGAGCTCACCAGCTCAAAGATGAGCTGTTCACTTCCCTGCTTTCTAACAGGGAATTGGCTAATATAGCCGCTTCCAGGGGGTCTATCGAAACCTGAGCGAGACAACGAACGTAAAAACAAACGAAGAATGCGTTCATTGGGACCGATGAGCAGCGAGGATCTAGCGTTGGATTGAACCTCACCGCGGTACTGATCGAAATTTATTGGACCCGATAAAGCTTCGTTCGTTCGTTCGTTATCTCACTCACAATTTTCCAAGTTATTTAAGATGATCAACTCTTAATTTGTGTATTAATAACTGTTTAATGATTGTGAATACACAGATTTCCTTTTTATAAAGGCATTTACAGTTTTCAGATGATATTCAAGGATATGTATGTATTAAATTGCTTAATTGCAAGTTTATCTTTTGTCAAATGAATTTTTCTAATTTATTTAATATTTTGACTCAAGACCCATGTCATATTTAGCGATTGGAATGTAAATCAATTTTAATTTTTCCATTTTTTTATTTTTATGTACTTATGTAGAAGTTTCACATGTTTTTAAATTAAGTGTAATTATAATGTAAAATACTCATGCACACACAATATAGTTAAGTAAGGGGTACAGGTAGGGTCCCGTGACCTTATTAGTTAGGACGGACCCGCCAAAGTTTTTTTTATGCATTTTTGCCTGCTGAACACGATTTTCGAAGGTGGGTCACTGTCCGAGTAATTAGTTCTTTGTTACTAACAAATTTTGTTAGCAAATTAAAAGATTTCACAATTTCGGTAAACAAAAAATTTATTCTGATTCTTAAGCAAATTTCGAACAAAAAATCAATGAAGATGTATACACCTAAGCCCCACAGATTTTTAGTAAAAAATTCTTCAAGTTTAAAAAGCGAGTTTTTTGCGATTTTCTATTACGTGTTCCTCAGCTGTGAGTGCATTATTTTTAACTTTTGTGAGCTCAAATTTTACCTTAAAGCACGTACATTTAAATAAAAAAAGATTTATAAACCTCAGTTGCTTAACAACTGCAGCATCGCTGATTAGCCCAGATAAAAATACTAAATTCGGATACTGAAGTTAAAACTATTTGTGAGCAGTTAAATATACAAAAATGTTAATGTTAGTTTTAAAGTTTATGACAAATGTAGAAGAAAAGTTTAGCATGCTCAAAGAAACCTATTGATAATGTAGAACCTTCAACCTGCGATCAAAGCCAATTAATAAATTCTCAATAAAGCTCGCTAACACTTGACTCACAAAGTTGTTAAAAGTGGCCGTTGGGGCTGGGCGACTTTGAGTGAGGAAGTGCGGTTGGAAGAGATCAGAGTCACTCTCAAGTGACTCGAGCTGTCCCTTTAAGTCGAACAATGATGGTGGCACTGCTTCCGATGTAGTTGGCGTTGTGATTCCGTTTGATTCATCGGAATCTTAATCATCGGAGAGGTGCGGCGATTGAGCGGTAATTCGTAGAGCCCTCGAAGAGTTGGTCGCTAGATTGATTAGTGGGTGTCTAGTTTTTTTTTTTTTTTTTATACACCTGAAAAGACTGTTATTATGAAACATACTATTTCTCATGCGTAAAGACTGTTTTCAGACCGAATCATGGTTAAAATTCGCTAAAAACCCTTTTTTCCACTCTTTTTTCTATATTTATCAACATAGCCCTACAATTTTATAATTTATTACACTTTAAAACACCTTAAAATACTCCAGGATTATTGTAGATACTATTTTGCATACAAAAACATCGTTCAAACTTGAAAAATGATTTTTTCTTACACATCCTCCACATTTTTGTCATGTAACCTCAAAATTAAATAATTTAATACATACTATGCTTTGCGGATCTTCAGAANATAATTAATAAAATAATGCCCCGGATGGTAACAAACCCCCCCATTTTAAAGAGTTTATAATGAATTTGAGAAAGCAGTGGTAGAGCTGCAAGAGTCGGAGAAGTTATCACTCTCGATATAAATTTTCGCGGTTATTCACTTATCTATTCTCGATTGACAAAGGTCCGCGGTTTCATACACACTCACACTCTCACTACTTTGTTCAGTGTCTTTTCATTATGTATATTTTCACTTCACTTCACTTATGTTTTCATGCTCGCAAGTTGTAACGTTGGTTTGGCCCTTCAGGTTCCCCGGGTGGTGGTACTGAGATGTCACCTAATTCTTCTGAATTGCTTCGGAATGGTCAAGTGGACTTATCCGCTTTGCTAGCATTGGTTGTCGTGATCTCCTGCTCAGACCTTGAAGAAGACTGTGGGTCAGCGGTGTGCTGAGGAGTTGTCGATGCCGGCAGGTCGAAGTGTGCATTCGGACGTCGGCGGCGATCGATGGCCTCCGTGTGGGCGAATTTGAGTTGAGAAACGTGAAGTTTCGTGGTAGCTCGACCCATAGAGATTAGGTAGATATCCCCTGCCATATGAGCTGTGATAGGATAGGGACCTTTCCATTTTTGCGCGAAGCCGGCACAAAACTGTTCTGGAGCCCTCGAGAGTGGGTGGTTACGTATGTAGACCAAGGTACCTGGTGGGTAGATAGGACTGGGTTGACCAGTCGGGTAGTGTTGCTTCTGGTACTGCTCTTGATGCTCTATGGCATCAATATACCCCTTTTGTGGGAGTTGTTCTGCCAATTGACGGGTTCTTCATTCCCCTGGTCCAGAGGTATCATGACCCAACAGCAGTTGAGCCGGAGATGCCCCGGTGGCGGCGTTGCGGCGATTTCTTAATTGGTATATTACTCTCGGTAAGTGTACGTCCCATTTTTTGTGGGATTGCCCGTGCAAATGTAGACGAAGGCCCTTCTTAATCTCCTGGTTTCGGCACTCCGTAGGGTTTGCTTGAGGATGATAAATGGGAGTAGTCCAATGTTGAATTTCCCAACGCATACAAGCGTCTTGCCAGTATTGACCGATGAATTGTCAACCATTGTCCGTTAGGATGACTCGAGGATATCCCCACCGACCGAAAACTTTATCCTCCAGGAGCTGGGTAAGCCGGTGTGCCTCCGATGAACCCAGAGGAAAGGCCTTGACCCATCGACTGAAGAGATCCGTGACAACCAGTATGAAACGTCGTCCCCTAGAGCTCTTTGGATATGGACCCATTAGATCAATGGCTATGATCTCCCATGAATGTTTATGCTAATGAGGTCGCATGGAACCTGGAGCAGTGATTGCTCTTTTATAGTATTTGCACAGCCTACAGTCCCGGACATATTTCTTGATTTCGGCGTTCATCCCAGGCCAATAGTGGTAACCTTTGACACTGCGAGCCGTTTCCTCCATTCCTGGATGTCCCGCGTGGTGAGTGTCGTGGAACTCATGGAGCACTCGGGGTACCATGCTTTGGGGCACATAGACCTTCCAACTTGAGTCCTTCGTTGGTCACTGCCATATCAAGTCGTCGACGAGTCCATGACAAGACAAAAACTGGGTATCTGATGGTGAGAGAGTCGGGCTCTCTGCTGCCTGGATGATTTTGTGACTAAGTTCGAGACAATACGGGTCCTGAAGCTCACATAGGCAACTTACTGCTATTGTTGCCAGACATGATTCTGTCTCGTTAGTTCAAAAATACTAAGTCACCATAGTTAGGGCATTAAGAAAGGTACTAGTTTTGTTTTATCCCCAAGTTTCATCTTGGATTTGACACTTTCGCGTTAAAAGATTAACCTTCTTTTGATGTACAAAGCATGTTGCTTTACTTACATTTTGTTACATTTATTTACATTTGTTAATATAGTTAAGTTTTCTATGAGTGCAAAAAATATGGTGTCTTTTCTTTCCCTTGCTTTCCCCCGCAGTTTCCTGTTCCTCGCCAAATAACTTCCCAAGCTCGAGGCAGCTCAAATTATACAGTCCACTCAAGGCTTGGTTTGAACAAAGGTTTTTATGCCTGCAGTAAAAAGCAAAAGTCTAACCTAACAACAAGTAAATCAAATGAGTCTTGTTACGTAACCAAATTCAGATGGGTAGTAGAGGCAGCTCATGACATCCTTGGAAAAAATATATAAGCTTCTTCATCAGCAGTTAGACAAACTTCTACCGAAAAGTGGAGCATATTGTAAAATAGCATGGTGTATAAATAACTTTTTTGAAAAGCGCTTGAACAGCGATAAGAATGAATATGGGTTGCAAGATATAATTATCAATAAAATGACTAACTCCAATTTAAAGGAAAATTCTTTGGCGGTCGAAGCTGAGACAGCTAGATGATCTAGACAACCTACTACTTCAACCAAATTGATAGACCGAGCAATCACTGATTTTTCTTAAATAACTGAAAGGGATTTCAAGATATTTTTCACGGGTTCCTATCAATTAGGACAAGCTTTCTGTGACCTTGCTAAACCGATGGATGGCAGTGAAAATATTGATTTGAGGTATATTAAGATAACCCAAATATTATTAAAGTTTTGATAAAATCTAGACACATAAATAGCAAGACTTATCAGTACTACGTTAAGTACAAACCAAATTCTATCAGATATAGTGGCATTTTGCAACAAACGTGTGACTATCCAAGCGAATTACGAACAGTAGGATTCTGCTTTGACACTGCAGCAGTTATCAATTACCTCAGTAATGCTCAATATAAATCAAAAGTTATTAGACCAGCAAAAGTACTTTCTAATATATTTGCTGCATCGGATATTGATCTCGTTATAAATAAAGATAGTGATAAAGATTAACGGGTCTACACATATTCAAAAGATCCGCAAAGCATTTAATTGTAACATATTTATCATTCAAATTATCTTGATGATTTTTCAAATACATAAAAATATGATTGTGAACATTTAAGATCCACAAAGCATAGAGAAAATTGAATTATTTAATTTTGAGGTAACGTGACAAAAATGTGGAAAATGTGTAGGAAACATTTATTTTTTCTAGTTTTAACGATGTTTTGGTATAAAAAATAGTATCCACAACGATCCTGTAGTATTTAAAGGTGTTTAAAAGCGTATTAAGTTATGAAATTTAAAGACTACGTTACAAAATAGAGAAAAAAATATGGGTAAAAGGGTTTGAGCGAATTTTAACTTTGATTCGGTCTGACAACAGTACCTCCGCATGAGAAATAGTATTCTTAATGATTACAGAGTATTTTAAGATGTATTACAGTGTATTGAACTATTGAAATTTAAGGTTATGTAATAAAAGTATTTAAAAATTGCTAAAAAATGTGGTTTTTCGATTTTTGACCATGTTCTGGTTAGAAAATGGTTTTGATAATAGCGGAATCGTGACGTACGCTAAAAATATATGAAAAATGGTCATTTGAAAGCTAGCTAAACAAAATTAACATAACTTCAAACATGATTAAAAAATTAAATTACTTGTCCTTCGTCTAGATTAGATCTGAAAAATCTAAAAAATTAAAAATGTTTAATAGTAGGAACAAAAACGTCCATAAATTCTCTTAGATTTTTCGGATAGCGCGACTTTTTTTGTAAAAACACGTTTTTTGATATACCAGCACTCTACTATCACCTAGGGGGCTAAAATTTTAGCTAGAATACTTTTTTTGTGTGTGCTTTCAAGTAGTACATTCAAAATAAATATCTAGCCTGGGGCACATTTGACCATCTTAACCAGCTGTAGCATTAACTCCATAAATGGGTATTTCTTTTACCAATCGAACGGATTTTGACCTTCGCCTCTTTAATTCGGCTGAAAATTTTTTTCCAGTTTTTATGTTGAAAAATAAGAGATACGAGTCAGAGAAATTTTTTTTTATCGCCTATTTTCGATTTTATGAGTTATAACAAATTTTATAATAGCGGTTGGAGACTCATTTTAAACAATGTATAGCTCTGAATCCTTAAAAGCTACAAAATTTTCACCAATAGCACTTTCGTAGCTAAACAGTTGAACTTTAAGGAAAAAAACTATCAACAAATAATTATTGTTATTAACAATTTAATTGTTTCGATCGATTTTTAACAATTGCCCCCAAAATGAACCAAGTTTTTAACATTACCATCGTATTCTGCGTCAAATTTTACGGGAAAATCATGTTTTTCGAATATGGAGACTTTTTAAATGTTACTGTTAAAATATTAATTTATGTAGCGCGTNAACAAATCGAGTTTTTATTATCACCATCGTATTAAAAAATAGACAAAATTTCAATTGTATAAACGCGGTCAGCCGAAGTATTGAAACTTTCTTGCAAAGCACTTATGATAGAGGACTAGTCGTCATCTGCTTCAAGATCATCTGGATTATCTCGCCTCGAATTAAAATTTTTTTTATCAATTACAGACGATATTTGTCTTGATTTTTCTTCCAAATACCTTTTCGATGATTTTTGTTTTTGTTTGACGAGTTTTTGTTTTTTGATGGGCGAAGATCATAAGAAGCTTAATCCTTTGTTGCAGAAATCCACTCGTTCACTTTGCAAAGATGGATTCTCTCGAAAATCCAGATGTAAAGTCACTGCTCCCAACTTTAATATCAGATTCTTCACTTGAAGAATCCTTCTTTTGTAGCGTCTAAAAAAAAAATTATACTAAAATATCGACATACAATTCTACGAGAGGTTACGTATATCTAAACTCAATATATCAATCAAAATATTGTACGTGCCATTTCCGTTAGCTCATTTTCACTCTCTTTTGTATCTTCTTTTTTCAACTTTGATAACTTTAAGCAGCAAGAAGAGCAAATTTTTTGTTGTAATGCATCTGACAAAATTTCCAAGTCCAGTTTTAAAAGTTGGTTTTCATTTACTGTTCTCAAATCAGAAGTGTTTGTTATTGGATGTTTGAGATTAAAAGGATTAAAAGATCTTTCTGATCGATAACTAGTATTGTGCATTTTACGTGCCTCTGTCCGTGGCATTGTTACAAAGTAAAAATTATTTAACTTCAAATTACAACGAGTGAGAATATGTCTTCTATCTAATATGTATCCAGGGAAGCTTTAGGACCTTCTGGTGAAAGTGCAACATTACACACCACTCGTGTTGAACACTTGAATAACGGATTAAGTTATTTAAGATCTTCACCCAATAGTAAAAAAATTGAAGCGAAAAAGGTTTTTACAGGAGAAAGTAAAAAAAATTTCAGTACGTATTAAAAAAAATTTTTAGTACTGGAAACGATGGTTCAGATACTTATAGCGATGATAATGATGACGATTGTAACAAAAAATTTCAATACTACTGATCATTGCGCTTAACAAATTAAAATCCAAACCATTTTTATACGCTAGCTTTATAAAAAATTAAAGTTTAGTTTTGTATATTGAAAGGCGCCAGTTGTACTCATTCTGTTTGCGTATGTCTAGTACGTACAAATTTTAAATTATAAATACATAAAGCCAATTCAAACTCAATTTCAGTTAATTGACGTCAGGTCCCACGGTAGTTTATTCAAATTTTTTGTAATCGTAATAATCATTTTTCCATTGTAAAAAAAAAATTTTCCATGGAGAATTAGACGTAAAATACAATGGTCATACTTAAAATCCGCTAAGTGGTTGATTTCGTTGATTAAAATTGATTTAAACGTTAAAATTGTTTATAACAGCATGAAATTTTTAATAAATTTGTTAGATTTTTTTTTGTTAAATGTACTTTTTAACCTTTAAAATAAAAAAAAAGTTCTCTCTAGCTTAAATTGAATCGTAGTTATAGATTTTAAAAAATAAATCTTTAAGCAAAAACTACCAAAATCTCTTATTTTCAACCTTTTCTATTTATAAAAAAAGAAAAAAAAAAATTTTTAAACAGGTTTTTTTTTGTATACATTGTATAATGATTTCAACAAATACCCAATCTTGAGATCTTTTTTAATAATGCATCTTCCTCACTGTATCGACCTTTTTATAACCGACAGAGACGTTACCTGATGAGCTGGCCAGGTATTGGCTTTATTTCGAAAAGGAGGCCAGAAAGAATCGACTATTTGTTTCAAAAACCGGTTAAGTAGCGTTTCGGCATCCAGGGTACTCAGCCCATCGCCATCAAAAAGCCCGAGAAAAAAATCTCAATCATTTTTGACGGGATTCAAACCCAAGACCCTTTGAGTATCTCTGGCTAGCATGCTAACACGCGAACCACCAAGCCATCGAAGCTTTATTCTTACTTTTATATATAGAACTTGTAAAAAAAGTTTCAGGTAAATCAAACATGGTTCGGTTAGAATGGTGGTCAGTTTGTAAAAAAATTACCCATTTATGAAAATGTACATGTTTTTTCAAAGCAGTAGAAACGTCTATCAATTTATTATACCAAAAATATATCTGAACAAAAATTCATTAGATAAAAAATTGAGGTTAGATATGCTATTAGTATTGCTAATCGAGGGCATCGATTCTAGGGGCACAATGCAGGTTGTGCACTTACGATTGATTTTGAGTAAAAAAAAAAAAAAAAAAAAAAAAAAAAAAATATTACGATATTGCCGTTACGTTCATGCGATGCATGTTATCAAAAAAGTAAATTTTGTACAAAATAGTAAAGTATGCATTTCCTTACGATTTTCGGTAAGAGATTACATAAAAACTGTAACTAAAAGATACAAACTCACCTTTTATGTGTTAATTACATGAAAATGTCAGTGATTTAAGCTTAAGAGTTTTGTAGGCTACATTATTAAATAAATTAATAAAAAAAAGAAAAAAAAAAACTGTTCCTGCATGTACATTAACCTCTCATTAATATTTACGTCATTATAGCTCAGACTCTCGATAGTTGGGACAGTCTCAGCAGTACAGTTATTTACTCTATTCCGAGCAAGAACTGTCTCATGTTGCACAAATATATTTTTAATGTAAATATAGTTTTTATCACTTGAAAAAGTATTGCACGGGACGCGCTCAGGGGGCATTATTTTTTTTTAATTTTAATACAAAAAATATGATGAATGCTAATTATTTTATAATGTCATTCGTATTTGTTCGGTAAAATTTGTATTTAGTTTAAAATAATAAAATCAGAAAAATGATCAATAGATCCAATTCGTTTGTCTTATGGGTGGTATAAGTGAAATAAATAAAATAAAAAATTTTGCTAAGTATTAATAATGAGCCTGTTAGTTATTAAAAACCGACTCCGTTTAATAAACTGTACAACTTTTTAGTTGGTCTATTATAGTATTATAAGGATGTTCAATATAATAATTCTGATATTAGGTTACATTGTAGAGTAATTCCTATTTAAAAAAGAAGTCTTTTGTATACCTGGTTTATTTAATTCTTTATTGAAATAAATTATTGTTTATTATTTTTTCTGCATGTCACTTAAGAACGTTCATCACACATAGCATTTTGGGTAGAATCTTCCTGAAATTCCAACAGTAAAATCGTAATGATGTTAGAAAGTCACACGTAAAATTTGAGACCGTTTTAGAAGACCGTTTTTTTACATTCAATGTTAAAAAAACTTCAATTTCAGACGTAACCTGGTGGAAGAGTCACAAAAAATGCAATTCATGATAAAATGGTTGGTAGAATTCGTCCAACTTTTTGTTACAAGGCGCAATACCATAATATTGGTGTTATATTCAATTTTCAGGGGGATCGACAAGTTCTTTTCTCAATTAAATAAAAAAAAACAGTGTCAGACGCCTATATGTAGGTATACAAATGCATGCAAATAGTTTCCAGCGCTGCCACATGCTCACTACCTCTTTACTACACTCTCTACATTTTCCCTCTAATTGTAAAGAACGTCCTTAATATAAAAAGCATTTTTTTCAAGTACATGAGAAATATATTTCGAAAATTGGAAAACATGTACATAAGTAAGAATAATAAGTTATGAAAGACATGATTAGTGAAGGGTGGTAGTTGGGTTAGAAGAATGGGTTTCGGGGTGGTTGGGGGGTACAAAGGTGGTGGAGGTTCTACAACTACAAACTCATATGAATATAGAAAAAAATAAGCACATTCTTTCTTATTTTGTAAAGGGGCTTTGTGAACTGATGTGGGAGTGATTAAGGGGTGGTAAGAGGATTTGTCACCTGACATTCCAATATTTTTATACTAGTAGGGCTAAGGTCCCCTGTGCACTCTACACTCCAACCCCTACTACTAGGTAATGATTAAATATAACGTTAAACTACCAGACCATGATTTAATATGTCAAATAAAATTGCATTTAAATATTTATGTCTTAATTGAATATTAGGTTGTGATTTAGAAAAGAAACTTGAATGAAACAAAAGGGTTTGAATTAACATAACAGTAGGTTGACTTAACATATTGTTTCCTAAGGACTCCGAGCTTTTTCTTCCAACTAATTTTTAATCGCATTAATGGAACACAATCTTCTGAAATGTTAAGATCAGTTAGTGGAATCCTTTTAAGTACAATTAAATGATTTGATTTTTAAATTCATAATATTTCTGAAGAAGCATGTAATGTTATGATGTTACACCAATTAAGAAAACTTTTTCCGTGGTTTTTAATGTCTGAAGATACTTAAAGCAAAAATTTATGAGAAACATTTCAACAACTTTTTATTAAAGATTTTGAAAAAGAAAACGAAAATAATGCTTTGTCACAGCTATATTTAATTTTTTAATTTAAAGACTCCAAAAAATTTCAAAGAAGCCTTATTGATGTAATATAAATATCTATTTTAATAAAAAATTTAAGAAAGTAAATTTTAAAACTTTTAAAAATAGCAATAGAAACATGATCATGCAAGAAAATAGTAAATAAGTATTGAAACATCATATTTTTGGTCATTGTTTCGTATTCTAAAACCTAATTCAATATTCGTTCAATTGACAAAAAATTTTTTTCTTTATACCTGCAGCATACTAGCTGAAAATTTAAGTTTCAGTGGCAGTGTATAAGGACAAACGCCAATGTTCCTTCCCTATCGACGAGACATCTATATCATGTAGAGAGGTCGGGAGAAAAAACTCTCTCCCCCTACTTTATCTTGCTTGAGAGAGAGAGAGAGAGAGAGAGAGAGAGAGAGAGAGAGCATCAGTGCAAAAGTGCATAAATATTGAGTACTTACCTATGCTGCGTTTATTTTTTTTTTGAGCTGTGAAAAAACTTCTACATCGAGCACTCGTCCAATTTGGGAATGACTATAAATTTGTCGTGAAACGCATGTTATCTTCTTTAATAATATGTAACGTAGTTAATTTATAACCTCAATCTGAATATAGACTTAATTATAGCATGATCGTTGAAAAATCTTATAAAAATCAAATATGTGACCGATGCCCAGGAGTCTGAGAAATAATTATATTAGCGCGTGAATGTTTAAATTCCGCTGAAAAATTTGGTAAATTAAATTCAGATCAAATAATATTTCTAAAAAAATATGTGAAGGAAAAAATAGAACTATCGTTTTTATGGTCTTGGTGATTCAGGAAAAAGTTCACTATACAAAGCCAAAATATATTACTTTATTTCTCTTGTTGAACCAATTTTCTCGATGGCATAGACTCGTGTCGTCTCAATATTACTATCTGAAAGAATCATCGGTCACAGAACTTTTCGTTTACCATTGGATTTGGATAATGTTGACAGTTCATTTTTTTCAATTAAAATCGGAAGAAACAAAATTAAATAAGTAGAAATAATTAATGAACACGAGGCTTCAGTGTTCTGAAAAAAGCATTAGAAATAGTCGACATTACTTTGCGTGATATGAGTAATACAGACTCACATTTAAGAAATATATTTATCATTTTAGTTGTAGATTTTCTTTAAATTTTGTCAATTTTAAAAAAGCCTTATAGAAGTATCATTATATCCAAAAGTATTAAATCATCATTCTTGTGGTCATATTTTTATACAATGAAATTAGGTATTAATATTCGCTGCAATGACCCAGAATTTTTTAAATTATTGTTGGAAATCGGAAAAGGAAAAATGAAATCATTAAAAATTTATGAAACATGGAAAACTGATAAATTGTGCTTGACATTTTTTTTTTTTAAATAAAAATTGTATAATACATACTGTTATTCTCACTTTCTATAATAAATACGCTCAATTTTTAAACAATAAAATTCTAGATTATTTACCAGGAGGAATGAAAACTTACTACAGAATAGATCATGCCACTTATAAAAAAGTTAATAAATCTGACGTTCATATTTACATAAATTTTCCAGTTGAAGTTTTAAATAATATTCATAAAAGTTTACTACCACATGAGCTAAATTTAAAAATTAGAGCGACCGCAATGCTGATCAGAAATTTAAGAATCGCTGACAGTTTACGTAATGGAACAAGATGACGAACTACAAAATTATTTAAATATAGTATTGGAGCTGAAATTATAACTGGTGAAAAACCGAAAAAATTTTTCTTCTAAAGATAACTTTGAATACTCAAAATACATCTTTACAATCCTTTAATTTGTACAGAATGCAATTTCTTATAGTATTAGCATTTACAATGACTATCGATGGTAAATTAATAAATCTCAAGGTCAAGGTTACGACAAAGTTGGTTTGTATTTGGAAAAAACTTATTCTTGCATAGTTAATTGTATGTTGCTTTCTCAAGATGCAGAAGTAAAATTTGATTATCCATTCAAATTGATCGTAATGATAAATAAAATTAAGATCACAGAATTTTTAGATTACCTTTCGATTGAAATAAAATTGAAAGAGCATTTTTAGAACGTGAATCTGACAAAAAAAATTAATAGAAGTAGATGTTATAATATGGAATGGAGCATCAGTGAATTTAAAGAAAGCTATAAAAGATAAAACGTTAAAACGAAGAAAGAAATAGTAGATAAAACGTTAAAAAATTGTGTGATAATGATTTACCTTTTAAAGAAAAAACAATAATATTAGGCAGAAATTTCAAACAAATATTTCCGGTTTTGAAAAATAGCTTTAGATCAGCTATTATAGAGGATATAATAAAATACTTTTAATTATGAAAACATTTCATTACTTTTAAATTGAAATAAAATCAAAGATCACTAAATAAAAAATTTTCTTTGTATGATTAGATATAAGAGAAGGTTAAATTGATTCGTTTGTAATACCACGTTAATGGAAAATGAAAAACATTTGCAGTAAATCTTTTGATAAACATATATTTTTCTCATAAACCAAATTATTTTAACATAACGTAACAAATACCCTTAATTATCAAACAATAAAATACTAAACAGTATGAAAAAAACTGCTACATCATACCACATTATTAATTACGTAACAGTAAAAGGAACAGATGAATCTGATAGCAAAATTGTTTAAGTATAAAATTAAAGCTGAAATCATTACCGGTAAAAACATAAAACAAATAGTATTTATACTTAAGACCACTTCAAACATTGGGGATCATTTTGGTTGACTATTTATTTTATATAGAAAACAATTTTAATTAATTTCGGCTTTTTCTATGACAATAAATAAATTACAAGGACAAAGTTTCAATTCTGTATTGATTATATCTAGAAAAACCTTTTTTTTTCTATGGCCAATTATATGTAGCTTTATCCCGATGCACAAATCGAAGAAACGTGTTTATTTTAAGTAATTCAGAAGAAGAATAAGAAATAAAAAATATTGTCTGGCAAGAAATTTTTGAAACTTAACAATATTTGTTATAAACACCGACGTCATTATCATATTTTCGTATTAAATATGAATGAATAAAAAAAAGTCTTATTTACATCTATTATAAAACATATTAAAGCTTTAAATTATTTTAAGTATTCAAAGTTATTTCATTTTCGGAAATACAAATTTTTAACGTAATTGTTGCATTTCAAGATTGAAAAACTACACTTTAGTAACCAAACATAAAAATTCATACTTAAGACAGTTATACATGTCAGCATTGCAAAAACGTAGACAAACATAAAAAAATTTTCACGAAAAACCTAAACAAGCACAAATGAGGAAACTATTCTTGTGACACTTGCAACAACAGTTACAGAAGAGTTAATCACTGAAAAAGACAACGCACGAAAAAGTCATTAACAAAAGTAGTTATCGACAATGTGGAAGAAGATTTTTAAGAAAAGATGCTCTTCAAAGATATTTGAACTAACACAAAACTAAGTAAGTAATGTTTAAATAATATACATTGTCAATTTAATGAATGCGTTTTAATAAATGCATTAAACTGTTTTGAAATATTAATATAAATGAATCATTTCAAAACTCATTGATTTATATTATTCTTCTTTTTCAGATATTATTGTTCAGCAGGATGTTTACTATTCTTGTTTTAAAATATTATATTAAAATAAAAGAACACTTACAACATGAAACAAAAATTTTGTTATTTCAGATTTGTGTGTGTAGTGTATAAGGTAGAGAAAGAGTTGCTACAGTATTAACTCAGTTTTTCTGAAGATTATTGGTTTGTTTTTGTTGATTTAATGAGATATGGTTGGTCAAGGAGGTTAGGTAAACAAATCGTAAAATCGAATATTTATCA
This sequence comes from Copidosoma floridanum, assembly GCF_000648655.2. Next base: position 498,487 of record NW_019379474.1, read on the forward strand.
AGAGAATTATAGTATATTATTGTTATATAATTACATTGAATACCCACACGCGACGTTTCTATGAGAACAGTATCTACAAGACCTTAACCGTAAGGTTTAATGAAGTACGCGAGAACTAATAAAGTGAATAACAGGCACATAATAATTCGACTGGCCGTTGCCGGGCCACGCTATACGCCTAATACAAGGTACGCTCGTTAAACATGTACCAATTTATGGACCGAATAATGTCTGCACAAGAAGTATTTTCTAGAAGGATGTGCCCATCAACATGAGATAGCAAATACGCACACATAAACTAATAAAGCCAACATCTTAAAGGTATGGTTATGATAACCAACGAGTTGACAGCAAATGTACCAAATTAATAAGAATGATCACAGGTACCTGATGCTCAAGCCTCGCCTAGATCGCTAGTTGGAGAACCGCTCCCGGATAGCAAGATGGAGTACAGCTCCACTCTCAAAAAATCGTGGAGATGCTACCACAATCCACAGAGAACAGCTCCTTGAAAGGATATTATGGGGTCAGCCCTTTTATCTTGTAATGTACGGTAAAGCGTGATGTAAGCATTGTGAGCAGTGACAGAGAGTCAAGTGCTAGTGTACGATGGGCAACACAGTCAGTTGATAAGCCGCATGCCTACGAGCAGTACTCCTTCATATATCATTTTTGTATACCTTTCTTTTCATTACAATTTATAGTATTAAAGTTAAGTTTGATTTAATATAATAAAGTGTAATCATTTTGAGTACCCATACTCACCTACTCAAGGTATAACAAATGGCGATGAGGATTAAAACAAAAGTGGATAATTTTGTAACGGATGGCATTAAACGCTGAAGTAGACGAAAATCCAATTGATGTGTACACGTTAAAGAAAGGAGACTTAATACAATGGCTCAGCGGTTATTCTAATGTTGAAGTATTTAAGTTAATAACTCTGGACGATTTAAGAAAGTTGGCAAAGAAAATTTTGGAAGCCAACATAACGAGAACAAAAGAAATAAATATCAAAAAAGACAAGGAGGATCACGAAAAGGGCAGAGTGCTCAAAATGGCAGACGGCTCAGACAGATTGGATTTTAATCCCAAGAAGGACGATTGGGATATGTACATTGAAAGAATGGAAATGTACTTTCTAGATAAGCAGGTGGCTGTACTACCAACAAAGGCTGGAATGGATACAATTAAGTTAGTACGAGAATTGTGCGCACCTACTAAGCCAAAAGTTAAATCTTTGACTGATATAGTCAAGTTAGTAAAAGAACACCTCAATCCCAAACGTAATGAACCTATGGAGAGATGAAGATTTCAACAGGCACAGCAAGCATCATCGGAAAGCATTGCTAATTTCATCGCTCGATTGAAAGAATTAGCCTTGCACTGCAATTTTAACGATTTAAACACGGACCTTAGAGATCAACTGGTTTGCGATGTATACAACTATGCAACAAGAGTGGCTTTATTTAGCGAAGAAAATCTAACATTTGATAAGGCAATAAAGCTGGCAACGACAAGAGAATCAGCGCTCAAGAATGCGGCTAACACGGAGAAAAGGAATATCAACACACCAGGAGATAGTTCGATAAATTACGTAAGGTCGCGGAAACCGACAGGTAAACAATCATCCGATTCGTATAAGAGTAAGAATACTACAGCGAGTAGCAGTACGTTCGGTAACAAAAGAGATAAGAATACTAAACGCGACAATTTAAAATTAGAATTTGTTTGTTATTGTTGTGGTAAGCAAAGTGATCACATAGCACGTGAGTGTGAGTTTAATGGAAAGGAATGTAATTTTTGTAAACGGAAAGGGCATTTAGAAAAGGTTTGTTTCAGAAAACACGGTAAAGATAATGTACGGAATGGATCTAACAAATATAAAAGCGATATAAATCACTTTGAATCTGACGAAAAAGGAAATTCAGAGGACAAAGAAGGTACCTCCTATGACTTTTATTCTATTGTTAAGCATTCTGGTACAGGTAAAGCAGTTGATGATAAGATCCTAATGAATAGGGTTACAGCAGAACCATTAATTATTAGATAGAGATCGAAGGTTTTAAAGTTGATATGGAAATAGATATAGGCGCTTATGTCACATCGATTTCAGAATACCATATGATAAAGAAATTTCCTAATTTAAAATTAGAACAAACTCACATAGGTTTAAACGGTTGGGGACACACTAAATTAAATATACTTGAAGTATTAAAAGATTTAGATGTAAAATTTCGTGGAGCAAAGTGTATATTAAATTGTTATGTATTACGGGGAAAAGGGCCTATGTTAATAGAACAGCAATGGTTGAAGGAATTTGATTGCTGGCCTTTGTCAGTCGAAAGTATAGCTAATAATAAAATGTATACGTCACATCTTATCAAATTAAAAGATAAATTATTAGCTCAGTTTTCAACGTTATTTTTTGAAGGGCAAGGAGAATACAAGGGACGAAAAATAAATTTAACGTTTAAAGATAATGTTAAACCTGTTCAACTCAAACCGTATCACACGACTTTTGCATTAGATAAAAAAATCAAATTAGAAATTAATCGTTTAGTTAAAGCGGGAAATCTGGAACCCGTTTCAGTTAGCAAATGGGCTACTCCGATTGTACTGGTTCTAAAAACAAATGGCGAAGTAAGAATTTGCGGAAATTTTCGAGCGACTGTAAACCCAGTTAATAGTAAAAAGGCATCGGATTCCTATTGAAGAAAAAATATTTAAAACTCTTAACGTAGGCTCAGCTTGGTCGCAAATCAATTTGAATCACGCATTCATGCAATTTTGTGTAGACGAAAAATCTAGTGACGCCTTAACCATTACAACAGAGGATGGATTATTTAGGTATACTAAGATACTGAAAGCGTTGCATCCAGTCCCACTGAATGCCAGGATATATTGGAAGAGATACTTAAGGGAATACCTCACACGGAAATTTATATTGATGATATATATTGTACCGGGAAAGCTATAAAAAAGCGTGTAAATATATTGTGTGAGATATTCCGCAGACTAGAAAATGCTGGGTTAAGGGTAAATATATTGAAATGCGACTTTCTTGGAGATAAATTGAAATACTTGGGTTTATTATTAATAAAAAGGGTTTACAGCCGTCTCCAAATAAAATTTTAGCCATTGATAATGCACCTATGCCAACTTGTAAAAAAGAATTAGAAGCTGTTTAAGGTTTGGTAAATTTTTATGAAAGATTCTTGCCAAACAGAGCTGATAATATAAGACCGTTGTATGATTTAAAAAATAAAGATGTATGGCAATGGAACGTAAAATGCCCAAAAGCATTTGATTGGTGTAAGACTCAAATTACGTCTGAAAAAGTTTTGACCTTGTACGATCCAAACAAACAATTTAGTCTAATCAATAGGTACAAGGTCACCCCAAAATTTTTAACAGCAAACAAAAAAAATGATCGTATAGGAAAAAAGATTCTAAGAAAAATAGCGTTTTTGTTTACCTTCTCACGAATGGCGAACTTAACCTAAAAAATTCGTAAAGTCGAAAAAAACGGTTTTTTGCTAATGAAAAGAAAACTAAGGCTCGTAGAGGAAAAAGTTGAATAAAAAAGTTGTAGATATTGAAAAAACACATCAATCCTTTTTTATTTTATATCGATTCGTCCATTACTTTTCGAGATATATCGAAAAACCCGTTAAAAATCGCACATTCTTATTTTTGCTGTACCTTTCGCAAATTAACGTTTAAGAAATTGTTAATCACTGGAAATATAAATCTTGGCGAGCAAAAAAAGATGCATTTTTTAAAATTGAAAAATATCAGTAATTTTTCGAGATATATCGATTTTTCGAAAAAAAGATCGTCTCAAAAATCAGTTCCTCTTGCCCGACGGCTTATCCTACAGAAACGAATCGGGGCTCATTTTTTTTCATTGAGAGTTGTACTTTTGTGCCAATAAAAAATCAGAACGATTTTTTAATATTTAAGGCTCCAAAAACCATTTTACAAAAATTTGAAAAATATCGGTCACGTTTTTCTTTGATAATTTTGTCAATTATTATTCCTCAGTAAAGTCTATTGCATACCTTAATTGCTGTCATTTTTACACGTACTTAAAAAAAAAATTTTGCTCTACGACCTTCTGAAGCCGAGATAATTTTTTTTTTTTCAAACAATTCCGGAGGGCGCTAGTTACGTGCTACAGCGTCCATTCTTACGGAAAATAAAGTTAAATGCTTATATTTTCAATAAAAAAATAGATGAACTCATTTCATAGGCTTTCAACATATTTTAACAAATTCCAAAATGCAGCGTGCGAGCGCGCCGCGAGCGGGCCGTGGAGTGGGAATACCGGGCTCAGCCGCTTCGGAAACTGAATTCGCGCGTTCAAAATCGTTCGTGCTCTCAAAATTTTTGATAACTTGACTTCTCAATGACGTACAAAAATCCTTTTGTGCTTAATCTGGAGTAGCTCGACGAGATAAATCTGAATATGACAATCGGATTTGTTTATTTAATAAATTAGACCCCGAAATATTTTTAAGCAAATAAAACAATAAAGCGTTTAAATGCATATTACAGTACAACTGTAATTTATGATTATATAAACAAATATTATTGAACTAAAATGCCATGAGTTCATGTAATAAAGAAAACGTTGAATTTTAAGTACGATTTAATGAGGGTGATGCTGCTTTCTATTATAAACAGTCTAACAATATCTTAAAATATCAACAACAAAAAAAAATGTTTATAAAAATATTTCGGGGTCTAATTTATTAAATAAACAAACTTGATTGTCATATTCAGATTTATCTCGTCGAGCTACCCCAGATTAAGTACAAAAGGATTTTTGTACGTCATTTAGAAGTCGAGTTATCAAAAATTTTGAGAGCGCGAACGATTTTGAACGCGCGAATTCAGTTTAATTATAATGATCTCAGAAGGAATGCGA
>NW_019379474.1:504928-542784 GCF_000648655.2 Copidosoma floridanum
AAATTAGACCCCGAAATATTTTTATAAACATTTTTTTTTGTTGTTGATATTTTAAGATATTGTTAGACTGTTTATAATAGAAAGCAGCATCACCCTCATTAAATCGTACTTAAAATTCAACGTTTTCTTTATTACATGAACTCATGGCATTTTAGTTCAATAATATTTGTTTATATAATCATAAATTACAGTTGTACTGTAATATGCATTTAAACGCTTTATTGTATTATTTGCTTAAACTATAAATTCGAAAGTCTAGACTAATCGTTTTGGAAAGATTTGAACCTTTATAATATTTCTGAATTCACATCAGGTATATAACCGTCAAAGGGGCTCCCTTTATTGCTCTTTCTTTATGGCATGGTTCTTCTTAAAGTGGGGATGTCTTGGCCCGGGAATGACTAATACTTGTTGGCAGGTTTGCTGAGCCTTTGAGAAGTGTGCTTCGCATGTAGAATATTTCGAACGCACCACGTGTTTCTAATCTCTCTTTAACCAAAGTGTTTTTGTGTGCTTGTGTGCAATTGTTATTTCGTTTACCTAACAATATTGCAATTTTTTTAAATTACGATTTTGAAAGTGAACGTTAAACAACAATAAGACAAAAACAACATTTATCTCTTGTTAAATAAAGGCCTGTTCATAGAGTACGTATTATATACATTTTTACGTGTTCTGAAACTCTATGCTTTTACAGTTTCATGTAACGTTTTTAATTTCTAATTTTAACATATAAGAATATCTTACATATACCTTTTATTAATTTTACAGATAAACATCTAACAATGGCAGAGACAAATACTGAAATCTGTATTTTTTACGAGAGTGAAATCAGTGATGATAAATATTGCATGGGCAAACGTGCTATAACTACAGTAATAAATGTAAGTAAAGAATTACACGACAAAAAGCACGAGAAATTAGAAGGTTTAGTATTTAAAAGTGTACACAAGTCCTGTTACAGTAAGTACACTTTAAAAAAAAATGTTGAACAACAAAACAAAAAACAATCAGAACTGTTGGCTCGGAAGAGAAGAGAGCATCAAGAGGCCCGGCAATTTGACTTCGCTACGTTGTGTTTTTTTTTGCGCATCGGACGCAACAACTGATACGCACAAACATCCGGTCAGATTAGTTACAAATAATACCGTGAAGATAAATATTTTATAACAGTTAGAATTAGATCCGGAGACAGACTTTAATAGAAATTTAAAACTAAGATTAGAGTATGCAGTAAATCTTACACAAGTATGGGCTCGTTACCATGCAACGTGCATGCAAACGTTTTACATGTCTGGGTCTGCTAAGAAAGTTGGCCGTCCAATGGGCGATACCATGTCGATGGTAGTACAGCATATTATTGATCATTTAATAGATCATGCCGACGATTCGCAATTTTCTCTAAAAGAACTATTTCTAAACTTTCAGTCCCGCTTCGTAGGCATTATGGCATTTTATCTTTTTATTTCCGATAATTCCTGAATAAATTGACATTAAAACGTTGGAATCGGGAAATGGATTGTATTTAGTAAAAAATTCGCTTATGTTTTGAAAATCAGCTGCATCTTTTTTATTCGAGAAGTACGCGTATCAACATGTTGCTCCGATGTATCCAAAGAAACGTTGCAAAATTTCTCTATTTCATTGCATATTTCAGTCAATGCGATGGTAGATACGATCCATTTTGCAACAACACTGTCGGTTATTCCACGCCCATGGGTCAATCCTCCACTGCTTTTTATTGCCTTCATTAAAACTTGCTCTATGGTCATATCAGTAAAAATACCAGACCACGCTTTCTCAGATCTCCTGATCGTAAAATAACCACATTTTGCGAATTTATCGAACTCAAAAATATCCATTGTAGATTCTGATGCTATCATATCTTGACGATAAATATGACTGCTTTTAGCGTATGGATAGTGTCCGCTAGCGGGGAAAAATGGCAGCATTTCTTTTATACAATTGAGATGTGAATTCCAATCTTTAAGTCTCTCGGCTTCAATAAACTGCTTAACAATATTTATCATTTTGTAATACTGCACCCATAACCTGTAGGTCGGTCCTTTATCTTCAAGTTTATTTAAGTGTCCAATAAATTTATTTTTTATATCAATAACTTTATTGTAATAAGTATTCGTATCATCAGCTTCGTAAATTTTTTCTGCATATTCCAACAAACATGAAATTTCATCTTCACTTAAACAAATTGATTCGAAAATAATTGCGTTGAGTGCTGCTTGTATTAATAAGTTACCACTTATGGCTCGTGAATAAGCATGACCTTCAAGTGCTTTTTCGGCTGACTTTTCTGCATACAAAACAGAAAATGCTTCTTTCAGTCCTGATCCTTTCATTATAAATCCCCCAGACCCTAAGAAACTCATAAGCATATGAAAACCTCCAAGCCGTACTGTGATAGAACATAAATTATTAGGATCATTTGCGGGATTTACACAAGAAATGATTTCACGAGCTTTTAAGTACAATGGTTGATCAAACGTAACAAAACAGCGCTGCTGGCCCCTCGCTTGGCATCTTTTGGCTGCTTCGACGAGAACCGTGAATATTGTATTATAGTCACTCGGAGAATTATTTACAAACGGGATCAAAATTATTTTTGATGTTTCATAATCACTGTTTTTATGACAGTCTTCTTGAAAACCACTCCATCCTTGTGTTGCAAGTAGGCGTGTCGTTTTTTGATATAACCAAACAAAATCAGCCGTAGAAATGTCAAAATCATTTTGTATTGTTTCAACATTTTTTACGATTTCATTATGTAAACCAACCGAAGTACCTCTATCAAAGAACCGAAGAGGAAGAAATCCGAATTTTCCGATTTCCGTAAATTTTGGCATCGCATTTAATCTTGCTGTGGATATTTCTGACGTGACTGAAGAGGAAGGAGTAACGCACATTATGCCACCCATAGAATGAAAAGTGTTTAACCCATCTAATGTATTAGTGTTATGATCAGCATTATCAAATGCAAACTGAACGAAGGCATCATCGGAAATTATATACTGCTGAGGATCATTAACTATCGACGATTCCAACTATTGAGTTTCGTGATAAGATTCACATAATCCTAAATAGGATAGACTATCTATAAGGCCTTTGGCAGCGTATTTTTTATGTATGAAAGATGATAAACCTAATAATATCGAAGATATAAATGTTTGAGGCCGAACGCTTGATATCAGAATGTGTGCGACTGTTGTAACTCTTTTGGTCCATTTATTTTGCAATCTTTCTGAGCGTTTGTTGCTTTTTATTGAAACCTTTAAAAAATTCTGTAAGCTATCAGGAACATCTTTTTGAAAATTATCTAAAAAGTCACTCGGGGCGTTATAAACTTTCGTATTAAAAGGTTTTACTCGTATGTCTTGTAAAATGATATTAGCAGCCATTTCAACGATTCTGAGACGCTCCTCTTCTTTTGTAGGGGCTTTTTCTTTGTACCATTGATCGTTTAGTTTTTTCCCTTTTTTATCTACAAAACTAATTATTGTATCGTTGGGCACTGAATGCATGACTATATCATCGCTGAAGTAATTAATTAAATGCTCTTTTATTTGGTTGATACGTGGCAAGTTTTCACGAAAATTTTCTAATAGTTCTTTTAGAGAAAATTGCGAATCGTCGGCATGATCTATTAAATGATCAATAATATGCTGTACTACCATCGACATGGTATCGCCCATTGGACGGCCAACTTTCTTAGCAGACCCAGACATGTAAAACGTTTGCATGCACGTTGCATGGTAACGAGCCCATACTTGTGTAAGATTTACTGCATACTCTAATCTTAGTTTTAAATTTCTATTAAAGTCTGTCTCCGGATCTAATTCTAACTGTTATAAAATATTTATCTTCACGGTATTATTTGTAACTAATCTGACCGGATGTTTGTGCGTATCAGTTGTTGCGTCCGATGCGCAAAAAAAAACACAACGTAGCGAAGTCAAATTGCCGGGCCTCTTGATGCTCTCTTCTCTTCCGAGCCAACAGTTCTGATTGTTTTTTGTTTTGTTGTTCAACATTTTTTTTTAAAGTGTACTTACTGTAACAGGACTTGTGTACACTTTTAAATACTAAACCTTCTAATTTCTCGTGCTTTTTGTCGTGTAATTCTTTACTTACATTTATTACTGTAGTTATAGCACGTTTGCCCATGCAATATTTATCATCACTGATTTCACTCTCGTAAAAAATACAGATTTCAGTATTTGTCTCTGCCATTGTTAGATGTTTATCTGTAAAATTAATAAAAGGTATATGTAAGATATTCTTATATGTTAAAATTAGAAATTAAAAACGTTACATGAAACTGTAAAAGCATAGAGTTTCAGAACACGTAAAAATGTATATAATACGTACTCTATGAACAGGCCTTTATTTAACAAGAGATAAATGTTGTTTTTGTCTTATTGTTGTTTAACGTTCACTTTCAAAATCGTAATTTAAAAAAATTGCAATATTGTTAGGTAAACGAAATAACAATTGCACACAAGCACACAAAAACACTTTGGTTAAAGAGAGATTAGAAACACGTGGTGCGTTCGAAATATTCTACATGCGAAGCACACTTCTCAAAGGCTCAGCAAACCTGCCAACAAGTATTAGTCATTCCCGGGCCAAGACATCCCCACTTTAAGAAGAACCATGCCATAAAGAAAGAGCAATAAAGGGAGCCCCTTTGACGGTTATATACCTGATGTGAATTCAGAAATATTATAAAGGTTCAAATCTTTCCAAAACGATTAGTCTAGACTTTCGAATTTATAGTTTAAGCAAATAATACAATAAAGCGTTTAAATGCATATTACAGTACAACTGTAATTTATGATTATATAAACAAATATTATTGAACTAAAATGCCATGAGTTCATGTTTAAAAGAAAAGGTTGAATTTTAAGTACGATTTAATGAGGGTGATGCTGCTTTATATTATATACAGTCTAACAATATCTTAAAATATCAACAACAAAAAAAAATGTTTATAAAAATATTTCGGGGTCTAATTTATTAAATAAACAAACTTGATTGTCATATTCAGATTTATCTCGTCGAGCTACCCCAGATTAAGTACAAAAGGATTTTTGTACGTCATTTAGAAGTTGAGTTATCAAAAATTTTGAGAGCGCGAACGATTTTGAACGCGCGAATTCAGTTTAATTATAATGATCTCAGAAGGAATGCGAGTTGAACGTAGAAATTAAAAAGCAAATGGCAAAGTCAAAAACTGTTTGGTGAAAGACTATCATATTAAAAACCTCATTTTTAACGGTACACAAGGTTTCATGAAATAACTTTACAAATAAAATTAGATGATTTTTTTAAAGAATAGGAAAAAAAAGTGTAATAACGATTTTGTATTTATGAACTGTAAAACGAAACGTATGTTTTTTTATGCTAGTCTGCTGTACCATCATCTCGTTAATAGCGTCACTTTCAACCACGTTTGCTAACGTATGTGACGGTAAAATAATGTTCAAGAAGGCTTGAAAAGGTGGAAATTATTAAATTAAGTTAGCTTGGGCATTATTTAATAGACAGAACTTAAGATATAAGACTGAAGATGCCCAATTTACGTACAATTTGAAAATACTATAGTTCTCTTTTCCGTTTTGAAAAAAATGCGCCCAAATAATAGAGACTTAAAAGGCATTCAGTATATCGTTTCGAGCTTCTACCTTACAGACAACCTCAAATCCATGAATGTTGTCAATTATTTATTGTATATTTATTGTCACCTTAAATGATAAGCAGAGGCACAAAGCTTGTGCTTTGAGTAACAAAGCAAGCCCAAGTTAATTGTAAGTAGTGGCAAAATGAGAGAAAAAAGTTACAACGCGCGTTCAAAACGTACTTCTGATTAAATTTGTAACTTTTCTTCAAAAGAAATGCATTGATTGATCTGAAATTCATGCAAGACTGACGTAATAAAGTAACAAATACGTCTCTGTCAATTTTGTTAGAAATTTTGAGTTTGAAAAAATTTCCTCTATCAGAAGCAGTTTCTGCCTTACTGACCAAATAACTTTCGTAAATTTTTACATCATCAAATTAATAAAATTGTACAATGTAAACATTAAATTCGAGGGTGACACTCTAATGAATATAATTACCATATACGTATAGGTAGTATAAGAAAAAAATTGAAATTGAAATACTGATTTTTTGTGTGTTCCAGAGTAATTTTCCGAAAATTACCGACAACCAAAACATGCTGTAAGATATCGCAAGATATTATTAAGTTGTGTATGTACAACATTCAAAGGAGCCCCTACTATAAATCTTGATCGAAAAATATAAAGAAAATATTCGTGCATAAACGTCTGCTATGTAAATTCTATAACTAATCAGAATTTTTTGTAAGATAAATGTGCGTACTTACGTAAACAGCCAATAGACAGCCTGGATTTTTTATAGATCNAATAATATTTGTTTATATAATCATAAATTACAGTTGTACTGTAATATGCATTTAAACGCTTTATTGTTTTATTTGCTTAAAAATATTTCGGGGTCTAATTTATTAAATAAACAAATCCGATTGTCATATTCAGATTTATCTCGTCGAGCTACTCCAGATTAAGCACAAAAGGATTTTTGTACGTCATTGAGAAGTCAAGTTATCAAAAATTTTGAGAGCACGAACGATTTTGAACGCGCGAATTCAGTTTCCGAAGCGGCTGAGCCCGGTATTCCCACTCCACGGCCCGCTCGCGGCGCGCTCGCACGCTGCATTTTGGAATTTGTTAAAATATGTTGAAAGCCTATGAAATGAGTTCATCTATTTTTTTATTGAAAATATAAGCATTTAACTTTATTTTCCGTAAGAATGGACGCTGTAGCACGTAACTAGCGCCCTCCGGAATTGTTTGAAAAAAAAAAAATTATCTCGGCTTCAGAAGGTCGTAGAGCAATATTTTTTTTGTTTTTAAATACGCGTAATAATGCCAGCAATCAAAGAAGCCTAGATAAAGAAGCCGGAGCAATAGTCTTTGGGTTTACGAAATTCTATCAATATTTAGTTGGAAATCACGTTATTTTAAAAACGGATAATGGGCCCTTATAGTTCATTTCCAGGTCAAACAAAAACTTGTCTGTTTTAATTCAGAGTCGCTTGCAAAGATGGGCGTTTTTTCTTTCGGGATTCAATACGATATAGAAGAGGTCTAAGTCGAATGGCATTTGCGACGCATTATCAAGATTACCGATACAAGATGATACATACGTATTTGAATTCGAATTTTCAAGTATGAATTATATTACAGACGGCTTATCAAGTGTGGATTTTAAACAACTAGCGAAAGATCCATTATTAAGGAAAATAACAACGTATGTAAAAAACGGCTGGCCTTCAAAAGTAAATTCGTTAAGTGACTTAGAGAAAATTTTTTTTCACAAACGTTCGGAATTAGGCTTTGAAAACAATTGCCTAGTGCGAGGCTATAGAGTAGTAGTACCCAATTCGTTGCAAAATGTTATTCTTGAGAACTTACATGCTACACATTTAGGCGTAGTTAAAATGAAAAAAATTGCTCGAAATTACTTTTGTTGGCCTAAGTTAGACGATAATATTAATGCTACATAACAGGCATATGTAAAATATGTTTAGAGTCACGGCCAAATACTCCAAAAGTCATGCTTACTCCTTGGCAATGGCCGGGTACGCCTTGGTCTCGGTTGCATATAGACTTTTTAGGTCCTTTTTTTGATAATGTTTTTAGTCGTTATAGATGCTCACTCAAAATGGCCAGAAATTATTAATATGAAAAAAAAAATACACAATCGAGTAAATTAATTTCAGTTTTTAAAAATCTTTTTAGTCGGTTTGGATTACCAGAACATATAGTGAGTGATAATGGTCCTCAATTTAGAAGCATTGAGTTCAGAAATTTTCTAAAGAGTAATGGTGTAAAACAATCATTTTCACCACCTTACCATCCAGCTACTAACGGCGCGGTCGAAAATTTTGTAAAAACTTTTAAAGACAAAGTGAGCAAAATTGTACGAGATAATAAATCAGTAGCGGAGGCCATAAACTTATTTTATTCGATTATAGATCAACTGAACATTGCACTACAGGAAAATCACCTGCGTACCTTATGGACAAAAGAGAATTACGTTACCGGTTTGACTTGCTGAAGCCTGGCTTGCAACTATCAGTAGAAAAAAAACAGTATTCTCAAATATTTTACAAGTCTAATAAACGTAATTATTTTTTTTCTGAGTGAGAAACTGTTTTTGCAAGAGATTATATGCGCAACTCTAAGGGTAGTTTTAAAGCTATAGTTTTAAAGCGGATTATATCGGTTACATACGAGGTTGAAATGAGTAACGGGACAATCTGTAAGAGACACATGAATCAGCTAAATAAGACCAAACTAACTGAGAATTTAAAAGGACAGGAAAGTAAGGAAACTTCCAAGGTAACTGATTTACGACGCTCAGACAGATTGAAATCCTAACAAATCGAATAATTATTAGATTTTTCGTTTCAAATTTAACATTGCATTGATTTTATTAATTAATTGCTTGTATGGTATTTTTGGTATAGAGTAACTTTTAAAAGGAGGGAAATTGTAATGTTCGGTAAAGCGTGACGTAAGCATTGTGAGCAGCGACAGAGAGTCAAGTGTTAGTGTACGATGGGCAAGACAGTCAGTTGATAAGCCTCATGCCTACGAGCAGTACTCTTTTATGTATCATTTATGTATACCTTTCTTTTCATTATATTTTATAGTATTAAAGTCAAGTTTGATTTAATATAATAAAGTGTAATCATTTTGAGTACCCATTCTCACCTACTCAAGATATAACAGTAACGTCACGCGCTTCGCACGCCAAATCATTATTAACAGACTGTAATTTTTAGTTAAAAACTTTTTCAGAAAGTTTCTTATTTTTTTTTTTGTTATCTTACTATTACTGCATTGTTTTAATTATAATTATTAAAAGTATACAATAAAAAAATTTTATTAAAACGATATTTTTTGTTTTTCAATTTCATCGTCGTATAAAACTTTTCTACTCAAGTATAAAACTCACTCAATTCTTTTTAAAATATTTTTCAATGTTTTTATAATTGTCTAAAGTTATTATTGAAATTGAACTTTTTTTTTTGATTGTGTTTCTAAATTTATGCAAACAAAAATCACTTTACTAATAAATTTAATGAAATGGCATTCTTTTAAAACGTTTACGTGATAATAGTTCTTTAATATACTTACTGTTTGGGCAGGAACAATGTTTGAGAGTGCCTTATAATTATGTCCAAGCAAAATGTGTAACTAGTTATCAATTGTCTAATTTTAGTATGAAACAAATTTTTAACCTATTTATGGAAGTATCTGTGTACGTCATTGAGTTTTTTAACTAACTCTAGTAATTATAATCAAGATAGACTAAAATTATGTTTGTACCGTCAAGTTAGATATCTTGGCTGATGGTCTACACCTCAACAAGTTTTATTGAAAGGAAAAATTTCAACAGCATTTTAAGTACATTGTCTTAAGACAAAAAAACCAGTTATTGAGCAATAACTTTTTTACATACCATTCACCTGTTCGCGTTCGGAGAAAAAGTTGCAGATTTCGTTGAAATACAACTTTTTTGGTATTATCTGCTTTAGGTCGCAATGCAGACGCTCCGTAGAGCAAAATACATACAAAAACAGCGAAAAAAGTATTTCAGCCAGTTACATAAATAAGCTCTCATTCTACAACAAAATGATAGGTACAACAGTTGGAAAGCTTATCAGAATAGACCTTTTTTGTACAGTTAATTTTTTGAATTAAATCTGCGTCTTAACGATTCAATCGACAAAAATCGTTTTAAAATAGCCAAAAAGTTGTTTAACACTATCAAACTTATGAACAGCACATTTTTTGACAAAATGTTGAACATGAAAATTGTAGATCATCTATAAATACACTTCTTGTATTAATCAATTTTACCTATTGCTTTGTTATAAAGACACCGAATATTTAAAAATGTTTGAAAACGACTGAAAAAGCGTTTGTGATTTAAAACTTAGTCTTAGTATATTGATTCAAAAATTCAATTAGATATGATAACGGAATGATAGTAAAATTAAATTCTGTAATTCAAATAACGTTTTTTTCTCTGGCACCTCATAGATCGGTCGAGCCTTCATGGCCAAGGCATAGTGTTTTGCATGAATTTAACCGCTTCTTTATGTACATTAATTTCGTGTCAGTTAAATGAATCATTTCGCGAAAATTAACTTCCATAATCTGAACGTACCTTTAAATTTTCAGAATTAATTATTATAATCAAAAAATGTTTATGATTTCTATACCATCTATACGAAGAATAGATCAGCTTTGTAGTTACAAATTATATTAAAAAACATTTTTTCAAATTAATATACAGTTTATCAACCATGTAAATTGTTTCGGAAACAAATTTTTGCACTATTACTTATTATACAGTTTATAACGCGTTGAATTTAAAAAAAATGTAAATATTATTAGAATATGTAACAATTTATAAAATCATTATACCTATTCCCTGCCAACTACTTGACAGAGATATTTTAAATACAAAGTCATTAGAAAAATACTGTATCTTTCGACGAATTTCCTACACCCTTTGAGACTTTTCCTCGAAGATTTGAAATAACCCGTGACTCAATCGTAGAACTAAATCAAACTTCTCTTGGAAATCTCGCCCACACATTAAACCTTGGTTAATCTTGTTAACAGCTTTAACCGGTATCTCTCTTGTAGCTATAGATTTTGCAACTGTTTTTCTAAGTGTCTAATTTTATTTAAGAAAGTATTGTTGACCACAAAAATTACTGCGTTAGTTGGCTCCAATCAGTCTTTGAATTGTTCTGATAACTTGGACCCGATAATCAAAGACTGAGCTCTAGTATCTTAAAAATCACCGTACTCTTGACTTTACAATATCGCCAAAAATACAGTCGAATTTCGCTACTCACTCTCAAAATGTTGTCATACAACTCTTTTTCTAATACATACCCTTCTCTATTCGTTACCTTATTTCCTGACTTTCGTACACCTTTTATTTCAAACAAACTAGATGCTCCTAACTTTCAACTGTCTGGCACTTCTATTATTTTTGAAAGAATCGCACTCTAATTATGTTTTCCAGAAATTTTCCTATCCTTATTTTCAAAAGCCTTATCAAAGAAATCCTGAAGGTCTTCTTATTCAATTAACTACGGTTGATTCTCATTCCGGGAAGTTTAAACTCGCTCTTATCTCTTAATCTGTCATCTTGATGTTCTCGAAGTTCGTTTCAAGTTTCGTTTCCTTTTAAAATGATTCACTTGGGCATTGTAGTCTTTGTCTAGACCTAACACTTCCTTGGTGTGCCAAATCGACTCGTTCTGCTACTCAACTGTCCACTTCAACTCTCTTTCCCGCGACTACCATGTAGGATTGTCGTATTACCACGTGACTAAAGTTTACCCCTTTACCCCAATGCCACTATCTCTATTCCGAGACCACACTTTTGAACTGTCACTCATCTTCACGCTTTTTATAGTGCTTGTTTAAGGCTCTTTACCTTAGACTGGCAAGACTTTTCCGAAATTATTCAGCAGCCTCTTCAGCGTTTTTAGTCACTTGCACTCGCTTGTTCTCTAGTAGTACAACATATTTTTCTCTAACTCTAGTCTTGAACGGAATGCGGGGGTTCCAGAAGTTATCTTGTTTAATTATGGCTCCCACACGTCCCATCTCCCATCATTTTTTTACCAAATATCACACTTGGAGTATTACGAAAATGATATTCCGAGAGTACCGCAAACCAAGCACTCGACCGCAGGCTTACATTTGGGATCCATCGGAATTTTCCTCAACTGTTGATTTCATGCCAGGTGTTCTTTGCCACCCCCTCCCCTCCACAAAGGTTGGTCAAAGAACGGAGATGCAATCCTCTCATTTTTTACTGTCTCCTTCTGAACCTCATTATCTCCACAATTCTGTTTGTTTCATTTTTTCTCCATCTACTTTTCCTTATTTCTCTCCTTCTTGTTAGACGTATTTTTCTCAGCTGAACTATTCGCTATGCGCCTATGTCAGGTGGCGCTGTCGAGTGAGAGAAATCGTCCCTCACTTAGATCGCCAGAATGCATGGAGCCTTATAGGAAAATTTTTTAATAAATTTAAAAAAAGATTATTAAGAGTGAATTGACCAAATGAATCAGTGATTTGAGTGTATATTATGTCAGTGTACAGTAATAAATTTAGTTTGGTGTCGTCATGTGTTCTACAAGATTAGAAACAATAAAAACATGAATTGCGACTGTGATAACACAGTATATATGAGTGCGTTTACATGTTTGCACTGGTGCACAGCTTAAAGGACACAAGTAATCCACGGAAAAGTTATATAAATGTGTAAAAGTTAACCTAAGCTGTTATTAATATTTACTATTATTGAACACTGTGTTGTGAGAAATAGATAAATGTAAGCAGTACTTGTGTTTATCGAGCTCCACACAAGTGCAAGCATGTATATTCACTCATATATACTGTGTTATCACAGTCGCTAATTATGTTTTTATTGTTTCTAATCTTGTAGTACACATGACGACATTAAACTAAATTTATTACTGTACACTGACATGAATGATACACACTCAAATCACTGATTCATTTGATTAATCCACTCTCAATTACCTATTTTTAAATTTACTTGAAAATTTTTCTGTAAGGCTACATGCATTCTGGCGATTTTAGCAAGGGACAATTTCTCTCACTCGACGGCACCACCTGACAGAGGCACATAGCGAATAGCGGCTGTCCAATTCCTTTTGCCGTTTTTATCACAACCTGTAAGTCTCGATATTGTCAAGACCCACGACTAGCTTATCGAACATCACCCGACGATATCCTGACATCAAGTTTCATAACACTGGTTTTACTGCAAATCTCGTAAAAGGTGGCACTGTGAATAGTAAAACAATGTATCTGAACTTCGACAGATATACAGCAATTTTCTCTGTTTTCACTTGGGTGCACCAGCACAAGTCATCTCAGAGATTCTCTTCATCGTATTCCCCAACATACTTCCTCTTGAAAAATATCTTAAATGTGTCATAATGTCTTAACTCTTTTAATAGTTTGAAACTATTGGCTTGCTTCTTTAAATAATACGTAAGACAGTGTGCACTGAAGTTCGTGGTCACTGAGTTCTGCTATTTTTCGACAATTATTTATCGAACTGCTTCGAAAATTCTTCCACATCTTCACCCTGTATTCATTCAAGTAATTTACTTCCTAACCCTTAGCAGTTTGACGGTCAGAGACCATGGATCGTTATCTTTATGCAGCTAGGCTTCTTTGCACACTCTCGTCCGCAGGATCTGGCCAGCGTTGCTGATGATTTACTGCCTCTTTCTCATTACCTATGAATCCTAAATTATCTTAAAGCTAATGCTGGTCCTTATACCTATCACTGGGTGAACCGTTACTCTTCTCCTCAGGTAAAGCTGTAGTTTTGTCCAAGATCCAGCCTTTCAGTAGTCTGAGTGCCTACACCTCGTTGCAAAGGGGTTGAGGTTGGAGGCCATTCCAGAGCATCTATTGTTCACGATTAAAAAAACATTACTTGAATTTTAGACTTTAAAACACCTTTTTTGAAATTAGCCATAATGTGCAGCCCCCAAATATCACTTTCTTGGTCTCGCTACATTCTTCCTGAAAATAAGAGATTATTAGCTTGTTTACTTCGTTATTTTCAGAGGCTAACATTTTTTTTTAATATTCAGAGTTTACCACGTTAAAATTTTTAAAAATCAGCTTGACAAATGTTTCAAAAAAATTGTTGTGTTGAAAATAAGACTTGTTATTTGTACATGTTATGTCAAAATATTAGCATTTTGCTAAAATAATCATAAACATTGTGATCTTAGCCAGTACCCCGGAACTACTACAAAGGAATTTGACTTCTTTGCATTAAACTTTTTATAAAACAAAAAAAATTTATACTTAACTTAATATTGTTTTTTAATAAAATCGTTTAACAGTTTTTAAATTCTATACTAACTAATGATAAATTTTTTTTTTTTACGAATTTAAAATGTCTTTTTTCACCCTATTTTCTATTTTACAATATCTATAACCATCGATTTCTAAAAATATACCATTTTTAGTTTTGTATAGTGATAACGCTATTTAGAATCATCTGTGGGCAAATAAAGATTTTTTTTCAAACTCGATCAGCACTGTAAAAACTTTTTCCTTATGATCGACTAATTGTCATGGCAAATGCTAAAATTGAAAAAAATCGCTTTCTGTACGGTCCAAAGGGTAAAAATGATAGATTACCTAAACTTAAAGTTATTTTTAATATCAAAATTTTAACCCCCAGTTGACACTGCTTCTACTTTCTACCAACTAAAATAAATTTGTTAGTTTTGATTTCGTACTATTGCAAAAACCGTCACATGTACTTAAATTTTATTAACATAACTATTGCTCCAACTCTCGAATAAAGTTTATGTGTAGGTTTTTCAAATACTATCTGAAAGTTCAAGCGAATGAATATTACTGTCAGTAATATCATCGCCTTTTTTAAGTTGCATGATCTATTCTTTAATGAATAGATATATGCCTGTTCGGTTGATTCAAAATTTTATTACTTAGAAAACAAGTGTTATCATTATAAGAATATGATATAACTTGATTTGTGATAAAATAGTCCTGTTAGTTTTCTTACGTCTAGGAGTTATAAAGGTATCAATTTTTCCTTCTTTTATCACGAACAACAACTTACAAAAATGTATATCTATCAAAAGAATATTAATACATCATTTTAAAATGGTCCAAGTCCTCCTGATAATGATTCAGTGAAGGATATGGAGACCAAATTATTCATATTTTTATAAAACTCAAATTCTTTAGTGTTATTATTTTAGTTTAATTTAATTTTTTTGATGTGGGTGAAATAAATGATAAGCATGATTTAACTTTAGATTTAAACATTTAATTCGTGTATAAAAGACCAGGGCTTTTTTTGTTATGAACTTATTTTCTGTTAAATAAATTTTAAATTTTTTCCTTACATTAACACCATGAATGATTTCTTAAGTTAAAACTTATGCAAATGTCGTTACTACAAAGAAGGCATAATTGTGTTAGTGTCTTTGAACGTTTTATATTGACCATAGTAATATATTTTTAAATCTTCGGATAATGTTTAATGTTCTTTATAACGATATTCTTATTTTCTAACAAGTTATAAAAACTGTTCACATTTTTTAGAAGATCATATATTTAATTTGCTACTGCTGTACGTTTTTTAAGTTTTTTCTTTATCTCTATGATCTTGAGGTTATTATTAGAATAATGATCTTTAGAAACACATACGTACTTGAATAATTATGAAAAATAAGTGATTTTGTTTGATTCAAACCAAGCTGTCAAAAAAGAGTCCTCCATCTTTTTCAACGTGTTTTTAACTTTATTCTCTTCAAATATTAATTTTAGCTAATTTTCAAGGTTAACAGATACACTTAATACTTTAAGATGGTTACAGCATGTATAAATAAAGAAGGTATAAATCAGTGGAAACCATTACAAATCTGAAAAACTTTATTACAATACAATTTCTATAATATTTTAGTTATAATTACTGTTTGAACACAAGAATATTAGTTATTAAGGTTATTAAAATCCAAAAAGGAAATTTTCTAGAAAAATTTAAGAACTTGAACTCAAAATCCATTCCTAAGAGGTTGGCGCAAAAAGTGCGCACAGAAGCATAAACCCACTAGTGTATGTATTTTCTTACATTACATAATTATTAAGGTAGCTCACTTGCAAAAACCTACGGAATAAAATATGTTTCATTCAATAGATTTTGATCTACTGAATCCAACAATGTCCTTATTTGTAACGCAAGTGGAGCAAAATCTCTAGATATTTCAGCTCCTAGTTGAACTGTTTAACACGAGCTCAAATGGCAGAACACCAAAAAATCAGCTTTACAGGCATTTTCCAACTCACAATAAAAAAAACTGAGCAGACAAATTATGATGTACTTATGCCAAAGATATTTGCCAAAATAGACGTGAAAATCAGCTTCATGGTTATAAATGACAGACGGTAGGAGAATATCAACACTAATGTACGTATATACGTTTACATACACAAGTGAAACTCTCCTACTTGACTAGAGCAGTAGACAAGGGAGCTATCTTAAAGCAGAGCTATCGAACACAACTTTTCTCTCTGCGGCACCCCCGCAGCTCACCCACAACATGAAGGAATTTCCCTAGCTTTGTTTGTTATTTCAACCCAATATGAACCCTGCATCTTTGGGGATCAGGGGAAACGCACTGGCGGTAAGCGCGTCGGGTTATGAAGGATAAGCTGCTCGGGATTTCATTTAAATAAAAAAATAATTGTACTGGCAGTAAGCACGTTGGGTAATTGGAAATAGCTGCTTGTAATTTTATTTGAATAAAAAAATAAACACGCTGGTAGTAAACACGTCGGGTTATGAAGGATTAGCTGCTCATGATTTTATTCAAGTAAAAAAATTAACACGCTGGCCGTAGGCGCGTTGGGTTATCGCTGAACATTCTCAAGTGTCCCCATGCAGATCCCTCCACTTTCTCCCGCAGTATGTTCAGAACTTATGCCACCATTCTAAAACCCCCTACAATTAAAAGAAAATGTAATAGGTGTGTCCGTTATTACAGACCAACAAAATTGTTTTGTACATCTCCTTATCCCACCCTCCATAGTTTATTTAATCCTTTGTAACCCTCAGCTGTACATAGTAATCCGTTCTTTTTTTTTAACGTTTATCACTTTATATGAACTTTGATGATTATTATATCTGAAGTCAGTTTTTCTAATTATTATTTGACTTATACGTAAGATTTAAATACATCCGTGCAATCCTATACCGTGATAAGACTATTACATATTTAGTGTAACTCAAATATTAGAAAAAAAAAAAAAAAATCGTGGTAGTCATCGCTAGTAGCCCTACGAAATCACAAAAAAATAAAATTACCTAATACATGATTTTAAGAAAAAATACCAATCAATTAAAATAGTAATCTGTTTGCTTAATTTAATTTTCTTTATTTAAAATAGTTTTTTTTTTTAAACTATTTTAAACCCTGGGGGGCTTCGAAACAGTGTTAGAGCTATAAGTAGGGATTAGCAGATCCGATACCAGACAGGGATCACCGGCCTTACCAGCGAGGAGTGGGTCCCTGAAAGTATGGGGCTTCTTCGGGGATGCTAATTAGTCTTGATCCGATGCTTTGGTAGATAGCGCTGGCTCAACCAGTGAGGAGTGGACATCCTGAATAACGGAGTCTTCTCCGAAGAAAGGCTACCGAAAGGGGACCCGATGCACCGTTGGTGCAGAGAGTGTCAGTTTAACTGGCAAGGTGTTCCACCGGAGATACTCACACTGTGCCCATGGATCTAGGTATGATATTAGTAAAGAGGGTTAGAAATGGGTGCGGCAATATACCTCCACACATAGATGGTGAGTGGGTGGCTCTCATGACTAGGCCAGTAGGCTGTCGTGGTAAACCCATTAAAAAAAAAAAAAGAAAAAAAATTTATAAATTATAAGCAAGTGACCGAGTATTTTCTCTGATAATGAGTAAGAACTTTACTTGTCAAAATTTAAGGAGTTGGGCTGTCCATAAAACAAACTCAATTTAACTATGAGAGACTGAAGACGATGCAGATATTCCTTGTAACAATGTATAAAAAAAGTCAAATAAATAATAAATTTAATAAATACTCAGTATATCTTTAGTTGTTACTAAACGGAAGAGAAAAACAATAAGATAGATATCTAGTTGACTGTAATAAAATTTAAAAGAATTAAAATACATTCGAATGGTGCATATGAGTCGTTTCACGCGAAACGTAAGTTCCACCGCACGAGCGCTAAAAAAACTGTTTTATGCTGACTTTCTCGGCCTTAGTCCTATCCCAAAAATACGTTGAAAATAATATTTTTGATGTATTTTTTAGTTAGCTTTACACTCATGTGGTTAATTTTTTGAAAATTTCCGTGAAGTTTGAGATGTAGGTTTTTTGTTTTATTGCACGGAGAGAGCTCTGATGCTATGGTAAAATGCGTATCTATATACCACCAGAGTACAGTGCGTCACATACTGCAGTAGCGCCCGTGGAATGCAACGGTAATATCGAGAGTTTGCTACGGTAGTATAAAAGCCTATATACAACTGTAGATCGTGAAACGCACTACTAAAGCTACTACTGTATATTACAGTAGCACCTTTAAGGCGATGCAGGAGTATCGAGTCTCACGTACTAAGTTAGCTCGGAACTCATACTAAATTGGTATGGCTCACGAGGAAACGTAGTATATATATATATACGTCGTCTGTACTACGCCATTAAACCGTTATTAGTAGGTTTGCAAGTCATTGTTATAACTGTAAGATCATTAAAACAATGCCAATGGTGAGAAGGTCTATTCAATAGAACGTATTAGAAAATGTTTTTTTGTTAGCAAAATTAAACTATACTAAAAGTAATAGACTCGTATCATTCTATTTTTTTTCTTGAGTAAACTATTAAGCACGAATCTTATCTTGGATAAAGATATTTAATAAGTTTGTTACAATAACACTGCAAGGCGACTTAAAAAACTGTTACATATTTCTATACTGATACCTATCGCCCCTATTCCATCGAAATGTTTATGTTAATGTATCTTACAAAATTTTTCAGATTTAAAAGTATGTAAACAAAAAATCTTAGTTACTTTAATTAGCGTAGTTATCATTTTTGTATGGGGTTTAGAAGAGTTTTTTATGGTTAAAGAAATAATACTAGATAACAAATGACTATTCAATCAGTTTTAACATAATTGTCTAAAAAAGTAAAAATGTACGGTTTGACAATGCTTCTTCTTTTGGATGATTTTAGCATACCAGAGGTCTGAATTTTTTCTTTCACTTACTATTGTTCCCAACAAAATATTTAAACCTACAGATTCAACATTACAACGTCTCTTAACAAAAAATCTGATATAAAAATACAAATTAAGATCTTGAAAAAGCCGTACTTATGCAACTACGTGTTGCATTTGCAATTCGGTCTTAAAGGTTATGCCGCCAAACAACAGGATAGTGGTGTAGTACAGACGACGTATACTACGTTTGCTCGTGAGCCATACCAATTTAATATGAGTCCCTAGCTAACTTAGTACGTGAGACTCGATACTTCTGCATCGCCTCAAAGGTGCTACTGTAATATAAAGCAGAAGCTTTAGTAGTGCGTTTCACGATCTACAGTTGTATATAGGCTTTTATACTACCGTAGCAAACTCTCGATATTACTTGCATTCCACGGGCGCTACTGCAGTATGTGACGCACTGTACTCCGGTAGTATACAGATACGTGTACTACCATAGCATCAGAGCTCTCTCCGTGTGTATTGCTTAGAAAAATGTTGATACTCAGAGCTCATAGATATTTTTTTTTAATGTTAATGTTTTATCATCAATTAGAATGACAGCGTGAAATTCCATAGTACCTGGTATCAATTTGGATTCATCAAATCAAGATTTAAGGTTAATTCTAAATTTTTATACAACTCTCTGCTTAAATAAAAAACTTCTATTTCCTTCGAATAATATTTTGCCCAGCCGTACAAGTTTTTTGCTGTTAAAATTCGGTTATTAGAGGAAACTTGAAGACTTGCACGTCTTGCACCTCTCCTCAAGTTGACTTGAATACCATCACACGCTCCCTTTCGATGAGCAGTAGGAAAAAAAATGCCATTCACAATCAATTTTAAAATCTTTTTTGTGGAAAAGTATGTTTCTAAAATTGCTCTTATTTTTGAAATGTTGACTGACCCCATCAGTTATGTAAAAAATTTCCTTTATTACAAACTTGGATTTCGAATACTTTATTATAACTTTTTGATACTCATATACAGCAATTGTATCATGATTGAGGTTATCGAAAATAACAGCAATACTTGTGTGTTTAAGCTTATTTTTTTCTTCATAACAAATTAGTTTATTTATAATTAATTGTGATCAATAATTAATTAAATTATTTTGGATAAAAATCTTATAAAAAAAATCGAAAATTCCATTTGAATTGTACAAAACTAAATTAAGTAATAAAGTATAAGAATTTTTTATTGTTAAATAAATAATTAAATGTTATGCAACTAATAATGCCAGTAAACTTAAGCGAAGCGTGGCGTGGCGCCACACTGGCTCTTGGCATGCTCAGACGGTCGAACGTCTACTCTTTGGTATCGTTATACTCAAATTTTTTAGTTAGAGCACACAGTACAAGAAGGCCTTTTCAATGCAAAGAAACTTCAGCTTTCTATCTAGCCAAACAAAAAAGATTTTAAAAATGCCTTTTTGAGATGCAGCATGCTTTTTTTTCTTTTTTTTTTCCAGTGAAAATAAAATTAAAAACTTATCACACCATCGGAAAGCTGACTGAAAAATACATTGAAAATGTTATTTGCAACAATTTTTTTACGATAGAAATAAAGCCAAAAAAATGAGCTGAAAACAGTGACTTTCAGCCCTCGCGCGGTGGGCCTGGAACGTTTCACGTGAAACGCCTCATATGTTGTAGCTTAATAGTTAAGTGGATACTTCTTGGTCTAAAAATTTTGGGTTGAATCCCAGCTTCTTATTTAAAGAGGCTCCCTCGTGTAGGGGTGACAACTCAAATTGAGATAGATAAAAATCTGAAGTAGTTGGTAGGGATACCAACATAAATATGATTGTTTTATTTCTGTTAAAGTGTGACAATTTGTGAAATACAATGTGGCTGACTTTGTTAACTCAAGAATAAAATTTAATTTTCATAGACATTAAATATCTCTCAAATATTTTTACAGTATATCAATGTAATGGTGTTAATAATGTTGAAAATGTAAGCCATCATTTAACTTCAATAACGTTTGAATCTGAATTGCGCCCGCTCCTAAGAAGCAATATGGCAGCTTTACTAACTTTCTCGTAGCAGAAAAAATAAGCTGACTCATGCCTTTTTTGTAATTATTTTAATTTCTAGTACGTTTACCTATGTTTCTCACGACGGAATTCGAAAAATAAAGTTAAAATCATCAGTACTTGTATACTCGTAATACCTGACACTCTCGATTGAGATTACAAATCGTTATTTTAAGTATGTCTGCCATAACCGCTCTTGTTAAGAGAGCGAACTTCAAGCGTTAATTTCTCCAGATTTTGTTTGTTAAAAAGTATAAATAAGGGCACCGTCAGATTCAGCGTAATCTAAACTATTTAATGACATACATCTCATTTGGTGACACTAGGGCAAGGGAGCCTCCTTAAATGGTTTAAACACTGTGGGGGCATTAATATAGAGCATTTTTTTGATGCAGTATACACAATTTAAAAATTAACTATTCACGCAATATTACAAACTAATTTTTAAAAAATTCAAAATTCGTTAAATCATTATTCAGATAACGAAAAATAAGACTACGAAGAAAATGGTCAATAAATATAATAACTATGTATTAGAAGTGAATTTTATAAACAGTTTTAAAATAAAATAAAAAATTAACGTTCAAGTTCAAGAAAAAAGACACAAGCATTAAAAAAAAAGTTTATGAGTTTAACATCAATAAAATATTGTAACTTTAAGAACTATGTGCAGAAAATTAATGAAAAAAAGAGTGCTTACTTATACATCAATATGTAAAAGTAATAATCGTTTGTACATTAGTTAAAATAAATTAATTTTGAAATGAATAAGTACGTAGATAAAGATATGTATAAAAATTCTTTAAGAAGCGATCAACAAATTTCCTTGAACTGAATTTAAAAAAATGTTTAATGTTTATAAGGTAAATTTAGTAACAGTCGTAAAGTTTTCAGTTAACGAGATCCTATCCCTTGCTATAGTCCATGCGACGCTGACGCTCTGTAAAGTTTGGTATGTCGTCTGTCTCTCTCGCTCTCCTATGAAAACATAACCTTAAGTAGTTTTTACCACGGTTATAAATTAATTTTTTCTTTTACTAGTACCCTCTAGATATTTAATAAAACCCAAAACAATCGTCAGATATTTTTTTATCATTGGTAAAATTTGTAATAATAATTCATTGTTAATGAGCGAGATGAATGCAATAGAAGCTTTCGAAAGTACGACAGCCCATAAGCCTACATGTAAACATTGGATAAATATTGAGTTCCTCGGCTCCTAGGAATCCTCGTGCCGTTAAATTTCAACAGCGTCATTTTCATGACTTTATTAACTTGTAAACAAATTTTAATAAAGTTCTCATTGTTAATTCTGTAACCGATAGAACTTTCTTAAACACTTAATTTTCAAATTGAAAAAGCATGTGGTCAAAATTGAAACGAAATAAGTGATGGAGTAATAAAGTGTGCTTAATGCGATCATATGTCACGGCTACAGTAGACAGTCCTACTTAAAAATTATCTATCTCACTGTCCCCCAAGAGCAAAAATGACTGGCTTTCTGACAAAATGCAGGGATGAACGAGTTGAAAGCTACAGCTTGGTCAGACAATCTTTACTTACCTAGCTTTACACTTCTCTCAAAATCGGTAATATCGCTTCGTACAAAACTGTGACTATATCTACACACTAAATTGTGACCATGTAAACATGTTTTCATACACCAAAATATTCTCAAGGCTTGCTAACAAAAACATTTAGATACACTGTGAGCTACGAATTGTGAGTCAAATGTCTATGCTATAAGAGTTTCATCACTGTATCGACGATCATTTCTTTCTTGTTCTTCTATGATTCACTTTTTAAGCGAGTCTACACTGGCCTGGTTTGCTCGAGCTTTTCTTACGCAGCTTAGTCACCGAACTAAATCTTACATGTGCTTGAAATGCACGCTTCTAACAGGCAGCTTAATCACTGAATTAATACTTTTATTCACTTAAAAGACGCGACAAAACTTACTCTACAACCTTCATAGTTACTTTAGAGCACTTGGTGTAAGAGAATAGAGTATTTATATTCTTTTGTATTTAAGGAAGATACGTCAGGTTCAGGATCCAAACGACCAATCAGAGCTTAACCTATTTACTCACTATTTACACAAGCACAATCGTGGTTCAATAATTATAACTGATGGTTAAAACTGCTGATCTCTCGGATTCTACATTAGGTACAAGTTACAGTTGAATTGATGTACGATATTTCTGATAAATATACGCAGTAAAAAATGTTGAAATTGTTGCTTGTTCTTATTCTTGTATGTAGAAGTGCGAATTGATGTTGTAAGGTAAGCGTTTAATAAGATTGTTTGGAGATTTCACGCAAATTTTAGAACAGAACTCTATGTTGCGAAGTAGTAAATATTCATTGTATGACATGAAATGTTACAATAATAATAATAATAATTATAATAATAATAATAGTAATAATAATAATAATAATAATTATAATAATAATAGTAATAATAATGGTAACAATAGTAATCATAACAATGATATAAATAATAATGTTGTCAACAATGGTAACGATAGTAATCACTACAATAACAACAACAATAGGGCAGTGGCTCTCGCAAACCGTCGGCTTTTCATAATAGCTAACATATTAAGATTTAGATGAGATTTAGGTGTTCCTTAATGTGGGTCTCATTAATTAAGCCTGTTCGTGTTTCTTTGAATACTCAACTTGACCACATTTTAATTTCATCTCAAAAAACATGTTTTAATTTTATATTATTTGAAGGTAATCCTAGTTATCAGTAAAGCTGTTCTTAGCTCAACTTTTACATTAGTTACTTACTACAAGTTAATACTTTCAAGGCTCTATGCTTTAAATATTTTTCTTACAATTGTGGATGAATTTTGAAGCAAGAAAAAAAATTCATAGTGGTATCAGAGATAGTAAATCGACATAGAAATATAATGTAATTAGCGGTTTCCCGTCTTATTTGACTGTAAAATTAACCAATTCAAGTTTTTAATATCCCGCTTCCCGCTTTTCTACCCCTATAAATTTTTCAAGCCGTTCTTTAATATAACAATTCTATAAGACTTATAAAACAATACTAACAAAGTATAATTAAAACCTAACGAAGACATTTTTATTCTAAAACTTCAAAGATGTTAATGCAATGTAAAAATTGGTAGTAATACTTCAACAAATACACTTTGATGAATTTTATTTTCATGTACTACGTACGATAAGGCAGCATTTACGTAATTATACTGACTTTGCTTTAACTCACTAAATAAACGTCGTAGTGTGTTGACACGTTATGTTAATTATTTTCAGTTAGAAATTTTCCATCCATTTTTGACACTTCTCGAAACAAAAAACTTCTTATTAATAATATTTTCGTTCGAAATTCATGAAGTTTGTTTGGTCAAATAGTACGCTCTAAAATGTAAAAAAATGTAGTGATGCTAAAAAGTAACGTGCGTTCCTTACACCACAAAATAGTTGATAATCCTAAAGGGTCATTTTGACTTGCACTTTCTTACGTTACAATAAATAAAAAAGAATATTTGTTAAAACTTAAAATA
The DNA here is from genome assembly GCF_000648655.2 of Copidosoma floridanum. Next base: position 529,481 of record NW_019379474.1, read on the forward strand.
TTTAAAACCAAGGAAAAACTAAGGAAAGGGCCTGGATATCTCAGGGTGATCGTCTGTTACAGCACTAGATTGATCGGGAGAAAAACTACAACGTCTAAAGCGTTGGAGCTAGTTGTGTAGCTCTTTCTCAACGTCTTCTGATGGTACACCAGATACAATAATGTCTAAAGCACTTTCCTTTTTTTCAAAGGTAAGTTGTTTTGGTGATCCAAGTTGGAGAGATTGGTTTATGATGCTCACCTTTTGGAGATGGTCCCGTTCGCTCAAATTTATTTTTCCTTCATAGCTTTACTGTTAGGTTTGCCCAGCGCAAACTTTGGAAAGGATCGATAAATCCTGGTTGAATGCCTAGAGCCGAGAGGGCAATGCAGGATTGACGGTAGCCAGAGTATCCAGCCTCGCAGCGAAAATTTTCGCCCATAACATCTGCTGGTAAATGACTGAGTTTAACGTTAAATTAGGAGGATAGTTTAACGTTAAATGGTCCTTTAAAAAAACTACTAATATTTATGGTTAATTAGGAAGCGTAAAAACTTGTGATGGCCCTGAAAAGGGCCAATGGTGATACTTTCAGTCATTCCTTATCATTTATGTCGATGATGAAGAACCAGCTGCAGGTAGCTTAACTCTCACCCTTGGAGTCTCTTCGTACGGAGACCGTGCTGGAGGGAAGTACGCCCCTGGCTGAACAATATCTCGTCTTTGGGTCGTTTTCCGGATAACTAACCGTTCACCATTGGTCAGGGAAGTGGGCCTTCTCTGTGAGGCAGCCATCAGGACAAATTACTAAGTAGAAGGCTGATGAAATTTACAGCCTGCAGTTGCACGAACTCCTCAGAGTTGTTTCCTTGGCTTGCTGTTGTAGCAAACTCTGCTCTAGTAGCACCAACTTACCTGGTCGATTGGAAGAACAGCCACAAAACCCTCACGTGTGAGAACAGACTGTGCTGTGGCTAGACATTTCTTGGTATGATGCTGAGGACGTTGGTGTTTAGTATACCTTTTATTCGTGTCACTTTTTATTCTTTGTGGTTCAGGATGAAATTTGACATAAGTTGCTTGTCCGTTGGAAGATTTGAAGGAGAGTGTCGTCGGTAGCCGGGATACTCAGCTGCATGAATCACAACTCTCTTTTGGATGCACTGCCAGTGAAAGAATATGGAATCTAGTATTTTGCTAAGGGATATTATAACCAGACCCACTTCTATTGTAGGTAGCTTCAATTTTAATCCTTCACCACCTAACGGTCCCTACTGAATTAAGTGAAAAGCTAGCGTATTTTTGTAAAACTTTTTATTTATTTCTTCAAGATAAGAACTATACAAAAACTATGTAGAAAGTGTCATAAGTAAGTTTGCAAAATTCAGCCAAATCGATTGAGTAGTTTTCGCGGTCAGCGACTACAACGGTTTTTGGTATGTATATTGCTTTGTGTATTGTTAAGGTAAATTATTTCAAGTGGCTAAATTATAAAACTTTAGGTACAAGAGTCCCTTGATTAAGATTATGGAATCGTAGACTAACAGATATTCAACATTTTTATAACTGTAGATGATTCTCAACATTTCCAAAAAGCTGCTATGTTAAAATATCACAAGAAACTGAATCTTTTTGATAGGAAACTAAATTTTCTGTTTTCAGAAAAAATTAAAATGTAGATGTTGAAATAAAGATGACTTTATACTAGAAAAAATTAATTTAAACGTGACTAACCCTGCATTACTAATACTTAACAGGGTTTTGATTTGACGACTTATTTAACATTACGAATCATATAAATACATGTTTGTCACGATGTCATGTTATATCTACATTTGCTTAGATTAACTGATTTTCATGTACGCTATCATACAACTTCTGAGTTCTAAATAATTGATCTTTCAAATAAGGATTTTTTTGTCAATTAAAAAAATTTTTCCTTAATGCTTTCAATAATAACAATAATTACAATCCAATCAATTATTTATAAAAATTTAATATCATTGAAAGGCGTTCAGAAGCCTCAAAAAGTTGTGGCCTTTTTAATTACTACGTTACGGGGCTTCTAATCCTATCCTAAAAAATTGGTTGCTTTGTTTTACAGCTTTTTTTATTCGTTGAAATTAATTCTTTATGTAAAATATGAAAACTATGTAGTTTGATTGTACTTCATTTTTTTTTACTTAAAAAAAAGTAGACAAGAAACTTAATGTACTTGTTGAAAGTTAATTTCAAATTGAATTATTTGTCATTTGTATCCGTAAAATACCACTTATATAATCTTATAGAAGAAAATGTTTTTTTTTTCCATGATTAAATTATACTTATATAAAAACTGTTTAAATATCTAACTGACATCAATACAAAAATTTTATGGGTGAAATCTTCATTCATTTAAAAGTAAAACGATTTTTATTTTTTACATGAGTACGAAGTAAAAAATGTTGTTTATGTGCAACATTTGTACTAAATAATTCAAGAACCTCATATTAAGATGTGCAGTTACCCACTGTTATGTCGGTCTTTCCGGACCATGAAGCGGTCTATATTCAAAAGGATACACATAGCTGCAGTAAGGTGTACGTAACTTGTTAAGATCATGCAAACATTATAGATTTTTATTTAACCTTTCATTCTTTACATTTATAAATTCAATAACTTATCCTGACAAATTATTTGTTTTCTCAAGGACGTGCATAGTATTTTTATATTCTTTTCAAGCCGTTTAATTATTATGGCTGAAAAACAGAAAACATAAAACTTTAGTTATACTGCTCTTTTTAAATGTGAGAGAGGCAAAATTTTAGGAAAAATATTTTTGTACGTTTGTATTTAAGGTATACTTCATGGCATGAGCCAACCTATTTAATTTCATTGGATATTAAAATCCTTTGAATACTTCTAAATTTGGGGAACAACGAAGATTAGACCAAAATTTAAGTTACTGCTGATTTTTCAAAGAAAAAACACGAGTAAATGTAGCACATGAAAACTGTATGCAGGAGTTCACTGGAGATAATTTAAGGTTATACAATCTTTGCAAAACATTTTCAGGAATTTCCTGATTAAACATTATAAGACAGTAAANCATACAGTATAGTTTTCTCTTATGAGTTTCAGTGTGGATCGAAAAATTAATTTCGCAGCCGACTCTTTGAGTTAGACATAATGTATAAATTAAGAAAACAACTTTATCTCCAATAAAAAACAATAATTTCAAACGTAGCAAAAATATATTTTTGAGCCAAAGTAGGTTTGTTTATCTTATAATTTTGTTTTGAAATTTCATTGAAAACTTAAAAATCAAGCTTTAAAACTGAAACTATATCACAGCTGCTATATAAAAGTAGATAAGTTTAAATACAGATAAGTCTAAGTACACAAAACTTACTATTCCCGCTATTTCTTTTTTTTGCTTAACAAAAGCCTTTGGACTCGGTGATCGCTCTAACCTGATGTGCATTAATAGCGAATTTTTGATAAGATTTTTGATAAAAAGCAAAGTAAATATCCCATTGTTAGAAAAAGAGCTCTCATGTAAGGAAAACGTTTTTTTTCTGTTGTACTAAGAAACATTTATTTTACAGGTACCTCTTGCGATTTAACGTTCGGAAACGGCAACACTTTAGTTCTCGAAATAAGGGATAAAGTTATAGTTCCAACTCAACCAAAGTATACAAAAAACATACTCTTAATAAAAAAAGTCATTATGATTTCTAAAACTAACCGTAACTCACGCTTAGTGCGTAGGGTTTTTGCAATTCTGAAAATGAAAAAAAAAAAAATTTCGATGGACAAATCCATATGCAATTTTAACCATGTACATAAAAAAAAAACAATTTGAAAACAATTTTTTTTTATTCTAATAGTACATCTGCATCAGCTATGCATACAAAAAACAGAAAGCATCATTATAACAAATATTTTTATATGAAACAAACAAATTAAGGAGTAAAAAATGGGAAAACAAATTAAATTGTTTATCAACATGACCAAAAAATATGAAAAATAAAACATTAAAGCAATGGTTACCAGGATTATGAATAAGCCCAGGAACTAAGTCCTTGCAGTCTTCTAACTCAACAGAACCATCAGCTTCAGAAATAAGTCTATGCAAAACTGCTTCGTTTTCAATAGGATTTAAGGAACATGTAGAGTACACCATTTTTCCACCAACCGCCAGCATCTCAATTCCTCGTTTAGCTATCCTATATTGAATTCTGAAAATTTTTTATTATTTTAAAAGTATAATTATCATACTTGATATCTTTGATATAAGATTTTTTTACACTTTACCCATGAAGATTATTTCCGTTAGCTGGATTCCATTTACTCCAAATGTCTGGGTTTTTCCGCATAGTAAAAATTAAAATGTAGATGTTGAAATAAAGATGACTTTATACTAGAAAAAATTAATTTAAACGTGACTAACCCTGCATTACTAATACTTAACAGGGTTTTGATTTGACGACTTATTTAAGAAAGCATAAATTGTTTGTTCATAGAAATCGAAATTACGAAATTTATTAAATAGATGCGCTTACATAATCATAAGAATACACAAGTGGTCTTCAAATATACGTTGTGTTCTGTTTGTCCGGTTTAATTTAGGTGATAAGCGCTTGATTTGCTCAGTCCTTGGATGATAGAGCCAAAGGACGTGAATATATTGTAAGAGTGGGCAAGAGAGAGAGAGAGAGAGAGAGAGTCAGATAAAGAGAGAGAGAAATAATACAACAGAATTGTGGGGTCAATGTACAGTGATATTTATTCAATTTCTTCTGCTCTAGCTACTACCATATCCGTAAGTTTCGCCGAGCGAGTGAAAACACAGGTGATCTGGGTAGATGATTTCGAGCACAAGCGCAGAACCTCTTATACACTAAAAGCTACTTTAGTACTGCGGTACCAGCAAGCACAATGTTTGAAAATTATATTCATGAAAACGACCTTAGTGAATAAAAAATTATTATCTATTTTGAAAACTAATCATTAGTAAAATAATACCTTAGGGATAACCACTATAACGTTTATTGATGTCAAATTTTTTTGCAATTAGTCTCTCTTTATAGTATAAGTGGAATTTTAGTGATTTGAAAATAAAATTAATGGTGAAATTCTAGCATAAGACTAGTTATAAATTGCTTTATCTGTTGACTACATTTATACTCGTGAGTACATTAATTAAGAGCTCTTTTTGTACAACCATTATAGGTTGGATAACAAAGTCACATTAAACGTTACTTATAATCAATAATCGTGTTAGATTATTAGTGGTAAAAAATTAGTGATCAAAAGTGGAACAGCAATCAAAAGCCAGCAAAAAAATTAGAGATATACTTACACGCTTATAAATATAATTATATACCTACAAAACAAAAAAGACGCAGTTTAGCATTGCTTTTACTTTTTACTTTTGCTGATTTAACGACAGTTTAATAGGTATATACTAGTAAGACTCTGCCCCCTGCGCGCAACACGCGCTAACTCCCAACTATTCTGACTTAAGGAGGCTTAGGCAATTTTGAATTAAATGATGGCTAGCTCTGAAATTCATAGATTATGTAAATGAAGTACACCAGATTTTTTTTATAAAAAAATAGGTAGATCAACACATTCATTTTTTAGAAAATCGCTTGTGAAAATTCGTCATTTTAACACGTAACCTTATAGAACCCGGAATTAACTTGACTATTGTACTGCAATAAAAAGTTGTGGGCCCTGAAGTCGAATTAGTACATATACTTTTAATTATAAAGAATTAATTACTTTAATTACCAGTGGACAGTGGGTGCTAGGGTACCCAAGTATGAAGTTACACTTCTATAAAATTACCTTCGATGAAACAATATTGTGTAAGAAGGTTATGTTGTGGTGCAATCATCGTGGGAATGAGTATACCTAAATTGATTGGGTGTGATTTTAATTAATGTTTAATGAGTTAACGATTGTAAAGAATACATCACGGCACAATACAATAAAAACAATATATAGGCTGGCCCGTCAAAGACTTCGCCCTTTCATCGAATCTTCCGGTGATTTAAGAACAACATTCTACTGCCTACGCTGATTAAATCTGTAACGTCACGCTTACATGTATCACGTACGATCCCACACTTATTTCTCGTCCATATTTAATACCCAAAATATAATTGCATCATACAGTATAGTTTTCTTCAATGGGGTGGTACTACATGCCAGTGAATGTCCTTTCAGGACGTTCATCACACACAGGTTTTTTTGATAGATATTATTCGAAAAGTTGTGCGGAAAAGTTGTGCAGAAAAGTTGTGTGAAAAAGGTTTTATTCGCACAGTGTGCGAAAAAGATTTTTCCATACACCGAAAAAAATTTTGCTACACACCAGAAATCTCTCAGAAAACGAATTAAAGTACCGTCTGTGTACAGCTATCGTAACTCTATCAAGTGTAAGTTTCTACTCTCAAATAAAATTCCTTCTTAATGAGTTTTTTTGATAATTCCATAAAACTATATCATATTAAAATTTTAGAAAATTTCGTTGGAAACCACAATCCCATTGTGTTGGTGTGGAATCCTTTAACATACTTTGTTACAGTTGTAAAATTGTTTGAAAATATTTTTGTTTAAATATTTTAAAGTTTACTTTTTAGAATGAAATTTTAATGTAGTCAAATTTCTGTTTCTACATTTAAGGCATAAAAATACATTTTTTTTTGGACGATCATTTGGTACTTTTGCAATCGGGGGGGCTTTGCCCCCCCCCATACCCCCCACCGGGGGCTCCACCTCCTGGTTTTCCACCAGGGGTTGCTACCCCTGGATCCCGCACAACCTTCTTTGCAAATCATCAACTTATTTACTATTTTCCTTACACTTATTGCGAAAAATCTTGTACGCAACTCGTGCGGGACGATTTTCTACACTCGTGTGATAGATTCACACTCGTGGCTGGTGACGGTAACTCGTGCCTTGTAATCACGAGCGAATGCTCAACTGGCACTCGTTCCCGTCAACTTCCGCCACTTGTGCGAGTTAAACACGACTCGTGTGGAAAATCGTCTTTTCCGCACTTGTTACGTGAACAACTATTGTAGGAATTTTCTTATTCTTTGGGTACAAAAGATTCCTTTTTAAAAAACCTATCGAATTTTCAAATAGACCCACAAGTTGAATTTCAAATAAATTTAGAAAGAGGGAATGAGGTGTGCGTGAAAGCATGTATGTGAGTACATCCAAGAAGAAAAACAATTGCTTGCTTTACTGTACACATTAGCGTTCCTGTCATTTCTCTAAACTTTCCCCCACAAACTATGTAAAGAACGTCCTTCAGTCAAAAAATCACTTCAATCACGAATGAAAAAATTTTGAAAGACTAAAATACAATAAAAACCAATCATTGTTTTTGTACAGTACAAAAAATTTTAAATAAATTTAGAAAGAGGGGATAGGGTGTGTGTGAAAGCATCTATATGAGTACATCGACGTAAGAAAAAGAATTGCTAGCTTTACTCTACACGTTCCTGTCATTTCTCTAAACTTTTCCCCACAAACTATATAAAGAACGTCATTTAACAAACATTTAAAAAAAAAATTCATTTTGTCAAGTAAATTGTTTATTTATTTAATTAAGAACCAATACAAATAAAATAATGTACATAAAATAAGAATCTCTATGAAAAAAAAGTTACAAACTGTAAGATAACATGGAGTAATTGATTTTCCCTTGTTGGGCCTGCTCATAGCAGAGTAGGTAAGAGTCGTAGCAAGAAAGTACGAGGTCAGGGGTTCGAATCTCTTGGAAAACTGTTGTGTGGCATGGCGATGTGATGTGGCATCATGTGGTGTAGAGGAAACCGGAAGTACGTCGCGAGGGGTGGGGTGAAGTAGGAGAATCCACGTCCGTCACACTTTTTCTCAAGGTCCAAATCTGAAATCGTTGATTTAACCCCACGCATAACGCACCTATAGAAGTATAACTTTAAAAAGTAGGGTCAACACGTTAAATTTTGAGACAACAGTCAGGGAAACGTCGATTGAGGGAATTGATTTGTTCAGATATTGTAAGTTCGCATGCACTGTGCACACATAAACATACAAGCATAAAGATTTATGTCGAACACAAGTACAGGTATATAATAGCAGAAGAGAGTAAGAGAGTATGGTGCTGTCAGTTTTATCGTGGCAGGGCCATCATCTTTACGCAAGGTACCTCGGAAAAACTAACAATTTTTTTAATATCTACTTTTCGGTGACATTTCTGGGTATTACTGATATTTCGTTGACACACTTGTATGATAAATATAAGGATGAAAAAAATGCAAATAATCATCTGCATGATGAGTACCTCATAAGGGAGTAGATACGACACCAAACGACCAAGCCTCCTTAAGCAAAAAGTCTTTCTATTACATATATAAAATTGAAATATAAGTAAAATTGGTATTTAAGATTTTTAAAACTAATGATTTTCAATAAATAACCTTAAGAAAATTTGTAACTGAAGTCAATTTTTCATTTTACACGCGCTAACTCCCAACTATTCTGACTTAAGGAGGCTTAGGCAATTTTGAATTAAATGATGGCTAGCTCTGAAATTCATAGATTATGTAAATGAAGTACACCAGATTTTTTTTATAAAAAAGAGATAGGTAGATCAACACATTCATTTTTTAGAAAATNTGTAACTGAAGTCAATTTTTCATTTTAACTAATTGACCCCACCACAATACACCACACTACCAAAGCGCAAATGCAAATAAATAATATTTTCAAATCTTGAACTTTATTACATACCTCATTCTAAAAAAAAAACGCTTTCCTCCAAAATCTGCACACTAGCTGAGTCATATATCCACTACGAGCAATCAATCTTTGTTAGAGATTAACCTTTTCGTCCTTGTTTTAGTGCAGTTCGTAATTTATCTTCAATTTTAATATTTATTTACGTTTATTAATTGAGTTAACAATTTTTTTTAATACTATATGTTTTTTTCCAAAACTGAGAAATGAATAAAATTATTAACGTATACACAATTGATGCTAAGATAAAATTAAGTTTCTTACTATTTTAATTTTGATTCTATAGATCTTCAAACAATAGAATAATAAGATGAAATTATAATATAAAGATTTTTTATAAGTAATTTTTATAACATGTTAGAAAACTAGTGTATTAATACTGAATTTTGATAAACAAGTTTAGGGAATTATGAATGTTCTGTAATCGTTTTAAAGAAACTTTTATCATACAATAAAAATACATCATGTCATGTATTATTATTAAAAACAGAGTAATGATTAATAAAATAACTTTGAAGTAAGTATGAGAAGTCATGTCTATATGTTTGTATTAGAAACTTTAGTTGGAAAACATTTAGTTTTTTTAAATTTCTTTCCGAACAATATTTCTGATGTACAAATTACCTAAATTACCTTTTTTAAATAGAATAAACATAAAATTTTTATGTCACAACTTGATAAAGTTACGTATACTATGTAGGCCATAAGACAATACTGGTATTCTTAAGTAATAACCGACATTATTAATCCTCACCTTAAGATTGATTAATAGTCATAGTAAATGCCACAACTATCAAGAATTGCTTACGATACAAAATAAAAGGTAGTAAGGAGGTATTTCCAATGTTTTAAGTTATTCTTTGGATAAAAGAATTCATTTCCAATTTTTTCTCCTTCGACGTTGCATTCTAATGATTTGCTAGGTACTAATCAAGTATTATTATATTGTAATGTCAGCATCCGAATGTTCGAAATTTTTTAATTACCTGACACACCCACTCTTTGGCACCGACCTCGCTCTCTACTACTCTTATCCATCCGCACGAACAGCACCAAAAGGGAAAGGCACTTGGCGTTTTCTTATCGCCCTCGAGAAGAAACTGTTTCAAAGAAGTCATACCCAAGGTATGACAAACACCAAATGTTGCTTTGAGTCAAATAAAAACGGAATCACACACCTCATCGGCCATTGGTGCCTTCCCTACTCCCGCACTTGGACAAGCAACCTCACGCCACTACCACCGTGTCCAACTAAAAATCATCTCTTTCTCTTTTCTCTCCCACTTTCAATAACATTAACAGTACGTTGAAGGCATGATTAATTATAAATATCAATAAGCAACATAAAATTAATCATTGGTAACATTTATACTACGGTTAACGAGAAGAAACAAAATTGTCAAAGCGTTTACTTTGTTTTTTTAATATTATAAACAAGGCATACGTACTACTGATAAATGCAACTAGTTCTTTTCACAAAATTACTATCATCAATACTAATGTTGTTACTATAGTTGTTACTATTATTATTATTATTATTATTATTATTATTATTATTATTATTATTATTGTTATTATTATTATTGCAACTTGCACGATTAATATTACCACTATTTTTATAATAACTAGTACCACTACTAAACCTATTAATGACTATATTTGCTATTATTATTGTTTTTATTATAACCACTACTGTTAGAGCCATTATTATTATCACTACTTGTATTATTTCAATTACTACCGTTATTATCATCGTTACCAGTAAACTCACTACTATTTTATTTCTCTATTATCAATTAAGTGTGCTCGCTCTTTTATTAATGACTAGCACTATTTTAGCAATAATATTAGTTAAAAGAAATACCAGCTGTAAAAAAAGACGGTAGGAAAAAGGGACATTGTCTCCCCTCTCTCTAGTGTATTGGGCTGGGAAGATGATTTTCTAAAATTTGTAAACTACCACGTGCTTGAACCTGAGTGGCAGCCCTAAATTATGCAAGGGCGTGACCTAAGAAACACGCTTTCCCATTCGATGATCGCTTTCCCGGTTCACACTCGGAACTTCTTCTTAACACCCCAACTTTGCGTGTACACAAGAACGGCGACCCCGAATTGACCCATGTAAAACCGTATATGAGGCCCGAAGCATCCTACACTAGCCTTGTTTTGGGCAAGTTCCCTATACTGCTGCTCTTGATTTGCGGCACTCTTCCAAGATCATCCTTGATCCCCTCAGTCAAGATCCTCTGTCGCTCATACAATTTATCTGTCAATTCGGGTTGCCTTTAGTAATTGGCAATTAATAAAATAGTACGTTAAAAGAAAACGAAAATCTTTTTTAATTTCCTACTACGCACCCATTCCCACAAGTAGCCTTCTCGAACCCCTAGGGCTGCTTGTTTTTGTGCAAAGAAGCAAGCGAGTTGATCCGCTTACGTGTACCATTGCACCGTCTCGCGAGAGTAGCTGGCGTGGGGTTAAACCTTTTTCACATACCTTCCCGCCTCGCATCGTGGCCTGTTTTCATCTATTTAACTGCCTAACAGGAGGCATTAGCGAAAAGGAATCCAAAGTAACAAGCGAAAGCTTAGCTCAAAACCTTATGCGTTACGCCGACGTAACAACATGAAGCGTCTGATGTCCTTTCTACTTAGCATTAGAATTGTACTTATTTTTAAACTGGGTTTATGAAGTGGTAAACTTTTATGTGTGTTGTTTAACAAATAAATTGAAAAACTGATTTAAATATTGTTGTTTGACTTATCAAACTCGTTATGAGTTGCGTTATCTTTGCTGTAACAGGTTTCAGCTATGCCAGTTAATTTTTGAAGAATTCTTTTATTTAAGAAATTGGTATACTCATTATGTGAGATGTGAGTTATAATGATAAAAACTCATAACAATACTATTAATGAGATCTTCTCGTAATATTTGTTATTCTTTTTGGATTCTAAAAACAGGCTTTCTATATTGTGTCAGTGTAACAGAAGCTTGACAGTTCTATGACCTTGAGAGCGTAAATGATAACTTGATGTTCCTTATAAATGAGTTTTTCTTCAATCTCCAAAGTCACCAATGAAAAAAATTTCATCATTTTTTTCGCAAACCGTACGAAATATTATTTGTATCGTTATTTAAATTTATAAATAATAAGCCAAACATTTCGTTACTAAAAAATATTTCTCCATCCACAAAATTACATGTTTCTTTCTTTTATTCCAGTATAAGGAGATTTAAGACATTACATGATTAATTTTTTGATTCTAAAATAGATTTAATATTGAAAACAGCGTGGTTATCTAAATTATTTAAAAAATCTTCTTTACTTTACTTTTATATACATGCTGTATTTCGTTTTCTTGAATTATTTCCAGAATTAAAAACAGCTTTAGTATCTTTGAACATCTGGTATTTACTTTATCTATGGGTTTAAATGTCTTCAGAGGATGTTGCACCATTTATTCTATTTAAAATGTGCTTTTATAAGACCCACGAACTTACATCAATTTAACTACTTATTTCATAAGATATTTCTGTTCGTTAGTCTTTTAATTTTTAAATTTAAATGTATACTTTGTCACTACCTCTATACATGTAGTTATCAATGTCGTACGTTTGTAAAAGATTTTGGAAAATTTGTTGTACAATTCTAATTAGAATTTACCATACGAGGATTATATTCTGCATGAACCACGAAGCATGTGTTAAATGACTGATTTTGTAAGTTCCGCATTAACCGAAGGAATTCCAGCAGAGATAAGTGTATTAATTTGTTTGTTGAGTGCCGATACTTTACAAAAAATATAATTTTTGTTATCATCTGAAATCGATAGTAACTTAAAATAAAATAATGTACCTGTAATATTTGGAATATCATTTGTCGTCCTGTTTTTTGAAAATTTGGATGAAACTTACTGTCATTTTTTTCCAGTTATGATAACATGTTACTATTATAAATAATTCTGGTCTACCACATTTCCTTTTTCTAGCTATTGCATCCTAACAGTGCTTCTGCGTATATCTTGGACTTTCGATGTATTCAGATGGCAGTATGGAAAGATTTCTAATATTTTCCCTGTCTTTAAAATTTTTTAGAAATATTAGATGCTTTATTAGTTATTGCATCTAATAACCGCTTATGAAATTTATTTTTAAACTTTTTCGATTACATTCAAAATAATTGAAACGGATGTATTCAATTACGATATAAGAGTGTATAAAAAATTGTTAAGCCAATCTTCCCCATATCATAATAGACTAAGATTCTTGTAATCTAATCTGGAAAAGAGCCCGTAAACATAATATTACAAAATAGTACCATTATTTTATAAAAAAATCATTTTATAATTTAGTAAATTTATCAACATATGTAATTCGAGGTATTTGTTTGTATTTTCTTCATATTAGATTAGTATTTATAATCTATGTCAAAGATTCGATAATATTAAATACAATTATAATTGATTTTTTAAGTTGAATGAATCCAAAAATCGTGCATCTTTACCTATTAAAGATATTTTATAATTAGAAAATAAATTATGTGA
>NW_019379474.1:544299-621652 GCF_000648655.2 Copidosoma floridanum
TCCTGATGTTGCACTAAGGGGGTGGAAGGTGGTGTGTGGAATGACTCTTTCTTTAAAATCACTGTATAATACACGAGAAAACACACACACATACACACACACGGGTTATCTTTGCAGCCTGCACGCTCTGCGCGCCAACTCCCTTGAAGACTTTGATTCATTTTGGAAATCACATTAAATCAATTCATTTAATTCAACAAGAGTTAATACATTTCTCTTTCGTAACTTATAGTTTAAAAAAATGTTTGAATAGGTCAGTCATTTTTACAAGTCCAACGTTATACTTCATATTTTTAAGTAACAGTGACCATCACCTCAAAAAATAACGAAAACACTTTGTTGCTTGCTGCTCATTTATACATATACAATTTGAATTTAACATTGATCATGACGTCATAGAGGCTCTTTCTCTGATTGGTTTGGTTATGTAAACATGCGCATGGACCTTGTTTTATTGTACTATGGAATACAGAATTCAAGAGAAAAAAAAATCAGCGTAGAATAGCACTTCCTTAAGGATGGTGTAAAAAATGTGTTAACAAATTATGTAGATAAAATAATCATTAAGGGAGTGGTGGAAAACATCTTAAAAGGGCTAAAACAAATATTGAAACTTTGCTCAAACTATGTTAATAAAACATTATAATCCTTGACATAGGCTTTGAGGTAGAAGGCCAAAGGTTTCACTCAAGATCCAATACTCTATCTGAAAATTAGAACTGTGTGATTTAATATAATTGATTAACTTTTAAACCTGTATTGAAAGTCATATTTTACACTTTAAAAAGTGACACATTTTGTATATAAACATGTTTATGAACAGAAATGCAATTTTCGGAACAGAAGATTAATCAAAAAGTTTTGTTAAAATTTATGACATTCTTGTTTTGACTACATACAAAAATATTTAAATTTCACTCACAGAATTGAAAATAATTGAAGCCATTTAAATTTTACCCATATTTCTGGTAATAGTGATGGCAGGTATTTTGACTGATTATAACAGAATAATGTCAGAATTGAGGAGAAACTAAAGGAAATTATGAACAATAATTGTTTTAATATAAAAAAAAAGAATATTACAAGATTATTTAAACATTACGATTTCTAATAATAAACAAAAAAATTGTAGCGTCACAAATAATAAAATAAAATAAAAATATAATATTTCAGGAAGAAAATAAATCAACAAATAGAACAGATATAAACCAAAATATTATACGCAAAAAATAAAAAATTGCAAAAACAAACTATTATGGCGAACGTTTTTCTACAGAAATGGAGTCATCATATGTAAGCACGTAACTTAACGTAAAAAGGATTATTAGAATTATTTATAAGAGACTTACGTGTCATGTGATAAACTTGACCTTGAAATTTTTAATCATAAATAGCTTTTTTTTACTCACAACATTGGCACTAAATAATGCAAAAGAGGAAAGATTACTGTCATATTTAATAAAATATTTTTAATCTTTGTCATTTTAATAGTTGCTTGAATTTATTACCATAAAAACTAAAAACAGGTTAAAATATTCTTCCACGTTCACAACAATTGAATTTTTGTCTTTCAGACATCTTTGCCAAAATTTTGCAGATCAGAATTCGCTATGTTAATATTTTAGAATACTACTGTTTAATTCAGTAACAAAAACTTAGATTAATTGGGTACAGTTCCGAACAATGTAATAATAGGTTGACTTAACATAGTGTCTCCTAAGGACTTGGAGCGTTTTTCAACTAAACTAATTTTTAATTGCTTTAATTAAGCAAAATCTTTTGAAATGTTAAGAACAGTTGACGAAATACTTAATAGTACATTTAAAGGAGCTGCTATTGCTTTAGATTTAGCAGAACACGTTTTCTGAATTCATTATATTTTTGGAGACCATGTAACGTTATGCTGCCATGCCAACTGAAAAAATTCGTTGCGTGGTACGTAATGTCTAAAGATATTTAAGGCTAAAATTTATGAACAAAACTGAAATAATTTTTAGTCAAGATTTTAAAAAAGAAAAAGAAAGTAATGCCTTACTACAGCTAAATTTAATTTTTTAATTCAAAGGAACCTTAAAAAAATTTTTAAATAAGCCTTGAATTAAGAAAAATGTTTTAAAATTATTATCAGATATTGGAAAAAAAAAATTAAATTATTGGAAGTGCCAAATTAATGGAAAGCAACTAATTTTTTTTCTAATATTTTTGGTAAAGATATCAACTTCTTAGTAACGTTACACTTTCTCCTAACAACAAATATACTCATTTTTTAAATAATAAAATTATAAATCATGTAAAAGGAAACATGAAAATATATTACAGCATAAATCATGCTACTAACAAAGTTGTTGATATATCTGATAGTGATATTTACATAAATTTCGAACTGAATTTCTAAACAATATTTGTGAGGGCTTATCTCCACATAAACTTAATTTAAAAATTAAAAAATATGTTATGTTCGTATAAAATAATGCAATTAACAAATGTATTGTGAATTAAGGAGGGAAACAAACCAGTGCGCCATAGCACTACCTCCTCACCTCGAAATGTGTTAACAAATTATATAGATAAAATAATCAGTAAGGGAGTGGTGGAAAGTGTCTGAAAAGGGCTAGAACAAATATTGGAACATTGCTCAGATGTGTTCAAAAATTATGAAGAAGCTGAGGTGGGTTTCTTTAAAAGTAAAAGGAAAACTGAAAGGAGCGGGCAAAAAGTAGTTTAACTAAAAATAACATGATGACCCACATAATTTTACCTTATTTAAAAATGCAGCTAAAGAGTGTCTAAAGGGAATTATTTAAAATTGTGAGGGTGGATTGTTTTATTATCTAGCTCTAACGTTATATAACAGCGAAGCGGGCTGAGAGTGGAGGTAAGGCTAAAAAAAAAAAAAAAAAAAAACAAGGTAAAAATTGATGGAATTTTACTTTGACAAGAGGAGGGCTGACAGGGTAGCAGAGAGGTGAAAGGGGGGATATTTGAAATCGAGCGAGGGGGTGAGGGGAGTAGTGGGGGCTCAAATACTTGACTTAATATTATTAAGATAAAATCTGATAAAGTATTACCTTAATGAGAAGGGGACTAAGGGGGTGGAAGGTGGTGTGTGGAATGACTCTTTCTTTAAAATCACTGTATAATACACGAGAAAACACACACACATACACACACACGGGTTATCTTTGCAGCCTGCACGCTCTGCGCGCCAACTCCCTTGAAGACTTTGATTCATTTTGGAAATCACATTAAATCAATTCATTTAATTCAACATTACTGTTGGAAGATTGAATATTGTTCCTCCAGAGAATAATATACGTTTTTGTTTAAAATTAATTTTAAACGAAGAAAAAAGTGTGACATCATTGAAAGATTTGAGAACATGTAATAAAATTTTTTATTAAACATTGAAAAATTCTTCTGTAGCAATGGTATCGGTAGAACGTGACACTCAAATTAACCATATACTAAAAGAAGCTACTACCGTACTATACCATGATTGGCCTTATTAATTAAAACAATTTTTTGCATTGTTTTAACGTTGAGAAAATATTTTTGGTAAAAACATTTAGAATAAATATAAAATCCATTTTTCCAGAAAATTTCATTTTTGAAAATCTTGCTCTTCTGCGCCCAAAATAAATTCTTGGTATGGAATTCTTGTGACTTGTTTAATTTACCTGAACCAAAAAATTTTGATAGTGTGCAAAAAACAGATAACTTAGAGGAAAAATAGCTTTTTGTAAAAAAATGTTCGAATCGCTCAATAAATGCGTTTAAAGAAAATAAGGGTAGGGGAGAAAGGAGGCGGAAGAATAAATTAATAGCGGTTAGGGGGCTGAGGAGGGCTAAGAAAAGCGTGGAAAGAGAATGAGGGGGAGAGCTGACGTAAGAAGAAACTGAAAGGTAGCATGGGTGGGTAATGACAAACTTTATAGGGTTACTTCAACATCGAAATAAAAACTATTTTACTTTGTTTTGAGAGAAGAGTTAAGAGAGAGGGCTACGGAGCGGCTAAGGGGGGGGGATTAAAAATCTTAAGGGATACCGTGGAAGGTTTTAAATTATAAGTTTATTGGGTTAATTTCTTATTGAAAAAGAAACAATTTTCTCTTGTTTTGAGAGGATGAGGGGTGTCAGGCATGAGTAAAGGGAGGCCAAGAAAGGTAGGTGTAAACAGCTCTGTCAAAATCACTATACAATATAGAAAGATATATATCCACCTACATAAATTATTTGTGTAAGGCAATCTACATAAACCTTGTGGCAACCCTACACTGCCCCCCCCCCCCAGCTTCTCTACCGGCAATTTTTTATAAATCTCCGTAGGCGTTAAATACTCGCCCACAAAATAAGGTAAAATTCCGTAGTTATCTCTGTTATTTCAACTTAGCTCACTTTTGTTCAGACTCCCCACTATTGACAAATTCTTTCTCTTTGATAAAATTTCGATGGGCATCTCTGAACAGTTTTCAAATCGACCTTCTGCTTTAAGCTTAATATACACGTTTTTAATTTTTTAACCTTTAAAAAGCATGATTATTTTAATTTTGTTATATTCTATTTAAAATTAAATAGTTATAACAATTTCTCATGAACATGTATTTATCTGACACAACAATAATTATCGAATAACTTGACTGATTCAAAAAGTGGAATCATAATGAGTCTCCCTAATGAAGCAATACTTCTGCGGTTTGCATAATTGTATAATTAAGTGTTATTCAAACTTGTGTAAGTTTTAGTATAGCATTATACAAAAACACGACCGCCACAGCACCTCAGAAGCATACACCTGCGGAAAGCCTGCCTATATCCGCCACCAAGAGAGCACGCATTCAATAGGTGTACTGCCTTAGCCCTGGAATTATTATTATTATTATTACTATCATCATTCATATTATTCTTATTACTATTATTAGTATTATTAGTATTATTATTATGGTCATTATTATTATTATTANTTTTTTTGGTCTTGCACATACTAAAAAATTCATTTCTATTCATGTATCATCATTGCTAATTTTATTTTCTGCATTATGATACAAATAGAACTACTTAGTAGCATTGTATAAATGGTTTCATATCTATGTATAATCTTCATAAAATAATTCACACATGCAATTATTTTATTGTAATAAGAATATTAAACCCGTATCGAAAAGAAACTGTAGCTTTCGATGTAAGCAAATCATGACTTTACTATTTTTTAATCCCCAGAGAAAAGTTGTTCTACGGTATTCTTTCTTTAGAAATGAGATCTTTAACAAAATATAAATCAAGCCATTGTTTTTGGGACTGTTTTTCAATGCAGGTTTCAAGTTAAAAAAAAAAAATAATGTTCAAAAAAGTGAATAATGAATTGCTTTTATTACTGTTATTACTTATTCAAATAATCACCAAAAACTTTTAAAATAATTTTGTGGCGCTATGAGGAATCATATATTTACTTGTAGTCAAACATTTAGGCAAATAAAACTTATTTCAATTATTTTGTTCTTCTATTATTTATATGCTCTTTATATTTTGTATCTATTTTTTAACATGAAAAAGTAAAATAAAATAAATGGAATAATATTGTACTCAAAAATACATAGAATTAATTAACATGAATTACCATCAGTTATTATTAAAAGAGTATTAATAAAGAGTAAAATGATCAGATACCATTAGCTTGCAATGCAAGAAAGAACACGCAAAATAAAAAAAAATTTTTTTTTCTACAAATGGATGAATACGAGAAGAAAGTATCTTGCATACAAAGACGAAAGTGAAGTATTATTGCATGTACATGTAAAACATTTTTGTATTTTGTGTTTTGTTTTATGTTACACTATTTATAAGAGGGACAATACTATTTAGATGGAAAAGAAAATTGTTTCAGTTTTAAAAAATATGAAAACATTATAAAATCCTGAAGAAAACGCATAAAATAAACAAAAAAACACATGGAAAATTTTTTTATTTTTACAAAGATTTTATTTGTGATTTGAAATTACGTATCACATGATGTTACCTACATCATGTGATACGTAACATGATGATAGCCTTTTACAGCTAAAAATTAGGCCATATATGTTTTAATAACTCAAGTAAAATAGTTAAAATAATCCTTTTTCTAATGAAATTGGGTAGGTCAAAAGATCCTAAGGGAAACACCAAAGGTTGAACACACTAAGAAGGTAAAAAAGCAAAGACCAAGTCTCCCTAATTTCCCTGTTTTCTAACAGATTTTGTTTGATTGTAGATGATGGAGAAAGACATGATATTAAGTACAAACTGCATTTTTATTTTTAGTATTGCACATATCTCACGTTTATAAAAATTCTTTTTAGTAACCTTACCTAATAATGCACTACCGTAATGAGCCTTCTTAAGGAAAATAAATATTTTTATAAGTTAAAAGTTTGTTTTAGTTGAAATTTGTTTTAGTTTACATTACACATAAATATTTGAAAAAAATTTAAAGTTATATTTGCCTCATATAAATAAAAAAAAAATTAATATAAATTAATTCATAACTTTACTGCCAGTTCTCTGAATAAATAAATTATTAATTTTTCCTACGCATAAGGTCTATCTTTAGCGTTCGGAGCAATGTAGAAAAATATATAAAAATATGTAGTAAAAATTAAATATTTAACGATTCATAAGGTCACTAAAGGCCAATAGGGTACCTCGGCATAGTATAAATCAGAATAACGAAAACGACATTCACATACACTTACGATGTTATTAGTATATATGTTACCAGCAAATTTTATTCACCAATATGAATACATGTGTGTTTTAGTTCATTTAAAGGTCTACGTTTCATCGTAGTTTGTTAATAAAATATGTATACATTTGTGTATAAGAGTAGGTATCTGGGTCTAGAAAAATTGGTAAAATGTAGGTGATAGTCTACAAAAATAGTGTGGTGGTATGTGAGGGTGGGCGGTGATGGTTAAGACAAATAGAGAACTTGCATGTTCTCTAATTTAATTTTTTTTCAATAGCTAAAACGCTGTAATTGAACTTGCCAGATAGTTTTTTTTAGGCTTTGAAAAATATATACTATAATTCATTGAAATTCTTTGCCTAATTTAAATCGATGTCATGTGATCATGACGTAGGAACGAAAGTTTCTTGATCGATACAATTATTCAATTTAGACTCTTTTTTAAATGTTTCTAAAATTTTATTGTTTAAAGTAAGAGTGTATTTATTATGTTAAAATAAAATAAAACTATTTGTTGAGTAGTTATAGTTTGTAGATTTTTTCCGAACAGACATCGTCAATAAACCGTTTTTTCAAAATAGTAAACGTTTTCTAGTAAGTCCTCTTCTCCAATTTTTAATAATAATTTAAAAAATTTTTCAATATTCAAACATTTTGTTTTTTAATAGAAAATTTTGAAGTATTTAAAAAAAGATGGTGACTTAATAGTTTCTGCTATTGTTATGCTTCTGTTACTGTTTATTATTACTAAAAAAATTTGCCTCAACTCACCTACTACAATAATTTATTTTCGAAGTGTTTTTCTGTATTGCACTGGTCTTGTGAAGTTCTATTAACTTTTGCTAAAGCTTTCATTAAATTCATTGATCAAAAATTTACAAGAGCAACTCATTTATTGCTACACTATATATCATCCGCAGCACAATGAAATTTTATTAACATTGTGGAAAGAAAAATTTGGAAAAAATGTATAAGAAATGCATTGTAAGAAAGTTCATAAAAGAGTAAATGAAGAATTTCATAGCATGTTAATAATTATCAACCATGATAGTAATAACTGATAAATAACTTTCTTACTTCTTTTAGAATATTGATAAAGTTTTTTTGAACCAAAGATCAAATGTCAATGTGTACCCATCAATATATTAAAATATTTATGTAAATTAGAAAGAAAAGAATGTGATATAAAACTTATGAATAACAGTATTTATTGTCAAAATATTTTAAGTACTCTGGGAAATTTTTTTTCTTTATCACGTTGCATAATAATTTTGCATTAACATTTATTATAAATCTTTCTCTGTTGCTTAATACAGACCTCAGGTTATTTATTATATCCACGTAATTTTTATTTTAACTTGTTCAATTAATAATTTTAAAAGAGAAATTTTTTTTTCTTGTTTAAAACCTCTTGCCTTTTACCTCAGAGCCTATATGAAGGATTGTAATTCATTAATAAGGGGTTAAAGTGCGAAGCATGCAAGAGGGCGAAGCCCTGCGAGGACATATGTTTGTGGATTAAAAGTTTTTCCTTATCTTACAAGGGGGCGGTGGGGGAAAGTAGGGGCTGTGGAGATCTGCAAGAGATTGTATAGAATTCCCTACGCAAGTAACTAAATATATACATATTTCTGACTTATATATAAAGTAAAGTCGCTAAAACTGTTATATTCGCTAACCGCAAAAACTACTCAATCAATTTTGGTGAAATTTTGCATACCGATTCATGACACTTATTAGGTGGTCTTAGTAGAATCCTTATCTTAAGAAAATTTATAACAAAAGCAATAACTAAGCCTAAAATTTTGCAAAAATACGCTAACTTTGTGCTTTAGTTCAGTTGAATCCACTAGGCAGCAACGAAGTTAAATCTAAACAACCTGAAACGAAATTAAGTAAGTGTGGTTATATTAGGCTTGAGCAACGTACCAAATACACAGTCGTTCACCGACAGTGCATGTAGCATAGAGCTGGAATTCGTGCAGCTGGGTATCCCAGCTACCGACGACACTGTTCTCTAATGGATAAGTGACTTACGTCGAACTCTATCCTGAACCACCATGATTGACGAGTAGCCACCAATACTAAGACATTATGAACGCTAACGTCTCTGGCAAAATAGAAGGAGACGTCTAGCTGGAGCACTCTCTGCCCTAGCAATATGGGTTGTGTGGCCATTTTTCTAACCAACCTGGTGCTGCTGCCAGAGCACATTATATAACAACACCAAGCTAGAAAGAACAACCATAAGTACGGGCAGCCACAACAGCCTTCTCAGTGGTTTGTAGGGACGGCATGTCCACAGGGAAGGTATTCTCTAGGCCCACTTTCCTGACTACCAATGAGCAGTTAGATATCCGGGGAATGACCCGAATACGAGATATTCTTTGGCCAGTGGCGTACTTTCCTCCAGCAGTCCTCCGGTCTCCGTACGCAGAGACTCCAAGGTTTAGAGTCAAGCTACTCGCACAGCCAGCTCTCTATCATCAAGAATGATAATAAATAATAGCTAGAAGTATCACTACTGGTCCTTTTCAGGGCCATCATAAGTATTTACATTCGCTACTTAATCATCAATCTCATCGGTTCTTTTTAGGGCCCCCTAACGTTTAACTACTTTGCCAAGAAATATATGTTTACTACCATTTCCGGCAATGATTCGTCGACGAAAAGACTATTTAAAGCTGACCACTGTTAAACCAAGTCAGTCATTCACTGGCAGACGTCCCGAGCAAAGTTGTTCGTCGCAAGGCTGGGAACCCCGGCGACTGACGATCCTACATTACATTACTTTCTTGACTATGTAAGCATTTAATCAGGAATTTTTGATGCCCGATTTCGAAGGGCTGCGCTGGGCGAACCTAACAGCTATGAAGAAAAAATAAACTTTAGCAAACAGGACAGTCTCCAACGGGCAAACATCACGAACCAATCTCCGTACCTTAGATCACCAAAACGACTGAGCTCTGCACAAAAAAAGGTCCTTTAGACACGAACGTCTCCGGCGTAACACCAGGAGACATTGGTAAAGATCTCAGGAGCACTACAACTAGCTCTAACGCTTCAGACGTTTGAGTTTTCTTCACGATCAGTCTGGTGCTACAACAGCACGCCAGAGAAGATTACCCTGAGGACCCAGGCCATCACGTTTGCTGGAAACTCACCAGTCCTTTTTAGGGCCATCGGACGACAAAAAATATTGCCAACAAATACATTACAATCTAATAAAGTTGACAAAAAACAGCTTTTAGGGCTCACAAAAGTTGTAACCATACCTTCAGTCACAAGAGAGCGAATTAGAAGAAAAACTTGAAATGTTTGAAATGTTTAAAATTATTAGCGTCAAGAAACTGACGCAGAATATTCATCGAGATTGAAACAGCAGCGTTAAGTTTATCAAATAAAGGATCCATTACGTGAGGGATCAGATTTCCACTTTTCTTACATTTTCCATCCATCTTTTAGAAAGAAAGCTAACACCTGACCAGCTCATTGGGTAAAGTCACTGTCGGTTATGAAAAGGTCGGTACAGCGAGTTAGATGGTTTGTTGGAAAAGATCCATCCGTTAAATTTGATAATAGCTGGGGTGTACTTGAGACCATCACTACATATCCTGAAAAAGAACCCATTGGGATGGATGACAGTCATTTAAGGGGAACTTTGCAAGGGGCCCGCACGAAAGACTCGCACACCATGCGGTTAGGGCAAAAAGGTCTCTGATATAGCAAAAGTTAAAAAGAGTTCTAGAAATAAAATACCATACTATACTCTACGTATTTTTTNAAGACCAAGTCTCCCTAATTTCCCTGTTTTCTAACAGATTTTGTTTGATTGTAGATGATGGAGAAAGACATGATATTAAGTACAAACTGCATTTTTATTTTTAGTATTGCACATATCTCACGTTTATAAAAATTCTTTTTAGTAACCTTACCTTTATTAGCTTTGTTTTGTTATAAGACTCCAATTACTTGCACTGCTTATTTTTTTTTAGTTTTTTTAAATTTTTTTTTATTTTTGTATCTCTGTTAATTTCACGTTCTGTATGAAATGTTTCTTAAGTTTTTGTGTATCCTCAGTATTAAAATATGAATCTCTTTTTTTTTTTTTTTTTTCAATGTGTTTTGCACTACAAAGTAGTTCCAATAACTAAAAATGTATGTGATCTTGAATATACCTGTACAACAAAATCAAAAGTATCAATTCTAAAATCTGTCCTCTGGATTAATGTTTACATCAGTCAAGAACTGTTAAAAGGCAATTTTTATTCATATTACATTTCGTATGCACATAAATCACAATTATAACTTTTCAATTTTACAGTTTTCACTTTGTATTCATTCAACATACATCCATGGATTTCAGCCTTTTATACTTTAATATCTTTTTCTACTTATAACTTCTACTTTATATAAATCTCACTTATGTAAATAGTATAAATAACTCAACCTGCAAATAGCCAACGTCTATCGTGCACAGTGATATTAAATCAAATTTTTTGTACTTAAAAATTTAAAGTAATGAAACATTTCAAAATGTATAAGATGACTAGTTATTGCTAAAAACAAATTCTTTTTAACAATAATAGCCAATTTACCTAAATATTCTACAGAGTAGTATAGCTACGCTAACCATGATATAAATATGAACGCTATTAGAAAAACGCTCTTTTCAAACCACTTGAATTATAATAGGTTTATTTTATTACAATCCTGGATAGTCATGTAAAAGATCCACGCGTTTGGCAAGCAATCGGATAGACCTAAATTACGGTCTTTTTTCTCATTCTTTTTCAATGTTGATTCAAAGTGAATTATTAACACTTAACATGAGTGATCTTATACTAAGTAATTAGCCAATGCGACTCCATATTAAATGAATTATTTTAAAAATTTCAAGCATAACATTAAAAAAATTGTTAACCAAATTTTCGTCCACGAAAATAATAAAAATGTGTCAATAAAAGTTAAAAAATATATTACAAACATAAAGTAGGTAATTTAAAAATTATGGAACATTTTTTTGCAGGTAAATTTATTGAACAATTGGAATACTTATAGTTTAGGTGGTTATAATTTATTCAATATGTACACGGTAAAAAATTAAACTTTATACGGATTTTATTGTTTGAAAATGTAATATCATGAGAATTTATTTAAAAAAAAACCTAATTAATGAGAAAAATTGAAATAGCATGATAAGTTGTTCTGCAAAAACAAAGTTTCAAGGTGAAGAGTAAAAAAAAAGTTAATCTTAACAATGTAAATAAATGCATGGGAAGTCCTTTCTTGATTTTTTTACCAAAAGTCAACCTCTTTCAGAGCTGGATGCATTATAGTAGATTATAGACATTTTTGTTTTTTTTTTTGGTCTTGCACATACTAAAAAATTCATTTCTATTCATGTATCATCATTGCTAATTTTATTTTCTGCATTATGATACAAATAGAACTACTTAGTAGCATTGTATAAATGGTTTCATATCTATGTATAATCTTCATAAAATAATTCACACATGCAATTATTTTATTGTAATAAGAATATTAAACCCGTATCGAAAAGAAACTGTAGCTTTCGATGTAAGCAAATCATGACTTTACTATTTTTTAATCCCCAGAGAAAAGTTGTTCTACGGTATTCTTTCTTTAGAAATGAGATCTTTAACAAAATATAAATCAAGCCATTGTTTTTGGGACTGTTTTTCAATGCAGGTTTCAAGTTAAAAAAAAAAAATAATGTTCAAAAAAGTGAATAATGAATTGCTTTTATTACTGTTATTACTTATTCAAATAATCACCAAAAACTTTTAAAATAATTTTGTGGCGCTATGAGGAATCATATATTTACTTGTAGTCAAACATTTAGGCAAATAAAACTTATTTCAATTATTTTGTTCTTCTATTATTTATATGCTCTTTATATTTTGTATCTATTTTTTAACATGAAAAAGTAAAATAAAATAAATGGAATAATATTGTACTCAAAAATACATAGAATTAATTAACATGAATTACCATCAGTTATTATTAAAAGAGTATTAATAAAGAGTAAAATGATCAGATACCATTAGCTTGCAATGCAAGAAAGAACACGCAAAATAAAAAAAAATTTTTTTTTCTACAAATGGATGAATACGAGAAGAAAGTATCTTGCATACAAAGACGAAAGTGAAGTATTATTGCATGTACATGTAAAACATTTTTGTATTTTGTGTTTTGTTTTATGTTACACTATTTATAAGAGGGACAATACTATTTAGATGGAAAAGAAAATTGTTTCAGTTTTAAAAAATATGAAAACATTATAAAATCCTGAAGAAAACGCATAAAATAAACAAAAAAACACATGGAAAATTTTTTTATTTTTACAAAGATTTTATTTGTGATTTGAAATTACGTATCACATGATGTTACCTACATCATGTGATACGTAACATGATGATAGCCTTTTACAGCTAAAAATTAGGCCATATATGTTTTAATAACTCAAGTAAAATAGTTAAAATAATCCTTTTTCTAATGAAATTGGGTAGGTCAAAAGATCCTAAGGGAAACACCAAAGGTTGAACACACTAAGAAGGTAAAAAAGCAAAGACCAAGTCTCCCTAATTTCCCTGTTTTCTAACAGATTTTGTTTGATTGTAGATGATGGAGAAAGACATGATATTAAGTACAAACTGCATTTTTATTTTTAGTATTGCACATATCTCACGTTTATAAAAATTCTTTTTAGTAACCTTACCTAATAATGCACTACCGTAATGAGCCTTCTTAAGGAAAATAAATATTTTTATAAGTTAAAAGTTTGTTTTAGTTGAAATTTGTTTTAGTTTACATTACACATAAATATTTGAAAAAAATTTAAAGTTATATTTTCATCCAAAAATCTTTTATTTGTTTTCTAAAATACATAAACAAATAAACTATTGACTAATATTATGCGATTGTTTAATATATATAAAGCTAATAATACGCATTTATTAACTTGTGTTTATTTACATTTATTTATGCTATGTTGTGGTAAATAATGTCCTTAAAAAATTCTATTTTCGTATTCTGAAAAAATATATCCTTTGAATGACGTTTTTTTATGTGGCATTTCGAAAGTGGGATTACATATAAAAAAAATATTTATTTTTACAGTCAGTTGAATGTAGTTTTGTCAAGATACAAAAAATAAAGATGGAAGTTTTGCTGTCATAGAAAAAAAGTTATGTTTTTCCGGTATTATTTGGGAAATAATACATAATTTTTTGACAGTTTGACGACACAATAACATAATTGGAAAGGTCGTAATAGTACATTATTTAATATTTTATAATACATGACATTGTTACGTACGATAGCATATAGATATGAGTCCGTGCACCCCTTCTGGCCTGGGCTCTGAAAGGCAGAGGAATGGAGAAGAGAAGGCTTATGGAGAAAGAGTAATGCAAGGAAGTTAGTAAAAAGATTAGCCAGAGACACGAAAGCAAGAGGACCAGGCCAACGAGACGTGGGATACTGAAACAATTGTTTTACATTTTGTATCGTGCGAAAAAACTATTTAATTCCAACAAAAAAAAAGTTCTTTTGATCAGTGAATATAATGAAAAAAAGTAATATTCCTCATCGCTAAGTCTGAAAAAAACAGAGTGAAAATTGACAGACACCAAATTCAGTGCGCCAACCGTCGTAACATAAGGAAACTAGAGGAAGCGTAGAAAGAAAAAAAGAAATTATCTGGGAAAAAAGTTTAACACTGCTTCGAGGCCAGATTAACTATAAAAAGGAATAATTATAAATTAAGCTAGTGAACCAATGTACCAGAACGTTAGAGGTAGCTGCCAATCACTTAACTCCAGAAAATATGGAAAAAAAGGACGGTTAACACAATTAATATTAAACACAAGTGGTTCACGAGATTGCAGATCACCGCAACTTTACTGATTATTTTGGCAGGGAGGTAAGTACGAACTGTAGAATATAAAATATGTTATTTTAACTTTTCTATTCCAAGGAAAAGGTAAAGCAATAGGCAATTCTTAAATCGATCTAGAGAAAAGACGCATTATACTATATGAAATTCACAGACTGAGTTGCTATCTATAATATTCTATAAACTACTAATCGTAACAGCGTCTCAAAAGCGTTAAGTTAACTGTTACCACATAAATAATGAATGTTATCAACAAAAATAATAACAATAACACAAACCAAGTAATAATCATAAAATCTTATGTCAATCTTATGCGATTCAAAAAATAAATCCAACAGATATCACAAAAAATTGAGTCAGCTGAAGGGTAGAGAGTGAGTAAAACTAAACTAAAAAAAGACTGTTCTTTTTTTTTTAAACCAAAGCTTTGTATAATATTTTATGCAAGCACTTATTTGACCAAGAACATAATGGAAGAACGACATACAAATGGATCGAAAAGCGCAAATATGCAAGAACAATTCAATCAAAGAAATAGAGAAGAAAATACATAAAATAACCTAAGAGAAAGCAAAATTATACTAATGACTACAAAGCACAATTCAGAGTTGTTGGCTGAATAGTAAAGGACTGACAAAAACCAGAAACTTGTTATGATGAAAATGATGAGAAAATTAAAGTTGAAAATAAAATGAGGGCAATTCTCTCATATTCAAGACGTACATATGATAATGAGGCTGATGCCCCATCCCAGACAGAAACACATTGATCTCTCTCACTTGGAAAATTTACTTCCCCTACCAAGCATGAAAATATTGAGTATGATAAATATGAACCGACCATTCACCTATCAGCCTAACGACAAAGCGCAAGATGAACATTACACAAACCCACACGACATAATAAGTGAAGCAGCTACTCAAGCTGTAAAAAACTATCCGAATTAGAAGAAGAAAACAGTAGTCACGTTCAGAAAACGTAAGACGGAACAATAACTGTATATGATTCAGACATGACATTACCACTTAATAGGTAATGACAAGCAGTGAAAGAGAGTGCTGAAAAAGAAGCCATAAAGCAGTAAGAATACGGGATACAAACTCCTTATAACTACAGAGTAATGTGCTTAAATCCAAAAGTCTTAGGCAAAGCTATAGTAGCTACTTTTAAAATAGAGAGCGATGTAAGTAAGCGCAAACTCATGCTAGCGCAAATCGAGGCTCAAGTATATCTAGTGAGAATAGAGGCAAGGGATACAGATGATTATGTGCGCAGCTATGAGCAGACAGAAGTACGTTACACAATAGAGAAAATAGAACCATAGGGGGTTACCAAAAAATAAAAATTGCGCTTACTGCAAACGCAGAGGGCACGATACATTGTACACTAATGAGAGACGGAGAAAGTGGAAAAATAAAAAAGGGCTGAAATTTCAACAACTGGAATAATTATGATTTCCCTTCCAATACCAATAATCCGAACTACAACAACGATTATAGAAAAACCCCTATAACAATTCGGGTTACAACAGATATAATTATTACAACAGGAATTCTGATTATTGAAGAAATAACAGCAATGGTTACAACAACCGAGACTGTAACTACGATAATTATAGAGATAACTGTAACTATAATAGAAATTATAACAGAAGCTAAAATTATCGCGTCAAAAGACTCCCGAATAAAATAGACAATGCACCAGACGAAAAGAAAAATAGGCATAGTATAGAGCATTTAAACTTACAAGAGGCTTGTTATGCTCCCCAAGCACCAAGCAGGCCCCGAAAATAAAAAAGAGAAATAGAGCGTAAAAATAAAACAGATGCATCTAAAGGACAAAAGAAGTTAACTCAGTCTAATAAAACATACATCAGAAGTAAAAATAGCAAAATATCATAAAATATATGAGAAGGAAAAAAATTAAAGCACTAATGGAAGCAGACCTTAAACAGGCTCCTCAAAAGGCTGAGAGTAAATATGATGGAAAAATATGCGAATTAGATTATACAGCCAGTATGAAAGGCATCAGAATTACATTATTGGAACCAGAATATTTTGAAATCCCCACCAAGTCAAGAAAAATAATGTGCGCACCCGTAAAAGATAAAAGCAGCCACATACGAGTTAGCTGGGTCAACCTGTAAAATATAAAAGAAAAAATACTATTCAATAATTTTATAGGAGAAAATAAACATTCTAGAATGTATGTGAAAATAATAATTATAACAGATGAACAAATTGACGTGCTAATACCAGATATGTGTTTACCAGGTAGATGTTTTCAAATGCGATATCAGACAAAGGGCGGAACCATTAAGCATTGCTGGGAACGATGTTGAATGTTTGAAAGAGGCCCTGATCAGGCTTTTTAATATTAAATGTTCGGATGAAAATAAAGAAGACAATAAAGACATTCACAAAAATCGTTATGAAGTGTAATAATAATAACAATATTAATAACAACGGCACTAATAATTCTGACGACAATGAAAAAACTGACATAGCAGCACGAGTTAATGAAATAATAGAAATTATCAATACATCAGACTGCAATACGGAAGAATTTGAACACATCCAAAATCTTATAGAATACAATCCTTTAATATTTGATCTGGATAGTAAGCCACTACAAACATACTTAAGCATGAAATAACAATTTCAACAGAGAAACCAATCTTTTTAAAAAGAATAAGGTACCTAATAAAACTAAGGAAACAAATGCAAATGGAAAAGTTATTACAGCTAAAAATAATCGAATTCTCTACATCCCCACATACCTCAAATATGTGGATTGCCCCAAAAATCTAGGACCAAACGAAAAGAAATACTGGAGAGTCGCAACAGACTTCCGGCTATTAAAAGAGATAACAGTCGGTACGTGATATCCGTTGCTATTCCAGCATAGAATTTTGGAAAATTTAGCAGCCTTTTCTTAGAAAAGAAGCAAAGTTACTTAGACACATAGTAGGTAACATCAAATCAAAACCAACCCAGAAATATTAAAAGCAATAAAGAATTCACCTAAGCCAACAGATACAAGAAAAATAAAAACATTCTTAGGTTAGCAGGATACTATCGGCGCTTTATGAAAGATTACACAAAAATAGCACAACTACTTTCAAAACTATCAAGACAAACAGTTGAATTAACACAGAAAGAGCCACAAAAAAAAGCAATTACAACATTAAAAGACGCTCTGTGCAGCGAACCAGTACGTACAGATCAGTACCCAAACAGACCTTTATTGTAACAACCGATGCATCAGATAACACAAATCCTTAGCTAAGGGAACACAGAAAAAAGCCGTCCTTGCAAATATGCATCGAGCTGCTTAAAAGGCCGGGAACTATGCTATTTTACATACTATAAAAAGCTTTGGACGATAGTTTTTGGTAAAGAACAATTCCAATCGTATTTTTTTCGATGCAAATTAACTGTTGTTTTGGATCATGAGCCGCTAAAATACTATCATACCTAAAAAAAACTTAATATACAATTAGACAGGCTACAAATTTAATATAATACATCGTCCAGGCTTTTCAAATAAAGTGCCAGACACGCTCTTCTGAAATCCAATACTTGAGAAAGGAGAAGCGAACCTTAAGCGGACTGACCAGGATCTGTATCTATCAGCTAGCAGACGAACAAGAGGATGAAGGATTAGTTAGTAGTAATGACCCGCCATGGCTGTGATAATTCTTTGGATTGAGTTACAGCAATTTTAGTGAAGATGAAACATAACCTCAAAATAAAGGGAAAAATTTTCTATGTAAAACTTTTGAAAGTCAATACGTATGATATGTTTATAATGACTTCTAAAGCAAAAACAGAGAAATTTGCTTAAACCACAAATATAAACTGATTTTTAACTTTTTGTTTTTTAGATGCTCTCACATACTTAAGGAACATATACCATCATACAGGCGTTAACTTGTTACCAAAAAGTCGACGTTCATAAACTGAAGGCATATGCATCAGAAACAGTTGATCTCTATTTTATTATACCCCGGGCACAATATGTCTCCAAGTGTGCACAAAACTTAAGTACATGGTGGGGTTATGATCAAGTATTATAAGTTAACGATTGGCTGCAATTATGAGGAACCTTCGGAGTAAATAACAAAGTATTTCAAATAACTAGATTCAAAAATAGTAGAATGCGTTACAAAAAATCAACGAACAAAGAAATAATTTAGCACCTTCTGGTATTATCAAATCTTTTTATTACATCAAAGCAAATAAAGGGTCATAGACTAATCAAAGACGTGACTTAAGAAGCTAGAACTCTTCTGGAAACGTTAAAATATACGATAATCAGTTATAAAATTAGTTTCATACATTAAAGTTACATTTTAGTTTCATATTAAAGCTTTAGTAATACATAAAAGTTTTAACCACAAAAGAACAAGTACGAAAAGTTTTACTTGATTAAAAAAGAAAAAAAAATGTAATCATTACTCCTTTTTTTTAACCTTCGAAAAAAAAACTTTAAATTCTTGTGCAATGTAGCAGTGACACAATATAACATTATTACCATTACGAGACTCTTGCAATAAATTATAGCACACACAACGTTAGGCTACAAGGAAGCAATGAAATCAGGAAAATTAACACAAACAAAATAAAAAAGTCATGCATATTAAAACCACCTGCACCCAAGAGAATGTCGTAAGAAAGGAAACCAGGAAGAGTGAAAAAAAATAACGTAAAAAGTACATTTTTATTAGTTCTTTTCAGCAGCTCTCAGACGCACCATGTAAAATAGAACAACAACAATTAAGAAGATGATAAATCAGTGAAAATGAAAAAATAATACTAAGTCATTGTAATAAGAATAAATAGAATAAAAATGGTTTGACAAATGAGATGTGCGCATGACCTACTTTCAATATTATTCGCAGCACAAAAAGCATATCCCGAAGGAAACGACGAAACCAAGTTTTTCATTTATTCATACAGACTGAAACTCATTTTATACGTATTATTATCTCTTAGTAGTTACGTGGAAAAACGAAAAGAGTAAAAAGAAAAACGAATACTTCTATGAAAAATTTTTATAGGGCAAAATATCTCTATACCCAACATTCAAAAAATAAGTTATTGGACGAATAAGTTTGCAATATTTTTTAACCCTTAAAAAATATATTGCTAAAAGCGGTGAGAACTCTTATTTAAACTAACAAAACCGTACGTTTGCATATAAAAATGTAAGTATTGGAAAATAGCAATACAATTGTATTTCTATGACAACAAAGAAGGGATTTTTTAAAATATAGATCAAGAATGTAATCAATAAAAAAAAGAGGTTAAGCCACACTATATTTATGAATATCATTACCAACAGCAAAAAAATGGACCAAAGTTCAACTTAAAAATTGTCTACTTCACTATCACAGGACAAAAAGGTATGGTTGCATGATTGGCCATAAGGTTTAGATTAAACAGTTATTAACGGACACTTATAACTACTAAAAGTTCTTGGAGCCATGTTGACTTAATAGTAATGGGATCGTACCCCAATGCCGTGGATGATTTTTTCGATTTTTCGACCAATCCCCTCCCCCGTGTAAACTTAGTGTACATCAGAATTTAACTACCCTCTCCGCAAACTTAAATTGACCTACTTTTTTTCCTGCCTTCCAAACAAAGTCGGATAATTTTCAGCAGACTTTCCTGTGGTACAACTGTACAATTTGGAAAGATCCAGAGTAGTCACGAGCTATAAATTAGAAGAAACTTGCTACTGAAACACCAGAACCCATTATCAGTAAATGTCAGTACCTTAACAGTAGAAAATAAACAAAAAACCATGTGAAAAAATCTTTAACTGCTATAAATGATAATGTAAAAGAAAATCAAGAACACAAATATTCGTAATGCAAGTTTGTGTCTCGTAAAAAAAGTGCTCAACACGTAGGTTTTATCTAATAATTGGAAAAAAAATGTTTACTTTCTTGTCTTTTCTCTTACATTTTTTTTTTTAAATACTTTTTCCAGTAGGGGGACCTAATTGAATTTATTTTAAATTGTTTTTAGAGAAAAAAAAGTAATTTAAATTAAGAATCCACTTAACTATCAACAACAACTTTATACTGAGCATAATAGTATTATCGTACATCAACAACTTTTTATAACTCGTAATCACTCGTTTCAAAATTGGCTCGACTTCAATTTATTTAGCAGCAATTCATGAATGGAAACTCAATCCATTAGATTGTTCTCTAAATAAATATTAAATAATGTACTGAGCTTTTTTGGTATCCAGATATTTTATGTAAATGTTTAAAAACTGTACTATACTGGATTTTTAGTTTTATAGCTATGTTGCGAGATGAAATAAGTTGGTCTATCTTGAATTTTTGAAGAATTTCATTAACTTTTTCAACGATTGGCCGATCAGGACGAGGTTCATCTTTAACATCGAAATTTCCAGACGAAAAGAGTAAACCAATTCTGACACTGTCGTTTACTTAAGCATCCATCACCATAAACACTACACAACTTTTGATGAGCCTGCACTGCATTTTTCCCTTTTCAGAAGAAAAAAAGTAAAATACGATGAAAATGACCATCTAGAATCCCCGTTTTCAAAGCGCAATAACTTTTACGTAAGTACCCTAATAGTGCTACTGTCATATCTAAAACGTTATATGGATTGTTACTTTTTAAATATGCTATACTATGGCTTCATTCAATAAGTATTACTAGCAATATGCGACTTTATCGCGATCTATTAGGAAAAGCCAAAATTACTTTTTCCCTAACCCAATATCAATGTAGTATTTTTTTAATACCGTTTAATACTCATTTCCTTAAAAAATGAGTTTTTTAATTGTTACATTACATTTATTCCACTCTATTTAAAATAACTAACTTTTTTTTAAGCTGGTTGTTAATTTTTTATAAATTATATAAGAAATCTAAGTATTTTGTTGTTTAGATACAGACGTCTCGTTTTTCTTTTATGTGGTTTACGAATATACGAATTTTTCAAATTTTTTTCCTAGAATCAATGTCAGCCTAAATAATTTAATAGGGATAATAGTGGAAAATTCACATCATAAAACATATTTTTGACAACTTGAAAAATAATTCTGGTAATAATTATTAAATACGTAAAAATTATACGTCAGTGAGAGTAATGGATCATACTAACTTTAATATTTCAGTGTCTCCATCAGATTTTGAAACTGTAAAGTTTGGCATAACCGAAGCATCATGATTAGTTATCAAAATATTAGGACTATTCAGCCGCTTAGCTTGGTGAACTAGCATGTAACAACGATTGTTATCTAAGTCGTTGGCTATTACAAACCCTTCTAAAAAATACATATATATGTGTGTGTAGATGTATATTATGTAAACAGTTATAAATAATTAATGAAATAGAAGTAATTACCTGGAATGGGGATTCTTTCATTAGCATGTATCATTTCAATTAATTGAGCAGTTTTGGAGCCAGGTGCCGCACACATATCAAGAACCTGTAATGGAAAAACAATTTATAAAACAGTTTTACATAAAATTTATGATTTGTATAATGTTTGGATTTTATAAGTACTAAAAAATGTTATTGTAATATCAGATTCAGACAAAACGAACAATCATGACATCAATTCGTATGTTTTCTGGGAGGGGAAATAGAATGCACAGCGGACTCACGCATTTCATGCACATACAATCACACCGATTGACCTCCTCAAACCTTATTCCGGCACAATTCAATATTTGAGCTTCATCCAAGTGATTAAGTACCCCTCCTTTCAGTTATTTGAAAGCAAACAGGCCTCCGAAATTCTCTATTATTTTTCATCTTTCTTTTCTCTCTTAGACCCCTTTTTTATTCTGGGGGAGTAGTCCTAAGAGATGGATCCCATGTGGAAATAAGTTTTTACTGTATTCATTTTATGCTTGTTCGATCAAAAAAAAAAAAAAAAAAAAAAAAAAAAAAAATGGAATGGTTGGAGAAAAAAAAATCTAATACAACTTCTTAAGAGTCTGGAATACTTTATGATTATTTTGAGTTCTTCATGTAGTTAGTAAAATAGTGTTACGTCAAAGGTACCAGATTTCGAACGTGACTCCAATGAGGTATTTTTGAAATAAGTTATAATTTTTTACAACCAATACAGTACTTAGCCTTGGCTGAGACAAGAATAGCTAGAAATATTGTTCAAGTACTATTTAAAATAATAAAATCCTGTTAACTTAAAGAAAAGGTAATATACATGATTAAATTGTCTAAAGACGAATAATACTAAGACAATAAGGTTCAAGATGGCGCTCGTCGAATAAGCACGTGTCGTCAGAGCTGACACGTAACAAAAAGAGGATTAACAGTTATGTAGGTCAATGTTAATTGTAAAAACATGAAGAAAAGATACCTTAATTTAAAGCGATACTGCCATTGTGTTTGTGAAAAAAGGAGCATTTTCTATTGATGAAAAAATAGATCAAAAATAACGAAAACACCGACAACCTGCTGGCAGGATTAATCAAAAACAAAAAAAAATGTACAGAGAAAGATTTAAGAAGAGTTTTAAATTAACATTTGCAGGCTACAAATAAAAAAGCGAGGGAAAAGAGCTAAACAGAACAAGAGGCAACAGAAATACAAAAAATCAGAGGCAGGAAGAAAGAAGCGAAAGAAGAAGCGAAGAAGTAAGCGTAAAAAATTTACAAGAAGAAATTCAGAATGTAGGTATTATAATCAAACAACCATTTAATAAGAAAAAGTGAATTAAAGCTCAATGAAAAAGTGCAAGGGAGCCAAATATTATCAGTAAGAAGATAGAAAACAAAAAGGTTTGCATTTGCATGCAAACGATAATAGAGTGTACCAGGTAACAAATGATCAGGAAAGCGGTGTGAGTACGCCTAAACTATAAAAATATAGCCTTCAGCAAGTACGCCTACAGTTAGAACGTAGACAAAGAGGAGAGTAAATTAATAATATACAATACACGATATCTGAAGGTGAATGGGAACAAGAAAACAAAATGAAAAAGAAGGTGAGAGGCATTAGTGCTAAGAGTAAAAGTCCTACTAAAACTGGAGTCTATGAAAAAGAAATAATTTAAAAAGAAAAGACATACTTGAAGACATAAACTTAAGTGCCGAAAATTACGATACCGAAAGAAAAAAGGAGGCAATTAGTTGTCGAAGAAGTATATGGTACAAGTTAAAAAAAAAATTTATTGTCGGTAAAGCTGAGATACATACAAACCAAAGTGGGTAGAGTATAGTACTATTGACAAAAATGCAGGGAAAGACAAAAATTACGAAATAATAAGGGAGGAAAAAAAGGAAGAATTAGTTCAACAAGATTGTGCATGAGATTTAAGTATAAGTGAGTGATGAGGAGACTCGATAGGAATTATGTCCTGGAACGTAGCAGGATTCCCAAATAAGTAAATGCCGTATTTTATAAAGACATTTGATATTTTAGAGTGAGAAATAATTTAAAAAAAAGAGCAAAAGCGAAAAAATATGGTAGGGGTTAGAGAAGATTCAATAAATTAAAATTTAAATAATGGGAATATAGTATAAGCAATTAAAATAGAAACAAAGGTAAAAATATAAGCACCAGCAAAAAATTAAACATAATTACGGTGTACAACTACAAAACAGCTTTTGCTAAGATGTACAGCAAACTAAAAAGCACAATAAAAAAAGGCTCAAAAGAGGAGACAGAATTATAACAGCTGACAATTTATATGCCAGAATAGGAAAAGGGCAAACAGAGAAAGACACTCATAATTGCAAGCTTAGAAGGTTGAAGGATGAAGTGCTAAATAACAAAGTTAAAGTACTACGGTAAGAAGTACTACGGTTTTGCAAAAATCAAAAAAAGTTTATAAAATAAGTATTCAAGGGGTGACCAAAACGGAAAAATAACTTACGTAGGACAAAAATAAGAATCAGTCCTTGACTAAGTACTGGAATTCGAAAAAGAAAGACTACATTGCTATAAAAACTTTGAACATACAAACAAAAAGTGAATCAGACTATCTCCTAGTAACTTCTAAAACGATACGAAATTTTTGAAAGGAACGGGAGGAAGTGGCCGAGAAAGAAGGTAATGAGAAAATACTTTTACAAAAGAAAAGATAAAAAAAGAAATATACAGAAAAAAGAAGAGATGGTTAAGAACATTGGAAAAAAACAATTATTTCGAGATAAAGAAATATATTAGTAAAATGAGACACGTTATCTACTATTATCAGAAAAGTAGCTGAAGAATAAAATGTGCTAAGCACTTGTTTCGCTATCAACTGTTTTTACTTTAAATAATGAAATAACGTTTCGGCCCGTACGGATATTAAAATCGCAAGTCCCTCATTAGGTACAATCTAAAATGCAAAACTTTATGTATAAAATAATTTCAAAAAATTTTTTCCACATCCACTTTATAATTAACAACTTACAATTTTCAAACAAAAAGGAGTCTAATAAGTATCACACGTAATGGTGTAGCAGGAAATACAACATTTAAAACTTTTTCACACAAGTCTAACACAGAATCTGTTCATAAATAAGTTCATCGTTTACGTCTACGCGTAGTGTGATAAAGGTTATTAACTTTGTGGTATTTTAAGGCGTAAGACATGAAAAATGAAAAAACATTGTTAATACAATTTTTGCCACAAGCTTGTAAATTATTTGTACCTGGCATTCTATTAATATTATTAGAGTTGGGATGTATATGTAAGCCGTTTGAATTTATGGTTTTCTGTAACTAATATTATTTCTTTGTCAAAATTAAATGAATGATTGGTTTCTTTGATACGATCTGCTAGTACTAATGTATCTCCAAAATATTAACAATTATCTTTATATTTACTACTTCTAGTTTTCAAATATTTACATAACTTATCTGAGTTACATGCCTCACACTCATTACAATTAATTTAATAAACAAAGATTCACCTAATAGTACCATCGACTCTGTCCATCACACGTTTTATAATCGTCAAGTACTTGTCAATACATTCAAAAACAACTGTCACATTATTGGCTTTCAAAACTTTTCTAATAATAAAAGTACATTTCTTAAAGAACAGTAGAACTGACAGATTATTAATCGAATGAACTACCTGACCTAAAACTCAGGTATTCATTCTGTACGTATTTACTAGCAGCCTCCCGGCTTCACCCGAGATTCCCGGAGTAAAGCACCGTAGTGTGTTGACACGTAATATTGAGCGTTTTGAGTTAATAATTATTCAACTATTCTTGGCACTTTCTGTTTCAAGAATTTATGCAGTTTTAGTTAAATGACAGTTTGTAAAAAAAAAAAAAAAAAAAAAAAAAAAGCTGAAAAGTACCGTTTTTCACTCCATAAAATAGTTGCCCTAAAACGTAGATTTAAATTTTCTCTAGTTATAATATATTAAAAGAGTTATTTGCTAAAGCTATAAAGATTTAAAACTGATAAAAAATAAGAAATAAAAAATTTTGTTTTAATCACAAAACTTTACTACTAGACCAACAAAGTCCTCGAGATTCATCCTTCCCTTTTTTAACGCTACAATGAATGATAATACATAAAAATCTACGTATTTGAATGGCTAATAGATTTAAGTAATTAATGTCAGAGGAGCGGCGTTGGCTCAGTGGTAAGTATGCTTGTTACTGATACAACGCAGTTCTAGGGGTCGTGGGTTCGATTCCGGGTGAATGCAGATTTTTTTTAAAAACTGTATTCATCAGGAAAAGTTCCTATGAAACCCCGGCTGTTTCGGGGCGGGTTTTTCCGTGGAATTTTCCTTCAGAGTAATTCCAGGGTTTTTTCCTTGCCCCACAAGTCTTCGGGCCTGGGTAAATGCGAAACAGTGTTAGGGCTATAGGTAGGGATTAGCGGACCCGATGCCAGGCGTCGGGCAGGGATCGCTGGCCTTACCGGCGAGGAGTGGCCCCTGAAACAACGGGGCTTCTCCGGGGATGCTAATTAGCCTGGATCCGATGCTTCGGCAGAGAGCGCCGGCTTAACCGGCGAGGAGTGGACGTCCTGGAATAATGGAGTCTTCTCCGGGGAAAGGCTACACAGTGGTGAGTGGACCCGATGCACCATCGGTGCAGAGAGTGTCAGCTTAACTGGCAAGGTGTTCCACCGGAGATACTCACACTGTGCCCATGGATTCAGGTAGGAGGCGAGGAAAAAGGTTTAGAGATGGGTGTGGCAATACACCCCCACACATAGGTGGTGAGTGGGTGGCCCCCGCTACTAGGCCAAGTAGGCTGTTGTGGTAACCCGGTATAAAAAAAAAAAAAAAAAAAAAAAAAAAAGTAATTAATGTCAGGGTTTTAACGGAATTCTGATCAGTTACTTAATGCATTATTTATTCATCGATTTTTACACCGATGCTCCAATCTAGATGAATGTTCTGCATCAGTTTTTTGACACCTATAATTGTATCAAATTTAAAGCACTTAAAGTATTCCTTGTAATTCGCCTTCTGCAACTCTCGGAATTGTTAAAAAATTTTATGAGCCTTAAACCAGGTGTTTTTCACCAACTTCGTTGTAGTTATATATTTGTTGGCATCGTTGGCAAGTGTGACTACCTAGACACCTCAGGGTGTCACTGGCAAGCTGTAATAGCACCAGACTGGACGAAAGAAAAATGACAACATCCTTAAGCATTTGAGCTAGTTCTACGGCTCGTTTCCAATGTTTGTTAATGTTACGCCGGAGACTTTGGATTTCAAAGCACCTTCTGATTTCGGGGAACTAAGTTGTTTGAGCGATCCAAGGTGGAAATTGATTTATGCCTTTGCCTGTTAAACACTACCCCGTTAGCACAAGTTTTTTGCTCCGTTATAGCTTCGCTATCATTGCCAGTGAATGACTGATTCAGTTTTATAGTGGCCGACTTCATGCACTCTTCTAGTGGACACATCATTGCTGGAAGTAGTTCTAAAAATGTATTTGTTGGTACGGTAGTTTAACATCAGATAACCCTAAAAAGAATTCATGAGATTCTTCCAATCCTTATAATGTTAAAGGGCATGTAGGCAGAGATTTAAGAAATATTCCTAAAAGTATGCATGAAGTAATTTCGAAAATACCTCTGCATGATAAAATCTGTCAAAGTCGTGGAGTATTACACTATAAGAATCAACAATTACTCAATGAATCTGAAGAAGTAAATAGCATTGATACTACGTTAAACGACTTTTTTTCTTCAACATCTAAAAATTCAGATGATGAGAGACTTTCACCAACCAAAAAAAATCGTCCATCGAGAAAAACCGCTCTAGAACAATTGTTACAAAGTTTGAAAGACAAGTTTTCAAGTCTACCAATGAATGATCCTCTACGTGTAACGATTTTAACTGTAGCTCTAATTAGCTTGAGTATTCGTCAGACAGAAGAAGAATTTGGTAAGTCTTGAAGAAGTGTTTTAAAAGTAAGAGAGCTGCGAAAACTTAATGGTGTTGTAGCCTCTCCTCAGATGAAAGTTGTAAAAAGATTACGCGATGATACAGTGAAAAAAAATTACAGATTTTTTTGAGAGTGATATAAAATAGCCGAGTTACGCCCAGTAAAAACTATGTTTTTTCAGTTACAATCGATAGTACTAAAATAAAAGTGCAGAAGAGATTGTTGTTGTCTGATATTAGGGTCCTTCATACTCAGTTTAAAGATCAAAATCCTACAACTGCAGTTGGTCTTGGTAAATTTGCAGATCCTCGGCCGAAATGGTGTGAGGTAGCTGGCGCTAGCTGTACTCATGGTGTAAGCGTTTGTATACTGCACCAAAATTTCAAGTCAATGATAGATGCAGCTCAATTACCTCCATTGACTCGGGACTGCATTAGTTCTACATCTTAATTCACAAATTCTTTGAAAATTGTTTAGTGTGATAATCCTGCGGTATTTTGTTACTTAGACTTTCGTAAAAATTATCCAGATATTGAGAAGTTTTTCACGTTTATTTTAGGTATTTACAATAAACGGAATATTAGATATCATTTTTTCTACTTGGCAAACAACTGATCACTGCACTAATAAGAAATAGTGTCTTTCAGTCGATGATTTTGTTTACGAATTATCTGCTAAATAAAAAATTTTATTAACACATCACTTTATTTCTAAAGAGCCACCTAAATATATATTTGATCTGAAGAATAACTTTAACGAAGGCGAGATAGTAATACACACAGACTTTTTGGAGAACTATGCGTATGTTGCACAAGATGCATCACAGGGG
This sequence comes from Copidosoma floridanum, assembly GCF_000648655.2. The sequence goes on from NW_019379474.1 coordinate 573,156, forward strand.
TTTCACTACAATAATGCTCAGTGCACCGTTCATCCAGTTATTATTTATTATAAAGAAAAAAATACTATCACTCATAAAAGTTTTATTCTACTATAGGTAAGTCCTAAACATGATGCCACTGCAGTATATATAATACAGCAACAGATAATTCCTGAAATAAAAAAGTTTCTCCTACAGCTCAATAAAATTATGTGTTAGTGATAGAGCAAAGTAGCATTACAAAAATACGTATCAGATAAGTAATCTCGTAAACCATGAAAAAGATTTTCGTATGAAAGCTAAATGGCACTTTCATGCTACTGCACACGGTAAGGGCGCTTAAGATAGCGTTGGAGCTATCTCTTAACGAGAAGCACATCGGGCTAGCCTTCAAGTTGATTGAACAGAAGCAATGCTAACACCAACATCGCTATTCAAGTTGGCAGTGAAAAAATTTAACAATATCATTTTTATTACTATAGTACGAAGCAGCATGAAAACACTCAAAGATATGTGACTTAAAGGTTTTCTGCAGCTCCAGCAGTAACAGACATTTCCAAAGCACATGCATTCTTAGTGATTCCTAATAAGAAGTTGAAAATTTTAAGGTATTTCACAGTCACTGAAAAAATGAGCATTATGCAGTATTAAAGGTTATCAAAATTAAGAGTTATTTGACTCTTTTCCTTTAACTAAGACATAATAACACAGAAACATTATTTTATGTACATAATGAATGTTTTTTATGTACATAATGAATGTTTTGCGTTACTTGCCACTACTAATATTATTAACGTATTAAAAATACGAGTATAAAAATTAATACATGGGAAAATCCGCATAATTCCACTTTTGTCCTTCTAATTCCCCTTACGTACATGGACTATCCGTATACGTACCCTTTGGATAAACATACATAAACTAGTGGGACTTTGCCCCCTGCACACTTTGCGTGCCAACCCCCAAGAATATTTGAAACTTTCAAATTTAATAACAATATATGATTGAAAATTAATATTTACAAAATTATGGACTTGTTAAGATGAATAATTAATTGTTTATCAGTTTTCTTACTTTTCCTAACAATGCTTCTTATATTCACGTATACTTAAAATATACACACAACATAAAGTTTCATATCACAATGTTTTATGATATGATAGATACAACTAAGATTTGGAGTTAAAGTATTCAGAGACAGAAAATTTCATTAGAAAGGCTCTTTTGTAAAAAATAGAAGTAGAGAAGTTTCATAATTATAAAATCGGCGTTTGAAAATGTACGATAATTTCTGTTACTATAGAATTTGAAGAACGAAATTAAAGGCTGTCTTGTTTTATAATCTCACTGGCAAAATCTGCGTTAGAATAGTCTACTAGATGATTAGAGTCATTTTATACTTTTGTATAATGTACCTAAATTTTGAGTACCAGCTTAATAAGACTTTACGTGCTTCTAAGATAAATATTAATAACATGGTAGAATTATGCGGACGTCTCCATAATTCCACTTTTGTCCTCATAATTCCCCTTACATACATGTGATTGTCCGCATAAGTACCCTCTGGATAAACACACGCACACACGCGCGCGGACGTGTGTGTGTGTTGATAGATTTCTGATGATATGAAGTTACCTAAGCTCAATTTTCGCATTAATACCATTGCATCTTGATAGTATTTCTGCATATACCTAGTACTACCGATGTATGGTGAAGGTAGATATCTTCTCAGTACTTTTACATCTTGATACCAATATGTATAGTTAACCATGAGAAAACAAAGGTCTGTCGCAGTAAAATCCTGATTTATCAAAACTTTCACTTTGCGATCTATTCATTGTCGTGGGAAAATCTAGAACTATTGGAAATTGTTTTCTGTATATAATAAATCATGATTCTTGGAATGAAAACTTTATTACTAGATTTTTCACAAGTTATTATTTCTCCTTCCAAATTATATTTAAATAATTCTTTTATACGTTGTCTAGTGCCATTGCACAATCCATAAAATATACTCAAGTTTCTTATGAACTTAACAATAGCATCAACTTTAAAACTCAAGACATATAGCAGTACTCCTTGATGTATATTGCTTAGAGTTTCTATAGAAAAATTTATGTTTATATTTTTATCAGTGCGATCACTACCTTTATATTCCGCACTATCTATGCTGTAATAAGTATGTTCTTTTCCTTCAATAAAACTCAAAATTTTACTATTTAAAATGTATGAAAAGTCGTTATGAGTTGTTAGAATTACTTAGTAAAGGCAGCTATTTATACCATCTGTGTAAATTTTTTTTAGAACGATCGTCGAATTTCATCCCCGTTGAATTTCGAAAGACTTCATTGTTTTATTTTCAGTGTCCATTAACCATAATAAAAATTCTTNAAAATAGACTAATAACGATGCGTGGCACGTTATAATGATGTTGGGGGCCTGCGGGGACTAAATGTAGGACTACCAAATTTTTTCACTACGTCGAAATTATGTAAAAAACGAACAAATTTAACCTTATTTTGTGGGGGCAGAAGGAGGGGCATTTGCAAACAACTTTTTTTTGTAGGGGGGACTGTGGGGGTTTTTCAAACGAATCCCTTATAGTTTTATTAATTATAGAACTTTTACACTCATGATTCTTCACTTTGTCTAAAATCGCCTTCTAAAATAAATAATTTTCTACCAAATAAAATATTATTATCTTTCAACGTCTTATCTACTATTTCAGAACCTTTTTAGGGACCTTTGAAGCTTTGTCCCAAATAATTACATTTACTTCTCGTAATTTTTTTTAATTAGTTTTGTATTCTAAGAAAGAACTTGCAATGTTATTCACATCTAATGGTATTAAAAATGATCTATGACTTGTCATTAATAGGAAATAAAATTGAACTTTTAGGTAATGAAATTTAAGCAATTTCTGTCTAAACAAAGAAAAAAACTAATGTTTTGTATAACAATGTTTGTCCAGAACCTCCTGGAACATCAATAAAATATAATATTGTATCATTGTTAATAATTTCATTTTATTTTTTGATCACTATTTGGGTTAGCAAATAAATCCCTAAAATTTGTTTCTAAATTTAATACAGTTTTATTGTCCTCAATATTTTCAGATTTTACTGTTTCATTTGGTTTTAGTAATCCATAATCTTTACATGAATTTCCTTCAAATTTAAAGATTTCATTTAAATATAATAAAGCATTACTTTGTTAAACGTCTTTCAAATCTACAATAAAAAATTTTTGAAGTAATTCTCCAATAGAAATACCACAAACATCTTCAGATATTAAAAACCATGCAAAAAGATTTCTCAGTTGATAGGGCAGCATAAAGTTACAAGCTTCTTCAAGTACTTTATATATTTCAGAGTCGTGTTTAACTTCACCTTAAGCAATAGCCGTATACCTAAACGTACTGTAATGTATGTTATCAACTGTTTTCAAACTTTTAAAAGATATAGCTTAACTCACTCGATTTAATTTGACAAGAAAAATAAAACACTTAGAGTCCTTAAGTGACACTATATCTTAGTCACCCTATTGTTAAATTACGCCCAACACTCTCTTTTCTAACCCGAGTTTTTACTGTCAAAGTGAAACAGTAATATTCTGGAATATTCACGTTTCTAATTTTTTTTGCGAAGCTATCTATTTTATTTTATTTAAATCAAGCCGTTAATGCTGTTTCAGAGTTTTCTATTGCTTTCAACATATTATTTTCTTGAAAAACTATTTTTTGTGTATTTTCAATATGTACTAATAAATAAAATACAGAATGACTACGTCCACATAGAGGGAACTTTTGCAATCGTCATGCTGCTTCCATGGTGGTGAAACAGTGGGCCCCTACATACTCTGATATTTCATCAAAAATTTTTACATCGTCTGTTCGATCACTCGTATCGGTTTTCGTTATTCTACGTTATGCATTATCTCCTTTTTTATGAACGTAATCAAAAATATACTGTATACTTTAAATAGACGCATAATACTTAACATTTACGTGACAATTATATTTCGTTAGTAAAAATAAGTTGTATGGCACTTCCTTTCAATTATCAACTGAAATTTCTTCTATTGTTATTTCTTCTGTAACCTGGGTATCCATTTTTTGTAAAAACTGAATGATTAGTGAACTTTTTCAGAAAGTATTTTGTTCAAATTTTTTGGTGACTGGTAAAACGTGGACTATTTTTACTATGAGGTCTATGAAGCATGTGTTTTATGACTAATATTCGTATTTGTAAATCAAGTGGAATTTCCGCTGAAATATATTAATCTATGTCTGTAGTAGTAAATAATTTATTATAAAAATGCAATGTTACAATAATATAAGAATCAGGTAATACTCTTATTTTAAATTCAATAGTATCAACGTAAGCAATAACTTTTCCAAAAATGTTGTGTTTAGTTTGATCGTCTCAAATTACTTTTAATTTTAATTTTGTATGATTTATTCTTACAATTATATTCGGTATACCATTTGGAGTGGCATCTTTAGAAAAGTTTTTAAAAATTTGCTTTATTTCTTTTCATTTAGGATTAAATGTTACGGTGATGAAAAAATCAGGTTGTCTAAATTTTCGCATTAATACCATTGCATCTTGATAGTATTTCTGCATATACCTAGTACTACCGATGTATGGTGAAGGTAAAATAAAAATATTTCCAACTTTATTGTTATCAACATTTTTAGAGTTATTTGAGGCACTACGCATTATGTGATCTATTAATCCTTGATAAAATTCAATCCATACAATTTATCGGTTATTGCGAAAAAAAATTATTGTATTACTTTTTATCATAATGTAAGCATGCAAAAAAAATTGTTGCGTTAATTTTCCAGCACGGGACTAGAAATATTACTATTTGATGGATGTTTGATTCGTGGTAGTGCAGTGGAAAGGTGAAAGAGAACAACAATGTTGTTGTTGTCCATTGGACGTTGTCGTTCTCTCTGGTATCGCTAGCCTATTTGTTTACGATGGCTTTCTCTGCATTGGCATAACGAGCGCATAGGTATACGTATACGCTGTGAGGATGAAGACCAGCAACGCTCTAGCGGATTTTTTTTTTTCGCTGGCTGTTTCTGCTGCACGTAACTGCGGCCTTTGGTATGGATGTAACAAACAACTACACCTAAACTATGAGTGTATATACATACTTGTACACCTTTTTCTCCACCGTAAAGGTGTAGGTGTAATGAATGTGTGCTGAGTGTATTGTCATGCGTGGAATCCTATTTACATGATACTGGGGCCGTATCATGTGACTATTTTTCAGTACATCAGCCCATGTTATAACATAGGGCCACAAAGCGAAAAAAATTTATATGGTACCACCTCTGATAGATTACGTTAGAAAAAAAGAGGTTTATACAACAAATGGAAATAGTTATAGAGGAATTAACTTTTATCTCTGAAACTGTGATGTTCCGCTGGCTTTTTCCGCTCCATGTGACCATGGCTTTTAGTATAGATGTAATAGGTTTGTTTGAAAATTAGCTTGAACGTCCTTGGAAGGTGGACAGAGTAGCTACATATTCTTATACTATATCTCAAAAGCACTAAATTATAAACGTTACAAGACAAAAAATAAACAGTAAGGCATATTTTATGCACTTTAAGTATATAAAAATTTTATCTTCACATAACAAAAACGTGAGAGTTATTATTTGGGTCTTTGTCCGTAGATTTTAAATGTACACGAACAATTATAATGACAAAAGTATATTGTTATTTTAATATTTTACAGAAGTACAAAGAATTACCATTTTAGGTAAGTACATTTATAAGTGCAAAAAAATGTTAAAAGCTTTTTTAATAAAATTTTTAATCTTTCAATTGGAACACAACTTGAATATTTGTGAAAAATGTAAAAAATGTGCTGTATATTATAAAGTGTTTGTGTTTTTTTTTAAGAAGTCAAAAGTATATTCGAATTTTTGTGAAATTCTAGTGAAAACTTCGAACATTAGGAAATGTATTATTTTCCAAAAATTTTAGTGGAAAATCCTTTGATATTCAGCGAACTTCTACGGTTTAAATTATTAATGCTATTATGTTTTTAGATGATGCATTTATTTTTATTATGTCAATAAAATATATGTTTCTGTCATTGAAAAATATACATAGTACGAAAACAATACAAATGACAGAAAAGTATAACGTGGCCTACACTTTACACTTATTAAATATAAACTGTTCAGTTTTATACTTCGTAAATGTGAAGATATTTGTAAGTATTTTACATATATGAAATTAATTTAATGAATTAAGATATATTATACGTTTAATCAATAACTGATAGAATTTGTTGCACAAATATTTTGTAAGTGTAAAGTTTCTCTATTTGCCTCATGGGCGGCCTGGAAAAATAGACTAATAACGATGCGTGGCACGTTATAATGATGTTGGGGGCCTGCGGGGACTAAATGTAGGACTACCAAATTTTTTCACTACGTCGAAATTATGTAAAAAACGAACAAATTTAACCTTATTTTGTGGGGGCAGAAGGAGGGGCATTTGCAAACAACTTTTTTTTGTAGGGGGGACTGTGGGGGTTTGTATATAATATTAATTAGTATATACATATACACATCAAAATTTATGTTTATTTTTCAAGTACAATCGATGTCACTGATTCGAATTACTTATTCATAAGATAAGAAGTCTAAAAGGTAATTTGTTTGGATGTCGTTTTTAAGAGATCATTTATTTATTATATGTTAGGTGTCTTCCCGCCTCTTCAGTAATTTTATTATGAATTTATTCACACAATAATAAATTTGTTGAATATTGTATTCTGTTAACAAGTCTTTGGTTTTGATCCGTTAAGTAATACAAGTTAAATTACGTTATTATAATACGTTTAGAACAATCGGGTGCATAAATTTTATTCTTATGCTTGGCACGTCAAAATAGTGTAGGGGGGTCCTGAAAAAATATGTGGGGGGCGTGGAGGGGCTGAATGTGGGGCTAGCATATTTTTAAGTATGTCAAAATCACGTATAAAACGATTGAATTTTACTTTACTACACACGAAACGACTACATATATATATATATGTTTACAGAAAGTGACTTATACAGACTTTACGTGCTTCTAAGATAAATATTAATAACATGGTAGAATTATGCGGACGTCTCCATAATTCTACTTTTGTTCTCAGAATTCTCTTTACATACATCTGATTGTCCGCATAAGTACCCTCTGGATAAACACACGCACACACGCGCGCGGACGTGTGTGTGTGTTGATAGATTTCTGATGATATGAAGTTACCAAAGCTCAAAGTAGTGTCTGCCTAAGTCTGCTAGAAAATGTAAACACCTAGCTTTGTTTTTTTTTTATGAAAAGACCATTACTAAAAAATCAAGTACTACTAACGGTTACTCAAGGTCGTAGTAAATGTACTCCGATCTAAGAGAAATATTGTAAAGCCAAAAGAGCAAAGTAACTTTTTTTCAGAAATAGGCTTAGATACATGTAGAGCCTGCTGATGTTTCTAATATCCCTACTCTTAATTATTAATTATCTTTTGTCTCTAACTTTATTATCTGAAACAGAAATTCCTGCAAAAAAGAAGTTACTGAAACTATGAGTCAGTTGATTGATAAAGTGGTTGAAGTACTTGAAGTACCCATTGTAAGATGCTGTGGCACTCTAGTAAGGATTTTATTTATAATAATCATTAAAACTTTTGCATCTAAAATTTTTCAGATTTGTAACTTCAAAACTTGATAAAGTTGTTACCTGATTTTATTAGCTGTTGATCATTTATTTTAGTTTGTTAGTAGTGTTTACAAATTAGAGGAACAGGAGCTGATCCTAATAGATGGACCCTTCCCTACTTATTTAATGGAGTTTGTGTCTTACAAGCTAAATTCCTTTATTTACTGTATCTGTACCCATGACAACGAATAAACTATTTATTAAAATATGGTACATAAAACTAAATATGTACATATGATACATATTTTTACAGTTTTATCACCGAATAAAGGTTTGAGCTTTAAGAAATGGTATTCAACAATTTATTTCCGATGAAAGTGACAAAAATAAAAACAAAATACAGAAAAAAGCAAAAGATTAAACGTTATCTAATGGATTACGAAAGTATATTAAACATGAATACTTCAAAGAATTTTTTTTTAATTATAACGTTTTTAAATACTTAAGACAAACTTTTGATTCTAATAATTATTTCTGTGTGTTGAATGTAATAAACGTGCTGAGTGTAAATATTCCCCTAGGATGAAGTGTGCCATACATACTACAAAATAATTTCACAATCTAGCAACAAAAAAACAGTTTACACAACTACATTTTATATAAATTAAGCAAAACAAATTTAATTTCCCAAAAAACTAATTAAATAAGTTATTAATTAATAATTCTTATTATTCATGGATATAATCTACTATAATGTAACCTTTATAAAACATCAACGATTAACTCATTAAAAACACATAAATAAGACGTGGGAAGATCCTCAAAATGAGATGAAGGGGCTTTAGGGGATAATAAGAAGCTGTAAAAGGGCTTGACTAAAATTTTATTGGGTTTAAATAATAGAAAAATTAAATGACTTTTACGATATTTCATGGGTAGGAAGCTGTCAAGGTACTGAGGGTATTGGGTGCTTATTGCTACCCTAGTTTCAATAAACAATATATTATAAGATATATTTATAAATGTATACAATTTATACACATTTATAATTTCCATGATTACTTGACTTGTGAGAGTTAATATATAAGGTCAACTATGAGTGGAGATCCCACTGGCTGTCATGTAAATGACATGTCTCCTGCTAAAACAACGTGCTGAGTAGCTCGATGCGCGGTATGACTCATCACAGTAGGCAGCAGTTAGATTACAGACAAACAAAGCGAATGCTACGCCAACGAGCGGGAATACAGGCACGCATTCTCGCAGTTTACTTGGCACAAGTCATGATTGGGATTTGCTTTTTGCATGCACATATATAACTATAACCGTACGAGTATAAGCATTTTTTTACAATTGCTTTGAAACTAACTATTATTTTAAAGTGCTATTTCTTTTTTTAATATTATCATGTTGTAAAAAATCATCTATTTTAAATGTTCACAACTACTGATTTTATATAGTTCTTGGACTGCTTTTAAATGGCGCAACACGTTGAAAAAAGCTTCTATGTGACATGATCTGTTTTCAAATAGTTAGCTTGAATGAACTTTTTGCAAACTGTCTTTTTCTGACTAAAACATAAAGCAAAGTAATCAGTAATCTAAGTCAGATAAAGGTCAGTAATCTAAGTTCTACAAACTCTACAACACTTCCACTGTTTAAGAACTAGATTAGCTTTTATAAATCGCGGGCACATGCTAGCCCTAACATTTCACGCAAATAGTTAAATCGATCTCGCGGGAGAGGTTTAGTGAGAATGTCTGATTTTTGTCTTTCAGAAGGAATATATCTAATATTAATTTTTTCACTGTCGTACTTTTCGCGTAAAAAATGATAACGTATGTCGATTTTTTTGGTCCTTTTATGAAATTCAGGATTTTTAGTAAGTCTATTAGCGTTTTGATTGTCAACAAAGAGACAGATACCAGGTTCATCTTGACATACGATATTCATGAGTAACTTATGCAACCATACGGCTTCTTTTACTGCAGCCGATGCTGCTACATATTCTGATTCAGTGCGATGGAGCGAAACTAGGCTCTGTCCCTGTGACGACCAAGTTACTGCCCCTCCTATCATACAAAAAACGAATCTAGTCGTAGATCTACGTGTTTCCACGTCACTGGCAAAATCTGCGTTAGAATAGTCTACTAGATGATTAGAGTCATTTTATACTTTTGTATAATGTACCTAAATTTTGAGTACCAGCTTAATATGCTAATACGCGTTTGACTGCGTTCCAGTGATTTGAATCATATTTATTTGAAAAACAGCTAAGCATAGACGCGGCATAGGCAATGTCAGGACGGGAAACTATAGCTAAGAACAAGAGACAGCCTATAGCTTCGCGATACGATACGTTAAGTTTGTTTTCTTGATTTATACCTGCCACTTGCAGATGTACATGGGAATCGGTTGGCACACTGACAGGCTTCGCGTTACTCATTCCAAGTTTACACAAAATTCTATCTGTATACATACTTTGACCGATAAATAACTCTTCTCTTTGCCTGTTGCGGCATATCTGCATGCCTACATATGCACTACCATCGTCCGTTATTATTTCAAAAAAATTTGACATTTTATTTAAAATAATTTTCATAACACTTAAAGATTTGCATGCAATTCTTTGAACTTGCTGTTCCAACAGCGAGGGGCTTGCTTAAGCCCATCAAGAGATTTATTGAGTAAGCAAACCAGATCCTCTTTTTCGTGGGCGTTGACACCTTCTGGAATCTCCACGAAAATTTTCTCCTTCCAGTCTCCGTATAAAAATGTAGATCGCACATCAAAAGTCATTATTTCGAAGTCAAGTTGAGTTACATGAGCCAGTATAACTCGTAGGGAGTCATACTTCTGAATCGCTTCAATCCAGATCTTGGAGTCGGGGCACTTGGGGAGCTGGACACTCTACTTCTTTCTCAGTAAGCACACCAAAAACATTGACAGCGGCAGCAGCATCTTGATCATCGCTGTTGGCCGGCAAAATTGATTCAGCATCTCCTGAATCAGCCTCTTGTTTACCCAGATCAGAGCATGACTCTTTGAAAATTACGTTTCTCGAAACAAACAGCTTTTTCGTGCTTGGATCACATAGCCTATAGTTTCTTGAATTGTTCTCGTAACCAACAAGTAAAACCTTCTTTGACTTAGCGTCAAACTTTTTAGTTAGTTGTTTAGGTATGTGTATAAGTGCTTCTGAGCCAAAAACTCGTACGTGCTCAAGATCAGGCTTTTTCTACGTCCAAGCCTCGTAGCAAGTCTTGGTGCAATCACGAGTTGACTGGAATGCTCTGTTTAATACATAAACAGCTGTATTAATGGCTTCCGCCCATGAAAATTCGGGGAGCATCTTAGCCTTTAGCATTAAGCGAGCAGACTCGACGATCGTTGTGTTCTCTCTTTCTGCTTTTTCATTCTGCTGTGGTGTCTATGGCGCAGTGCACTCGTGAGTTATTCCATTTGAGGTTACATGAAGCCTGAGTTTTTCATTGAGAAACTCTTTTCCATTATCACTATGCACAACTAGGATAGGTTTGTCGAACTTGTTTTTAATTTCTGTAATAAACTCTTCAAATCACTCGTACACATCTGCCTTATACTTTAGAAAGAACACTTTTCGATAACTTGTGGCGTCATCAATATACGAGAGAAAATAGCGACAGCCCCCGAGTGAATCTACTGGCATGGGTCCGCACACATCACAGTGCATGAACTCATTCGGCTTAGGATTATGCACAACACTTTTGTTGAACGGTAGTTTATAAGACTTTCGACGAGTGTTGGAGACGCTCGTGCCACACATTTGGACTTTGAATCGACAAATTTGCCTCTGTCAGGCGACAAATGCGTGCATGCAAAAACAGCCTATAAATCTCGTTAGCCTGTTTAACACCGTAGGCAATAAGCTCTTTGCCCTTTAGCAGCTCTACACTGTCGCCTTTGAAACGTAGCTCCATACCTCGAGAGGTGCACGAGCCCACAGAAAATAAATTTAATAAAACTACGTCCATTAGTCGGTGAAATGATGCAGGTGCATTGCATTGTCTAAATGACATTCCTACATATTCATAATGACCGTTAGGTGTGCTAAAAGCAGTTTTATGTCTATCTGCAGGATCAACTTCTATTTGATGGAATTCACTGGCTAGATCAAAATCGGAGAAATAATTTGAGCCTCCGATTTGCTCTAATATTTCAGTAATGTTTGGTAGTGGATAAGCAACAGGGATTGTTTTTTCGTTTAGTTCACGGTAATCTATTACTAATCTGTATGTTTTTGTTCGATCAGGTCCTTGTTTCTTGGGTACTATCCAGAGAGGACTACTGTAAGGGCTGTTTGATTTTATGATTGTACCGTCTGCTAATAATTTTTCTATTTAAGTTTTTATTTCTTGGTGTAATGATAAGAAGTAGCGGTATTGTTTGACATATACAGGGCGGTCGTTTGTCGTAGGTATTTTATGTGTTATAATAGAAGTACGAGGAGCCGGGTCGCCTGGAATGTAAAATAAGTGAGCGTATTTTTCTGCAACTTTTCTTATTTCTGATAAACTAGCTTTTGAGTGATGAGATATTTTTAGCTTATACATTATAAATTCAATGCAATCTTTAATATTGTTTAAATCGTCTTCTTCGAAGTCAGTGTCGAAAAAGTCTTCAGATTCCATGACATCAAAAGGCTCAAGATCTTGCGCGGGTATTTCTATTTTTATCGGCTCATCTCTTGTGTTTATAGCTATTGTATAACAGTGACCTGCTTTGCAATCTACTACCGCCTCGCTTATATATATTCCGGGTACGGTAGTAATCTTACGAAGATACGAATGGCCGGTGGTCTTGTTTCTAGTCGGTAATTTAATAGCTACTCTTGTTCTGGCTGGTAAATGATAACTTCCGTTTTTATTTACATTAAATCCTTGAGAATTATAATAAATAGTATCGCATGGGGGTGTTGGTTATTTTATCGTTATCGTGAAATGGAAAAATAAATTTTTCACAAGTTGATTTGAAATGTTGTTCCGGTTTCAATCTTAAGGGTTTTTCTTGTTTTTTAATTAATTTTATAGAGTTGATTTTATTATTTTGGTATAGAAAAGGTACAGGTTTAATTAGTCTGCTTTCAACTATTAATGCATTTAATCCGTAATCGATTCTAGCGTTTTCTTGCGTAAAGAACGGATCTCCTAAAATACATACATTATTTATTGGCGATTCTGGACTCATAACGTGAAATTCGTGATCTGTATTAAACAAATTTACCGTTACGGTACCTTGAGTGTATATTCGCTGTGGGGCTATTCCTTCTAATTCAATTGTATTATCACAATTAATTTCTGTGCCGTTCTTTAATGCGTTATAACTGATGACATTTACTTCGGCGCCTGAATCTAATAAAAAACTTTCTGAATCTTTCCGAAATGTTTCGCAACGCAATTTAACTGCTGGTAAATTTCCTATTGTTCTTGCTCAGAAGGCTCTGTAGATTTCATTGCCATTATTGATTTCGGACGCGTCATCGGATTCAAACTCGCAGTCACGTCCAACCGGCGAGTCTCGTTCTCGTTTTTTGGAGAGTTAGGGCGAGTATATCGGTATCGTTTTTGATTATAATCTTGGTATTGTTTTTGGTTGGAGTATTGAAATGGAGCTTGTTGATGGTAAGCATAGCCTTGAGTATGACGATAGAGATAATACATTTGTAGGTAGTAAGGTGGATAAAAGGATGGTGGTTGAAAATATGGAAATTCTTAGAAATTTGGAGGGTAATAATAGTTATTACATGGCTAAGTGCGGGATGTACAATTTTTTGACCATACTCGTCGAATTTTTGTTGGGTCATCTTCACATCATTTTTATAATAGGTATGCGGGAAAGAATTTCTATTGTGTGTCAATGGGTCATTAAAACTGACGAATTTTTTTTGGTGGTCGAACTGAGTAGAGACAGGAACAGGAATTTCGGTAACGTTCGGTACCGAAGATTCAGGAGGCGTAGAAGTAGAAGTCGTGGGTACGGCCTTGTAAACGTACTTGGCCTGATGGTATACTGGTGGGCAAGTGCGTTCAGTAAGTAAAGCAGCTTCTAAAGCTTCATGGATATCTTTGGGTTTCGAAAGTGCTATACTTAATTTCTACGAGTCAGGTAAGCCATTAATAAACGTTTGTAACGCTAATTTTTTAAGTTGTGGGTTTTGTGTTGCCTTGAGTTTCTCATCATTCAATTCGTTTAAAAGGGCTGTTAAGGTAGTTTTAGTAAAAGGAATTATTCTATGATAAAAATTTCGAACTGTTTCGTTTTGTTTCATTGTAGTATTTTAAAGTTCTGCCATGTGTTCATGATATGATTTGGTTAGTGAGAATTCTTGTTTCAGATGTATTTTTAACTGATCGATTGATGCAACAGTAGAACCTACTAAACTCTCTCGAGCTTTGCCTTTGAGTCTAGAAATAACTGTGCGAAGGTACATAGGTTCTTGAGCGGCTGTTATTAGAGTTCGTATATTTTCTACATCTTGTAAAAAGTCTTTTAAGGGAGTCGAGTATCCATCATAAAAAGGTATGTGTTAAGATGCTTGATTTATGCACATTAATGAATTAGTCGTAATTAATCCTTGTGAAACATTTAAAAACTGTTGTATAAGAGAGTCGTTCACTGATGGGTTTTCTCTACTATTTCCGGGCATTTTTATTTATTTNTTATAGCATCAGAGCGAGCAAAAGAGGCCTTTGGTTAAATTAGGTCAACCAATGAGCGATGTTCTTGCAGACTGCGTTGACAGTTGCACGATGATGTTACATGTTATGATTTTACATATTAGGAAATAACAATACAACAGTACCAATCGCATTTTCTGACAAGTGCGATTGAGTTTTTGGGTCAGTGATGATGAAAGCTCGTATCAGCAATATAAAAACGCCAAATACAAGTTCAATTGTGACAGTAAATTTACAATTTAGAAATAAATCCTTCTAAGAATTTTACAACCAACTTTGAATGTAATGAAGTAATGTGTGGATTACAAATTTTTAATTAGTATACATTATCAGATTTAAACAATTTATGAGCAAGTAACTATTCATTCATACATACATGCATTTTTACAATGAGGCTGGCCGTATTCTATGTCAGCATATTATGAAGCATTCACCTTAAAGCTAATACACACACGCGCACACATAAACGACATACAAGCTTCTCTTGTCATGTGAGTTTGCTTTATATTCACAATATGTCTTATCGAAATTTTGATGGACGGATAGTTTTTAGTTATAATATAATTCGTGTTAACTTGGGATGTAACAACGATAAGATACGGTTTTTAATTTAACATTTTTTTTCTTCGAGATTATAAGTTTTGAGGAATGCAGTTTTTTCGCTTATTGATTATTGAAAATTCGCTTTTTTTAAGCAGGTCATCTATCAGTTATTAAATTTTGTTTTAAGATGTTTAACATCAATAAATCTGAAATATCTTAAAATTTCAACTGTAAAGAATATTTGGACAGAAATAAAAAACTTTTGTGAGGCTGTTAGTGAGCTCGTGTGTATGAAGTTTTCATCGACTCAATTTTTCACAGAAATACAATAAAAAATTTAAACTCTATTGAATCAGTAGAATATTTTATTTTAGAAAGTTTGAAAGATTATAGTTTTTTTCACACAGAGCCTTATTATTATAAGAACAATAAAGTTGACACATGAGTGTGTGTGAGTGTTTCAGTGCGTAAATGATCAGTTGAACCTTAACCTGTGCAGGAAATGGTATAGAGCCCACTTTTCTTCTGTTGCTATTGTTCAATAAAAGAATTTCAATAACCTTACGATTTATCGATCTCTTGATTTTAAGAATAAGAACCAAACATTACGATTCCAACGTCACAAAAAAAAATGAATTGTTACAACATATTACTTTAAAAAAATTTTTAAAATAATATTCCCAAACCCCATTTTCATCTTAATAAAAGTGAGGACGTAATATAAGAAATCAAAACATTCGGAATCCCAAATGACTATCTACTGGTTTCTCTGGATGTCACTTCTCTCTTTACAAACATAACTTGAAAGGTAATTTTAATTTTTTTTAACTTTCGGGTTACTGTGACAGCTTGTTGGCCTAACTAACCTAGTTACCGAGGCTACTCATTTATCATCCATGTGTGGGAGTGTACTGCAAAAACCATTTACCAATCACCAAACTGATATCATACCTAATTAATACAAAACGTATTGTGCATATACACAAGCTCATTTGACACGTGAAGCTCATACGTGACTTAAATGCATGTGTGTAAGTATTAGCTTTAAGGTAAATTAAGGTTTCATAGTATGCTGACATATAATACGGCCAGCTTTGTTGTAAGAATGAATGTATGTATTAAAATTGGTAGTTACATGCGTGAATGCATAAATTGTATTGTACGTATGAATAAATAGTTTACCCACGCATTTATTATCAATTTCTAATAGTGAATACCAATTTAAAAACAAATTAACATATTATTCGATTATTTTAAAAATTGATTGTAAAATCCCCGAAAGGATTAATTGAAAAATTTGTTAACTTTTTTATCACACTTTAACTTATATTTAGTGTTCCTTTTATTGCTGATACGAGCATTCATCATCACTGATCCAAAATACTCGATCGCACTTGTTAGAAAAATAAGATTGGTACTGTTGTATTGTTGTTTCCTAACACATTTAATTATAACATGAAACCATCATCATGCAAGCCTACTGTTTTGCTGTTAACGCAGTTTGCAAGAAAATCGCTCATTGGTTGACGTAATTCAACCAAAGGCCCCTTTTACCATCTCTGACGTTATAAAATCGCACTATCAAGAGGAAAAATCGCTCTTTTTACGTCTGTCACCTGTCCTCTAAATTTTTAGTCTACTCTTGACTCCCGCGACTTGCGAATACCTTATACACGTAAGGCGTAACGTGTTGGCTGAGGCGATTCGGGTGCATTTCGAGAAAAGCAATAGTATCGAACTACGCTAAGAAGTGAGGTACATCGAAGGAGACCCACCGTAAGTGGTTTTAGCGATGGCAGATAAAGCAGAAACCGCAACATTTTGCCGGTCACGAATTTGCTCATGTAGTTTAAGGAATCACTAAAAACTACTGCACAAAGCGTTAGGAAACTCAGAAGCAGCAGTAACAACAATTAGTGATAGATGTAAGTTATTTATCAGTAACGTAATTAATACTTAACCTCGTTAAAGTGTTCCAAGTAAATTGTATTTAAAAAAGAAACTGTTTTAAATTGTTTTAATAAAAGTATACATTAATTAAAATTATTCATATCTTTCAAATAAAACATTTTCATTTAACTACAAGAAACAAATTAAGCTTATGAACTAAACCCTAAGAGACTCTAAACAAGCCCGATCATAACACTTGTGCTAGGTAGTGTCTACTTCTTTTATTTCAACAAAATAGGGAACAGCTACATAAAAGTATGACGAAAACTAGAGAATATCCTAGTCAACGCAAAAAGTAACAAGATGCGTTGGTGACGAAACACTGGAGAAAGCCCGTACTAAAGGCTAAGCCTTTGCGACTCTGGCTCGAAGTAGTAATGCGAAAGCGGATTCTAAGCCGTGTGTCTCAGGAGATAGGTCTTGCCAGATTAGTAGGTATTCAGTCAATATCGCTAAGAACATCGTAGCAAGAAATAAGCACTTTTAGTCTGACTACGATTTTCACACAGGGAAGGGGTTCGTACCCCTTTCGATCGTGCATCAAGGCATTTTCGATGATCTCGGATAAAGAAAAAAAAAAAGGAAATAAAATAAAATAAAAATAGTAATAATCATTCTCCTCTAAGGTATGCATGACCTTGATGAAGATGGCACTGCTTGCAGCTTAAATCCGATGAAGAGGCTTTAAACCAAAAAGCACACCACCTTGTGTATACGGGTAAGCAACGGCTAAAATATTTTCTTCAGAGCATACACTACACTGACTTAGAGATTAACTCACGGGTTGTCCTCTGGGGCTGGCCAAGTGCATCGTTCGTTTACGGTGCAGGAATTTCAGCAGAATGGTCAAGCCGGACGATAAGGCCTGGGTAATATCAGGTAAACATATCTAATAGAGCTGTACGTATCGTTTAGAAAGATGTGGTAGGATTAATAAAACTGACTTTCTACCACTGAGGAGGCTATATTGCGGTGTGGAATGAGAAAGATTTCCAAGTACTCATTGCACAGAAGAACAGTGACGCGGCAAAAAGTAGCTCTGGTTAATACTAAAAAGACTGATGCCCACAAAATAAAATGAATAAGAAACTTACTAATAGGCTTCACCAGCTTCCAAGGAAAAAGAAGCGTTGAAGTCCTCAGGTGCCTGGAGCATACACACATAGCTTGGAATTACGACAAGGAGGACTGGTCAAAGCTTTGCTTTCAATCACTGTAAAAAAGATTGCAAAGAGTAAGCCCAATGTCTCACTTGCGAATCAGAAAAAGCCAAAAACAGAGTAGGTGGCAGCGGCTACCCAGCATCTAGGAAGGCACTAGAGGAGGTCAAAAACAAGGAGCCTACAAGGCGCAGATAAGATCTTGGAGAACGAAAGTGGGCCACCTATTGCAGAACTAAGCTACGCTGAATTAACTAAGTCATTAGCAAGGGTAAGCAGCGGGAATCAATGTAACCCCAAAACAAAAGATGACTGGACGAAGACATGTGAAGGCAACATTGCGACGGTGACAACACCTTGATGGAACGCCACGTCAACGGTTAGTACTCCATGGCCCCAGCTTTCAGTTTTAATATGAAATTTGATCCTCAGCAGGGCATCCCAGGACATAGGGCTTGCCGGTTTAGTGGGTATTCAGTCTGTATCGCTACGAATATCAAACAACATCTTGAGGCAGACTGCGAGTCTTACACAGGGTTCGCCACCCTTTCTGTCATGCATAAAGGCATTCTAGACAACCACGGTAACAGAAAAAAAAGTAAGGATAGTAAGAAGAATAATAATGATTGTAATAATAACAACAATAACAATAATAATAATTATAATAATAACACTAATGCTAATAATGATATTTATAACTATGACGATGATNATAATAATAATTATAAAAATAATAGAAAAAATAATAATAATAAAGGTTACGTTAGTAATAAAATGAAAAACATTTACAATATTAGTCAAAATAAAACAATCAATGTAACAATAAATTCTTGGAGCATTTAACATAGTAATGATCTGTCTTACCTTATGCCAAGGTTTCACATCAAGCACTAGTGGTGGCACCATACTAACAACTTCTTGTCGACTAATATTTCCACCATTAGTCTCAGCTATTAAGAAATTATGCAATTTGAAAAAATGTTCTGACCGCCTTATATTTTTTCTACTTATTTGTAGTTGCCAGCCCAATCCTTGGGGATAAAAAGGTAAACAATGTGGTTGTATATCTATACTGACATTGTTTGTATCATTAGAACAATCTGTATTAACAATTTCGTTAAAAAAGTCACCTTGAATTATCTTTAGTAATGTTTTAGTTTCTGTCGTAGATCCAGTGATACGAAAAGCAGTAGGGAGATCTTCTTTCATAATTTGAATAAAAGAATTCCACTCATGATCAGAAACTATTTTTTGAGCTCTGTAATATGATTCAAAATCTTTGTTTTCTCTGATAATTTCTGAATATGAACGATGAGGTTCTCGATCCCAATCATCTTTTTTCTACAAAAAAATTTCGATCAACTTTTTATAAAGTTTAAAAAAGGTAATTTTTACATTGATAGGCAACTAAATTTACTCTGTTACAAAACTAAAAGTGGAAACACGTGTTTGTTTGAAACGTTTTTTTAAGTGTTACTACTGAGCTTATAAGGCCGTAAAACAGGAGAAATACACCAAAACCCACTAACCAAAATGATTTTACAAAACTCGACAAAACCTTTCCAGAAGTATTCATTCTAAAATTAAGTATTTCTTTTTTAATTTGAAAAAAATTTCTTTGGTTTTGACTAAGAAAAACTTTTTTTGCCACAAATAACTCCGAGACACTGTAGTCTAAGTAAATAAACACTAAAGCTAACACAGTCGACAGTGTTACTCCGGATCTGACACAGGTATTCAAATACATTTCGTAACATATTTTTACGATGATTGTTCACTGTCTTCTTATCAAAGAATCTTTTTTTTTCTACAGTCATTTTCTAGAAATACAGACCCTGCTGACTTAAAAGGAAAGCCAGCACCCAGTGTTGTCAATTTCCAAAGACCTGGCTAAGATTAAAAAATTCAAATAACAAATTCCACCATAAAGTACACCATGGGGTCTTGGAGATCACTGATTAAAAATTCAATGACAAATATACAAAAATCTACTTCCTTAATCTCTTATTCATAACTCTGGCATAAAATACTGCATATTTAAAAAAATAATCTAGTCACACATTGCTTTATAGATTTTCGGATATCTGATTACGAATTTCATGTCAAACGTACAATAATCCACTAGCCCGTAATTCACCACCCCCTCCCATAAAATACAACATTATTTTGAACACAACCAAGTCACACATCATTTTGTTGCATTGTGGTCACTCATTATAAATTTAATGTCAAATGTATGGTAACCCACCTCCTTATTTAATAAGAATCTTTTATTCACCATCCGTTAGCATCAAATAATACCACAAATTTTTAAAACATAATAGTCACACGTCACTCCACATTTTTTAAGGTGCTAATGACAAATTTGTCTGTCTCTCCCTTTCCTCTCTTCATTAGTAATACTAACACATAAACACACAGAAACGTTACATAATTTAAGATAGATGAGCCAAAACGTTTTCGGTCAAGGCTTGTAACTTTTACTTTTAATTTATTTAAAAATCAAATCACATGAATTTTTTACATCCAAAACTTCAAGATAACAAAAGCAGGCAAGTTAGGCCATCTAATATTGTGTTATATTTTGGTCAATACCCTACAAATAAATTTTCTGCAAATTAAATAACGAGAAAACAAGGAGCAATATAACTTTTTTTATTATAAGGTATACAAATTTGATGATTTCAAGTTTTAGAAAATACTGATGTTTTCGCTTTACTAAGATTTTTGATGCAACTAATGACGGCCTAAAATATTTTTTCTTCATTTTACTTATGTTGAGGAGTAGATTACATTTATTCAAGACCATTCATTTTCACTTTGATTTTTCATGACACTTTTAAGAAATGTGTGATTAACTCTATTAATGTAGTTATTGATAGCAGTAGAACAAAGGCATTGTAACTATAATTTTCAAGTGGTACAGAAAAATCGATAGTAGTAAAAGTAACTTGTAACGTAATGGTTACACGTATACAAGAGCTAACCTAACGAAAAAAATTCTTATAAAAAAAGTTTTTTTCGTCAATTTTTTCCAGCTCTTTTGGAATCAGCTGCACTGCTCAGGGTTATCTAATAGTAATCTTTCATACAAACAAAAAAATGACAGCTTGATATGGATCTTATAAATCCTATTCAAAGTGATTTTCCCATAAGGTTACATTTTGAATTGCAAATTCTGTAAATTAAACATGTGAAAAAGGATACAGTTAAACGATCTGCTATTTTATAAAGGTATTTCTTATTTTCTTAGAAAATTGTTTTGAAACCATTGGAAGATTCGATGAAAGAGCGCAGTTCTGTACTGGCCAGCTGCCATGTTGTTTATATTGTATTGTGCCATAAAATATTGTTCATTATTGTTCTGTTATTAGATATTAAAATATTTATGGAAACCACACCCAACTAACGTAGGTGTACTCATTCAAACGATAATTGCACCACCTTTTTACACAATATCGTTTCATACGAGGTATACTAATATTAATAATTATATTATTAATAATTGTTTTGCTTCACTTGAGATAATGGATTTTTTCATACAGCCCATGCAGAGAATTTACAATTTTCGTTCATAATCATGTGCGTGATTACGTTGATGTATACCTTCTTGATCCTAAAGATTTTTAACTCGATGTTACTTAAAGAATAATTTAAAAATGAATTTTTAAATGATCAGAGATATTTTGCAAGTATCACAGTTCCCTGCAGAATTTATAAAATTTCAAACAGCATCATATGTTTGAACTTTTAACTAAAATCTTCATCTTTGATAATTAGCAGAAAATTTTTTTAAAGCAGCCTAAAAAAAGGTTCAATTGACGAGTTATCAGCAGATGACGCTTTTCGTATGTTTAATATACTTTACTTTTGTTTTTGTTTATTTAAAGCCTTCTAGACAAAGTCCTTAAGACGTAAAGAACACATACAATAAAATTAAACATTGTTATATATATATAATGTCGAAGAACTCTCTTTGATGTTTCTATTAATTTTTTCCCCGTTTCTTGAGAATTCTCTACGATGGCTCGAAAAACGCTAAAGGCATCGACTAACATGCATCCGAAAATTTTAAATGCTCTTAACTTAATTTTCTTTTGGTTAGTTATGTTTCGGATGTGACCAAATAACGTGACTTACATCCTTAAGGCTAATTCCACATTCATAACTCTAGTAAAAACCACAAAGAAAAAGGATTTTGGTCAAAAAGTTTTTTCTGAGCTGGATTGCGCGATCTTTGAGAGTGGTTAGTGTATACCAGATTATCACAGATGCATTTTTAATTTTCAAGGTTGACAAAACTATAATAGTCAACTATTTATTAGGCATAGTTTTTGGATGGAGTTCGAAGCGTTTGAGAATTAGTAACCCACCAGATTTTACATGAAAACATTGCTATTTTTGGAGCTTCAGTGCATCGTGTGAAAACTAGAGATGTCGATCTCAGATCAATTAATTAAAACTCGATTTTTTGAGATGGGATAAGTTGATTTTCAGATTAATCTTACATGTAAAATCGATAACGTAAATTGATTTAGTAGCCCTCTGAATTGGACCACTTTACTTAACGAGTTATACAAAAAGAAGATGACAGAGAGACATATTATAAATGGCAGACAGCAATCATATTCTTACGAACGCGCAACCAAAAACGAGTTAGATTACAGGTTTTACAAAAACTAACCAATCAAATTTAAATTGTATGGACAATTGAAAAATATTATTGGCATTAAATGTATCTACAGGCAATAAATAAATTACCATTGTCATAGAGACTTTTAAAACAGCAGATAATTGCAAAAGCAGAGCGTGTATGTTGTGTGTGATCAGTTGTATCTTACGAATCTTTTAACCTTATTTCATGTAAGAAGACTTTTTAAAAATTTTTAAGTATAGCTGAAAGACATTTTCTAGGGTGCAGTCATATTGGATGCGAGTAAGAACTCTCTAAAATGCTTAAGTTCAAGTTCAAGTTCAAGTATAGTATCTTTTATTACTTAAAGTTGAAAATCTCCCAAACACTTACTTCCTTGTCAAAAAATAAATAAATAACGCTTAAAATTTGCAAGTTCTGCTGTTCAGCGTGTCATTATCTATTAGCCATGTGTGAATAATTTTTGTTTGCGCGCATTCGTGCGACGTAATCGCGTATTATCCTCACACTTTTATTGCCCTGAAGAGGACGTCTGCAGGACGTCGAAATATTGGCCTTTGTAGATTATTATTGAAATAGTCACGCTCTACTTCCAAATTTTAAGCTTTAATTATTTATTTTTTATTACTGTTGTTGATTTACAAAAACAACATTGACTCATATAAATTAATAAAACGTAACCTACAAAAGTAGAAAAGAAATTTTTAAAAAGACAATAGTTAAAATTTATACAATCGTAATAAACACTCAACTGCCAATTACTTTCGTTAAAAAGAAGTTATCTCGATAATTTTTTTTCAAAATTGTGTAAAAATATAGGGGAGACCAGGGCAAAATAGGGTAAAAAAAGAAAAATGACCATTACAGTGAAATAATGTATTATATTAACACTTCAAAGACATTAACATAAAGCAAAAAGCTTTACCATCATAATTGATGTGTGGAAATCATGAAAAATCAGTCCAAAGTGATTTTATAGACATAAAATTTTGCACCTAAGAAAACTAATACCACCCTGGTGCTGGGACGGTATGAGTTTTACACCGGGGCGCTATGTTTCGATAATTCATAGAATAAAGTGGACTGGTACAAATAAAATTATAAAACTTCCGAAGTTTTATTAATCTGTAAACAGCTGAATAATTCTTAGAATATTCAACAGTAGACATTAGTATACAAGTAATTCGAGCTTATCATATAATTATGTATCACTTTTCAAAGAATACTAATATTACAAATCAAGTCTTAATACAAATTTTCATAAAATTTTGGTATAAAATCATTACAACCATGACGAGAAAAAATACTGAACGTCTTGAGAGTCACTTGGAATAGGCTCGAGCATATATGGTAAACTAAGATTCGGATTCATGTCTTGCAGAGCATTAATAATAATAATCTCATTATTGACCTCCTTGCAGCCAATAAGTTATTCAGCGTATTGGTACGATTACTTAGAGGATTTCTTTTATTCTTTTGCTAATTGCAACTGGTTTTTTATCTTTATTTTTTTAAGTCTCTAACGCAGCCGTATATTCTTTATCAAAACGATAGCTGCTTTCCCTTTGCGTCTTTTTTTTGCAGGCTAAAAAACAAAGAAGTTTTTTACTACATTAAATAATAGTAGACATTTGACGTACGTAAAACTACTGAAAACTGTGTACTTGAGTTATAGGAATAACTTATGAAAGTTTGATTCTTTTCATTCTTTCAAAACTCATCCGAAAATTATTCAAAATTTGTTATAATTTTATCCTTAAAATCTTTTAAAGCCTAATTCTCACATCAATCATTACTGATGGGTAAGGAATTCTTCAACTTCCGTAGATTGTTACTTTGCAGGATTCTATTTTGGGTTATAGGATTATCACTTTATGAAAAACAGTCTTCGCTTTCAAAATTATTCCGATCTAGCATTGTACAGTCAGCTGTTCAAATGAATCTCATCATGTAATCAACTGTTAAAATTGGATTTTCTGTAACTAAATTATTATGTTTGATATTACGATCATTAATGTGAGTTGCACTTGTATTGGAATGTATTTTAACACTGGTATTTAGTGATAGTCTTGCAACTTTGCATCATAAACTACCAGAATTAATATTGAAGTTATACTCAATACTTGTATCTTCAGAAATCTGTTGAGAGAGAGAGGAGTAGTAACAGGCTGGCGTAATGGCTGAGATGGACGATTTGCATCAGATGCATCTGGTTGTGTACTAGGTTGCTGCTCAGAAACGCTGTCTGTAAATAATGGATTTCAATTTCACATGACATACTAATCGATCGATAAAAAAAAATTACCTGCGTTGACTTCGCTGGAAAATGTTTATTTGAAAACTTTTCTGGTTCGAACGGACAAATTCCAGTTGCCTCAAAGCTTTAGACAGCTGTTTTTATGGTTGAAGCTGTTATGAAAGCAGAACCAAATATTTTATAAATGTCTTTTAGAGATATAGTACTATAAGATATAGTACTCAACGATTTCATGTAAGCAACGTCCAACGGCTGCATTAGATGAGTGTAGTGTGGTGGAAGGCAAACCATTATGACTCCATTATCTTGAGCAACTTTTATTTCTTTGATGTTCTTCACATGTGAAGCATGTCCGTCAACGATCAGTAGCATAGGTTTATCCTTGGATGCATGAGAAAATCCAATAAATTTCTCCATCCATTTACAAAAAAACTGCCTCATCAATTCAACCTACACCGTTGAACTATGCCCAACCTCCAGAAAGTGATCCTTTCAAATATCCGTCGTTTCTTTTTTTCCTTGGAAAAATTAAAAGAGGAGACATGTATGCTCCAAAAGCTAACAAACAGAAGCATGCCGTTCCAGTCGTTCCTCGTTCAGCAGACACTTTCGTTCCCGCTTGCGGTTATCTAGTCCAAGCAACAACTCTAGAGTATGACTTATGATTGCAGGAAATTCTCGTTTTATCAATATTAAATATTCCTCTGGTACTAAATTCATACTATTTATAAAAACCATCGAAAAATCAAAGAAGCTCTGAAGCGTACTTCTTTTGAAAGCGTTAATTCTTGCAGCAAACATAGGTTTCGGTTTGCGAAGGGATAACTCAGCATTTCCCTTCATTAAACCAGAAAACCATTCTTCCCTAGCCACACGCCAATTTCTGTGAAATTCATTTTTGACGTTAAATTTTCCTGCCATTCCAAACACTAGTCTTCTCACTTCTTGAGATGTATAGCCATGAAATGTATCACTGGTACTCAAAATAATATAACTTATCATTTTTTCATAGTCAAGGGTGAAAACCGTGCTGAATTCTAGGTCTGAAATTAAAAAAGAATGTCTTTAGGTGCTGTTTTCAGATTTTTTTTTAAACTTGAAACAAATAATTTCTTACCTTAGCAAACTATAATGGAATATTCATCCTGCTTACCTTTTTTAATAACAATCCATACACCATAACGCCCCGTTCGACTTCTCCATACAGCCCTAAAGACATTTTTTTCTAAAATCATGTAGGTCTTGCCTAGGTGCACTAATGATAAAAAAAAATAGGATACCAAATAATAGAAAAACCTTCTAACTTTCATCTGGTGCCCATAACATCGCTATCTATATTATTCTAATACGTGTATGTACACATTGAAAAAGTGCTGCGATCGATCTCTCGACAGTATATAAAAAGGCAAAATTTTTTTTTTCTTCCTGTTTGATAGATAACTTTTTTGCAATTACTTGATAGGCTTATAATAAGCAATAAGTAATTTTTTTACAACTACAAATAGTTAGCTAATGAAATGGAGAGATGCAGCAAAAACTCATTTTACCCTAGAACCCATCCCATTCGGACTCCCCTACTCTTTTAAGTGAAAGTGGTTGCATTGATGATGCAGTGATTGGTATCATTGTCGATTAGAACTTCGCGGTAATCGACTCTTATTACCTCTACTCTCTAACAATGAATGTAGCCTTTAAGCTTTGCATTTCTGTTCGTAGCTGATAATTTAGCTGTTTCTTTACTTCTTCCAATATTTCTCCTTCTCTTATTATTAGTTCTTTTATGATAATATCAAGCTCTCTTCCTTTTCTGTCTCTCTTCTCCTTTTATTTTTTTAGCCTTTGGAGCCGCTCATTGATCTGTTCCGTGTCCGTTCTCTGTTCCACTCTGTTCTCCTCCCTTAAGTTTTTTTGTTTTCTCCAATCGTCCTTTGCACTTGCTTCTCATTTAGTTCGTGCATAACTCTACGTACGGCACTATAATATAGAAAAAAACCATGATGTCTGAAACTATTATTTAATGCAATATTAGTTAATAAACCGGCCAGTATGCACCCCATGTTTTTTATTTGTTGTTCAAGAGCTCGGTAAGTGCCCACTATTACCCAGTGATTGGCGCTTAGGTCGTTTATTGTGTTTTTATGCATTAATTAGGTTGCCAGTAAGCACCCAAGGTTTTTGGTGATTGGTGCTTATGTTATTATTCAATCATTTATTAATCAATAAAGTGGGCAGTGAGCGCCTTGGGCCACCTGGTGATTCGTGCTTGTGTTATAATTTAATGGTTTATTAATTAACAAAGCAGCCAGTAAGCACCCTGGGTGATGTGGTGATATGGAATTTGTATAATTACTTAATGCTTCAACAATCATGATAGTGGCAAGTAAGCGCTCCGGGTTAACTGGTGATTGGCGCTTATTTTTAAATGGTTTATAGATTAATAACGTAGCCAGTAAGTGCCCTGATATGTTTATTAGTTAACATAGTGTCCAGTAAGCGCCACATGTTACCTGGTGTTTGGCGCTTGTTTCATTTACTGTTTTTTTATTTATTTATGAAGTGGCCAGTAAGTGCCCTAAGGTATCGTGTTTATTCATAAATGAAATGGCTAATACGTGTTTGGGATATCTGGTGATTGGAACATGGGTTATTATTTAATGTTTTAGTATATTAATTAAGTGGCCAGTAAGCACCCCATGCGACCTGTTGATTGGTTCTGAGGTTATGTATTGTTTTTATTTCATTCATTAGTCAGCGTCCTGGGAGATCCTCTAATCATTTATAGATTAATGACGTGGTGAATTAGTGCCCGAAGTTAGCTGATGATTAGCGGTTGCGTTATTATTTGATGCTTAGTAATTAATAAAGCTTCCATTAAGTGCCCCTAGTTTTGTAGTGATTGGTGTTTAGGTTATTATTTAATGCTTTACTAATTAGTTAAGTGGACAGCAAGCGCCCCATGCTTTCTTGTAATTCGTTCTTAGGTTGTGTTTAACTTAAGTTTTTTAAATTTATTTATTAAGTGGACAGTCAGTGCCTTAGGTTACCTGGTGTTTGGTACATGTGTTATTTAATGCTTTATAGATTAATAATGTAGTCAATAAGTGCCTCAGGTTATTTATTTATCAATAAAATTGCCGGTAAGCGCCCCATGTTATCTGGTGATCAGCGCTTCGGTTATTTATTGCTCTTTTATTTATTTATTGAGTGGCCCTTAAGTACCCCAGGTTACCTGGTAATAGGCACTTGTGATATTATTCAATGCTTTATTAATTATTAAATTGGCTAGTAATAGACTCTTTTGTTACGAGGTGATTAGTGGTTAGGTTATTTATTATTTTTACATTTATTTAATGCGTGGCCAGGAAGTGCCCTGAGTGATTTAGTGATTGGCACTTGTATTATTATTAATTGATTTATAAATTAATGAAGCGGCCAGTTAACGCACCAGGACGTCTGGTGATTGGCGTTTGTGTTATTTTTTACTGATGTATTAATTAATAAAGTGGAGAGTAAGTGGCCAATAACCCCAGGTTGTTATCGACGGAATAGCGGGCCAAGACTGTCAATTTTTCTAGATGTTGTTCTAGATGTTGTCATCGACCAATTGTGCTCAATGGTTGGGACCCCTCAAAAACACGCATATTAATTTCGGGCTTCTAGTGTAGATGTCAGTGTATCATTAACTAACTAAAAAGTAAGCAGTGCAGGTCGTTATTTTAAAAAAAACCAGAGTGTGGGACTCAGAGTCCCTCGGTAAGATCGAGGTTTTCACATATATGTAGAAATCACATGTATACTGTAAAATACAAGGTTCGTTAATACATGTGAGTTCAATATGTACTTTTTTTCGCGGTTACGGCGGTATATTTATGTCTTTCCTGTACATTTTTTATATTTGAAAGGCTCACGAACTTTTAAAAATAATTTTTAAGTTTATTGTTTTGCAAAAAACGAGAAATATATCCTACATATTTTTAATAATTTTGCAAATATGCTATGATTTTTTTACAAGTTCTCCACGTTGATTTTATAGAAAAATATTAAAAATACTGATATTTGAGGTTGTGTCTTCACATAACTCAACACCTTTCTTTTTGTGTGCCACGATGTTTTTTTGCCCTTTAGGAAACCTGTAAAACTTGTTATTTTTCGATATCTTGCTTCCTTTTAAAAATATGGCATGTTTTTAATATTTGAAGGTTATGTACACGCATGACCATGGAAAACCATATCTTCATGATTATTATCCTGTACTAAACGTAATTCAATTTTTCTCATGATTTTCGTACTTCATTTCATAAAGGTACATCGAAAACATCAAAAACTGAGGTTAATGTTTTTTACGCCTCTATTTTTGGGAGTCACGATATTTTTATTCCCTTTAGAAAACCCGTAAAACTCGTTATTTTTGCGTTATCTTGTTTCCTCTCAAAGATATGGCGTATTTTGTAATATTTGGAGGTTATACCAAAATGTAAATAACCGTTTAATCAATAGGGGAGATTCGGGTGCGGCTGGGACTTTAACTTTAACTAATTACTGTAGTTTTAAAGTACAATCTTTTAAAATTACAAAAAATGTATCTTTAAGTTCAACTTGAATACAAAGGAATGTAATAGTTTGATCAAGATTAATTCATTCACTGTTCTTTTTATCGAACGAACACCAAGATCCTTAAAAACTGCCAGTTTTGCCCACTAGCAGGGCAGAGCTGGCAGGACGGTGAGGCAGAGCTGGCAACAGAAGTTGACCACTATATAGATATACACGACAATGTAATAATTATGAATAGGTAAATGATAAATATCGAGTAATAAAGACAGTGCAAATTAAATAATTAAGTAAACGTGTAATACCTTTATTGATTTTTTTTATCACAACTATTTATCACAATAATTGAATCTTCAGTTATAGTTGAAATACAATGTCTTATGCAACAGTATATAATCTCTTTAAACAAACATGTATCTAAGTAACACTTAAAAAATACGTAAAAATATGTTTAAAATTACTATGAAAAAATTTTTTTTGTTTGATCTACTTTGACCCAAATTTTAGATTTGTATTTATCCTTACATTTCAATCTGAGTGCAATAATCTACAAATCCTAAATCATTGATGATGATCGGAAGTGATTGTATATCAAATTTTTGGTCTGTACCCTCTACATCCAAACTTTTTTGAGTACCCTGATTTAGTTGCCCAATATTTTGAGGTGCAAACGTACACGTACGATTTCGATCATGAAATTCCCTACTGTAAATGATCAAAGAAAAGACGTTTTGGCAGCGATTCTGCAGCTTTCTCCTACTTTCGCTTCGTACTCTTAACCACTGTAATTTTCGTTTTTAATACTTCAGTAGCGATTATTTTTGGCTTAGGGTTACTTTTTTTGTGTTGGCTTCTTTTTTTTTTGATACTTTTATTTTCAATCAGTTTACTGATGTATTCATTTGCAGTTACAATTACCACTTCTCCTTTACTACTTTTTTTTGTAACTGGCAAAACTTGGGACTCATTTGTTAAGTTCTTATTGTTTTGAGTTGGGTCAGGTATCTCATGCAAAGTTGGACGATTAATGTGAAATACTCCATTTTTTCCTGATTCTAAGTATTAGTGCTATTGAGTAGAAGAATGGCATATGTCTAAGTTACATTTTAGAGGTTGAGAGGCAATATAAAAAAGAAAAAAATTTGCATGTATTTACCATTAAATTAATTAGAGGAGTTGCTTCTTGGATGTAGGATAGGAGTCTTTTTAGTCCTGACTCTAACACTTTTGCTCCTATTTTCAGTCTTTGGTAAAGTGTTTTGGATGTTAAGCGAACATTCTTGTGTGGAGGCTAAGTTGATGGTTTTTTTTGCACTTGCACTCATGTCAGTTTGATTTTCTCTCTAAAAATGCAGAAGCATCTGCAGACCCTGATATCAGTGTAAAGATGATTCAGCATACTTCATAGTATAAGAAAAAAAAATGTTGAACCTTGCATGGCCTTTTTTTACAAATACATTGAATGAGAAAAAACAAACTTGTTGAGTTTAAGGAGCTTGCAGGACTTGAAATTGTTTCTTTTTGCCATTCATTGTCAAATTTGTGAACATTCAATAGAAAGATTCCCACTTTCTCAAAGGCTTTCACTGCAGTCTCAACTTTAGCAGCCTTCATCCATGCTTTGCCAAATAAACTGTACACATCATACTGCCTCAACTTTCTCTTTGAAATCGTGACACTTCTTCTGTGTAAAAATGGCTTAGTGGTTTCATTAACGACATGTCAAGTGGCTGCATTCTATGAGTGCAGTAAGGTTGAAAACATAATATCACCACACCATTTTTTCTATCTAACTCCGCCACTTCCAAATTTTTGATATGAGTTAAATGACCTTCCAATAGTAACAGCACAGGATTATCTGTCGAAACTTTCGTGAATAAAATAAATTCCTTAAACCACTTTGTAAATATTTTCGTCTGCATCCAACCAGATTTATCAAATTCTGCTCATGCACCAGCAGGACGTCCTTTTAGAAACTTGGAATTCTCTTTCACTCTGGAGAAGATAAGCAATAGTGGCATGAACACACCGGCACCAGACGTACACACTGTTGCTGTAACGGTATCTCCTCGTTCAGCTGCTGTTAACCCACAAACTTGCTTTCTTCCCCTTACAGCAACAACTTTTGACGCATATTTGGGAACAACTGATACCCCAGTTTTGTCAACGTTCCACACATTTGAAGCTTCAAATTTATACTGATTCATAATGGATTCTAGTAAAGAAAAAAATTTATTTACTTCAGTTTCATTGAATCCATTGGCTCTTGCTGCAGACATTTGTTCTGCTTTACGTTGTGATAAACCATGTCTATCCATGAAACTTTTCAGCCAATCTTTTCCAGCTAAACCTATAGGTAAAATAAAACTTGAGCCAACAGTCCAAATATATCACAAAGTAAATAAACTGACGAAGTCCTTCAAAGATTACCTTTCGTAACGTTGAAGCAATGTGAAATGTTCAAGTGAACAGCATAGTCAAATGCAAGCTTTCTCACTTCAATCATTGACAAATCCATTAATCGTTTTTCCATGTTAGTTATATGATCTCAAAGACTTTTCTCTTGACTGTCAGTAAACACTTTTGCAAAACCTGACTCTAAAAATCGATGAAGAATAAATTTAAATGCTTACTGGCTAGTAAGCAATGTACAGAAAAAAAACAAAATAACCCGCACTAACCCTATGGGGCTGTGGATTACAATGAAATGGTTAGAGGAGTTTAAATGTAAGATCTATTCTTTATCAGCAGTTAATTAATCTTATTAATTACAGCATAGATTCCGTAAATGATAATGTTGTTAAATAATCGACATTTAGTTGTAAAGTAGGGTCAGTTTATCTACTTAAATAAGAATAATTGTGATGACAACTTATATTAATGAACCTGATTATGTATTTTTTCGGCTATCTATAGTTAAAAAATTGTAAAGCCCATTATTTATCGATTACTTACGATAAGCACTTTCTCATACTAGAGATTTTTTATATTACCTAGATATAGATCTACCATACAAGACAATCATGCCTATGAGCTACACTACTTCTGACTAAACTAGAATAATCTTATGTCGCGCCCATTGATAGTCAAGAATGGTAAATGCACTCGACATAACCCTTTTCGATTATATCTCTGTACATCGAGCGAGCTATATTTATTGTCTGGCGACTTCAATAATTATTTTCTCTAAAACTTTCCATTTTCGGGTCTTGCGCCGGTGGTAACTTTTGTTTAGAAAGAAATAAACTGTAACAAATTAAAATTTCAGACCATTTCATTGGGAATCACAATCCCATTGGGTTGGTGTGGGGTCCTTTACTTGCTGTACGAGCATACATGCAAAAAAAACTTAAATTTTATCGTATTTTCTCTTCAAATAAGGTACAAATATAAAAATATATGGAAAAACAAGTACACGCACGTAAAAAAATTGAGGGGGTTATCGTGGTATTATACACCTTGAAAGTTTGGTCCACCAAGGTCCGAGCTGACTGTACACCTTTCTCTTTCCGTAATGATGAATGTTTATCAGTGACTGTACTCGCGCATGCGCAGTTCGGGTTTCGATATCTTTTTGTTTTGTTTTCATCAAATTTTTGACAAAATGTGCTACCTTACATAACGACATCTCATTAACTATGAAGCTAAGCCCTCTGAAATGTGGGACAGAGGTTTTTAATATAGTCAGCTTCGACATCTTAGTTATTTCGGAAAATGTATAGAAACTAAACGAGTTATATAAGAGTACGTATCTTTAGCAGCAAGCTCGCGATAACCTTTTTATAAAAGCCCGCACGGAGAAATTCTGTCACAGCTAAAGTCGGTGCAGTGCTGCTGGCGAAAACAGTGTGCGTGGTGGGAGCGCAAAACAACGTGCGCAGACAGCAAAAAAAATGGTGCGAACGCGCACGTGATTTCGAGCTGCAGGTGCACGCTCTTTTCCCGTGCAAGCCACTGGAACTTTGACTGAGCGGCTCCAGTATAGTTCGACACTTATTTATTAATGATTTTTTATTATAAATGCTAATTTATCTATGTAACTTATACGCATACATGCATATAAGTTACATAGTTAGGCATTAATAAAAAAGTGTCGAACTATACTGGAGCCACTCAGTCGAAATTTCAGTGGCTTGCACGGGAAAAGAGCGTGCATCTGCAGCTCGAAATCACGTGCGCGTTCGTACCGTTTTTTTTGCTGTCTGCGCCCGTTGTTTTGCGCTCCCACCACGCACGTTGTTTTCGCCAGCAGCACTGCACCGCCTTTAGCTGTAACAGAATTTCTCCGTGCATGTATAACAGAAAAACTTTGAGAGTTTTTTTATTAAAAATGTACGAAAGTAGTCCCTCTGAAATTTTAACATGTTATGTGTAGTGATGAAATAAGGGTCTCATAATTAAATATTATGATAATCCCCTTAATGACTATGAGAGCGTGCCTAAAAAATAATTACTAACGCTGTACTAAATAAAAATGGAAATAAAGAAAAAGTACTTAAATTGTAATGATACTCAGTCATGTAAGCAAAATGTTATGGGATCCTGTAACCTGAAAGCGCAGAAGCTTACTTACTATGAATGTCTGTATAATCCTTTAAAGCGCCAACCTGCTCTATGCATAAAGTTCCAAGAAAGCCCTAACGGTTAGCTTGTGTGGGCAAAAATGGCACGAGGCCAGGTGTGTACACAGCTATAGCTAGAGACGAACACACTCTTAATCTTGATGAAATAAACGTGCTCATCACACGTTTTTACACGCATACCCATATGAACTGTTGAGCCTGAATATGGTCCCTGGCTGCGATGTGTCCATACGTGATAGAAACTTGAAATCCTGAGACGTGCTAGTACAGCGTACATGGCAAAAGTGTGCAGTTGATGAGCAAAGATACTCCGCTTGGTGCCGTGTCTAGTTGCTCAGTTTCAATGAGGTTTCGATATAGAGATGATGGTTCGCTGACATCTCTGTTAAAGACTTCTGTGCAGTTGGCATGCCACTTTTTAATAACAGCTTTTCAATTGGCACAGGAATTTTCAGTTTTTTTAGCATCTAATTTGCAGTTCAAATCCCAATTTTGCAGTTGTTTATTAAAACAATAAGAACTAAGGCACTGCCAACTTTACAGGAATTTAGCAGTTCACTTACCCCTACAACGACAACCAAGCTAACTGCAAAATTCTGCATGGGTCAGGAGTTTGCAGTTTATTTTGTATTTCTTTGAATAGCTCGATGCCAATTTTACAACTATTTACTTTTAGAAAGAAGTTCTTTATCGTGGGTTACGATGGGACATATACTACCCGTGTATTTCCTGTGTATAAGTACGGTTGCAAACGGGGACCCATCAGCCAGAAAGTGTAAGAAAAAAGCATGCACTTGTAGGGAGGGGGAAGACAGAGAAGTAGCAGCCAATGTAACGATACAGTAAGAGAGGAAGAGAGCTCTAGCCAACGCAGGGTTCCATCGGCCAGAAACTGTAAGAAAAAAGCATGCACTCTCATTTCCGGTGGCTAAAAGAAAATGAAATAAAATGAAAAAAGCCAAATTAAAGATAATTTGATTACAAATTGAATGCAAAAAGAATTTTTGTAAACGGATGTTATTTAAATGAATTGGAGCACTTTTTTGGTCGACATGCATACACACGAATCTCACACCCATCTCAGGTGCCACAAACACATAATTGGTAGGAAGTTGGTGACAAATTGGAATATTAAAATTAATAAAATAAATAATATTAATACTATATACACTATTTAATATTATTTTAATAAAATACATTAGCAAATAATTTTTGCATGCATGGCAGATCGATGCAGATAGCCAGTAGGGGAGATGCGGGTGTGGCTGGCAGGGCGGGTAAACCTGGCACCCTTAATTTTTCTTGATAAAAAAAATATTTTCATCTAAATAAGCACAAAAAATATCATTCCAAACATCTTCTAAATTTTTGAGATTTCTTGTGATATTATTCAATGCAAAGGGAGAAAGTTATGTTAATTTTAAATAAATATGTCAGGTGGAGCAGAACCTGGCACCTACAAAAGGGCACAGCTGGAGCGAGAAGCCTTCTGCTCACTGCAGACGATAGGTAGAAGGAAGCACGTATACTAACTTAATCTACAATGTAAACAAACCTGAACTGTACTTTTAGTTCGTCATAGTTATTAGGTTGTATATAGGTATCTATTTAAGTTCAGGTAGCTTAATTATCTAAAAAAGTAGTAAGTGTTCCCTTATAGTGTTAAGATAATGGTACGCAAGTACAAGAAGAAGAAGGAACGTCAATAATCTGAGCAAAAAATTGAGTTAACCATTCAAAATTTTGCCAGTGGTAAGTCCATCAAAAGCTCTGCAGAACCGTATAACGTTCTGAGAAGCACTTTGCAATTAAGATTAAGTATGATGGACAAATTAACTGAAAATAAAAGTACTTGTTTCTATTAAAATTAATTACATCTTGATTTGAACAAGCGTGGTCAGTGGTGCGAATTTTTCGGACATTTGAGAACTCAATGCACTATTGATCATACATTATTAGATTTTTTGAGCCCTTTGAGTAGTCAGACATAGTGATAACGATGACTGCCATAAACGTGAGCTTCACAATTTTTCTATAGGAAAAAAAAAATTAAAGTTGATAGTGCTATATTTATGTAATATTCAGTTAAACAAAGCCAGTTAGGATTTTGTATTTACGGTCACTAACGTCAAACTCACGTCACTTTACGGGCCAGCTCAGTGCGTTCTGCTTTATTTTGCTTTAATACTACAACACAAAGGTTATGTGTTACCAGATTTAGTGACTACTTTGTTAACACGGATGTAGGTATTATTCTTTGTTTCTGCACTTTACACTATGTATAACTAGAATAATCTTAGGATACTGACACATGGAGTAGAAATTAACGCAGCACGACAAAATGACACCCAATTAGCGTGCAGCCACGGAAAAGCTATGTACCCTGTTCATGTGCAACATGGCACTGTATTGCAGACATGAGAGTGAGAGAGAGGTACGACACTCTGATCTCTCACTCGCTCCAACGCATTCAAACAGAAAGATATGATGGAGATGAAACTAGCCCAACGCCAAAGTAGCCTTACCAGGGACCAATCAGGCCTGAGGGGCCCCGGGGCTTAAGATTTTTTTTATTGCCTTTTGCGAGCCAAAAAATAATACTAATCATTGTCATTATTTGATGCACGACTTTGATGAGTATTCCTAGCCGTGGATGGCCATCAGACTTAGAAAATACTGAGTTTTCCGTCGATACGTACACTCGAGTGTACGAAAAAAATGGGGAAAAATTTGTAATTTTTTTTCAATGTATTGTACTACTTTAAAACCGAATAGAATTTACAATTTCTATCAGTGCAAGTTTAAGTCGTAAAAGGCTACCAGCCTAAGGAAACACCGAGTTTTCCATAGACACGTATACATATGTATACTAAAAAATAGGAAAAAAATTTGTCATTTTTCAAAGATCTATTGTGCCACTTTTAAACTAATTTTTATTAGCCTCCCACACAATCCCCATTAGATTAATATACCGTAAAAGCCCGCCAGGATTAGGAAATACTGAGTTTTTCATTGATTTGTATACGCGTGTACAAAAAAATGGAAAAAAATTTGTAATTTTTTAAAAATCTATTGTGCCACTTTCAACCTAAAAAGAATACATTTCTTTTAGTCCCACAGGGCGGCCTTTATAATACCTTGATTTTAACAACATTAAAGGTTATGAATGTAGCAGTATACATAAATGATTTTTAGAGTGGCATAATGAGAAAATTGGTCATAACTTCAGAAATGATTGATTTTTCATCTATCCGCTCAAGAAGTTTATCTTCGCAAAAGAGAAAAAAGCGCATTTGTTTGTGCCTGGCGACATTTTTTATACATTCAACTGATTGACATTTATAGTTTGTACTTAAAGCAATATATTCCAATAATCTTTTGAGTGTCACAATCGGAGGATTCACCACAGTTACGAAATTCATTAATTTCTCTTTTATACGCTTAAAAAAGCTTATCTATGTGAAAGAAGACAAAGCGAATTTTTTCTACACCAGCCACTTTTTTACACCTTGAAAAAAATGAAATTAATAAATTATACATATTGCTTCATTCCTTACCAATTATTGGAGTGGTGCAATGAGAAAATTGGTTACCATTTCAAAAATAATCAATTTTTCTTCTACACACTTAAAAAATCTTATTTACGCGAAATAAAAAAAAGCGCGTTCTCCTCTGCCTGGTTATATTAAACCATAAAATAATTTATATTACCTTACATTTTTTTCAAACAAGCTTATGAGGTATACTATTATTTCACATTCTTTTTTGTATATGTTTATGTACGTTTTCCAAAAAAAATCCTGTAATTTTTAGAGCCTGACGGCTTGCACGGCTTAAAAGACTTGCAGAATAGATTTAAGAAAAAATACAAATTTTTTTCTTTTTATACAATGTTTTCGTATATACGAGTATACGTATCAATGCAAAACTCCTGTTGTGTTTTGAAAGCGTGGTGGCCTTTTACGGATTAAAAAATTTATAGGATTTGTATATATTTTGTTTCGAAGTAGTACAATAGACTTAAAAAAAAAAAATACGAATATTTTCCATTGTTTTTTGTATACATGTGTATACGTATCGATGAAAAACTCAGTGTTTCTTAGGCCTGGCAATTTTTTACAGCTGAAAAAACTTATAAGACTTGTGTGTAAGACATGTAAAAAAAATTTCATTTAGTTTTAAAGTGGCACAATATATCTTTGAAACATTACAAATTATTATTCCTACTTTTTGTTTTACAAGTGTATACGTATCGATGGGAAACTCAGTGTCTTCCAAACCTGGCGGCTTTTTACGGCTTGAAAAACTCAAAGGAATTGTGTGTGAGACAAATAGAAGTGTATTATATCTGGTTTTAAAATGACACAGTATATTTTTAAAAAGTTACGAATTTTTTTTCAATTTTTTTCGTATACGCGAGTATACGTATCGACGGAAAACTCAGTATTTTTCAAGTCTAATGGCCTTTCATGGCTTGGAATGACATATCGAAGTTGTGCGTTGGGAATGGCAATGAAATATATTGTTTTTTGGTCGAAGAAGGCAATAAGAAAAATCTTAAGCCCCGGACCCTTCAGGATCGATTTGTCCCTGGTGAGGTTACTACGGCATGGGGCTAGTTTCAGCTCCATAGTGATGCGACGTCTTTCTGGTGCATGTGAACAGGGCACACAATTTTTTAAGTTGTGCGAACACGAGACGGCGGCTTGTCAAGTTTTGTATCAATTTATAACTTACTATTGTG
The DNA here is from genome assembly GCF_000648655.2 of Copidosoma floridanum. The sequence continues at coordinate 611,969 of NW_019379474.1, forward strand.
TCCTATTGGCATCCATGAACCTACAAATACTATGACCTAAAAAGATTACAGACTAACCAAACTTGACAAGCCACCGTCTCGTACTCACGCAACGTCAAAAATTGTGTGCCCTATTCACATGCAGCAGTGCCACGCCGATTCCTGCTCCATGTGTCCACACCCTTAGTGATTGACACTTTCATATTTTTTACGCCAATTATCATAATTTGTCAGTAATCTTGTGTTATTAGCATCTGATAATACACTGAGCCTCAAATTGCCCTTTAAGTCCACGCTATGTTGGACCTAGATAGCACCAATATAGCGAATATAGATAGACTACACATCCAAGCGAAGATTTTGTAGCCAACATCTAGGGTGTGGTGAGAGAGCCGGAGGATCTTTCTTTTTTTAACACCGATCTGTCTTTCTCTTTTTAGTGAAGGCAAAAAAAGGTGAGAGGCAATCACTTAATCACAGCAATTACCACATCATACAGATACAATGTTATATAATACATTTCTTCTCACCTTTTTTTTTCCTTCCTCAAAATAGACGAGGTGGTATGAAAAGAAGATAAGAGATTCTTCGGCTCTCTCCCTACTCCCGAGATGTAAGCTACAAGGTCTCCACTTATTTATGCGGTCCATGTACATTAAAGTCCATGGTGTATCCACTGTGTGCAAGTGTATTGGAAAAGTGCAGGCTTTCAGGACTTTTATATGATCTAATAAGAATTTTAAAAGTGAAAGCTGTAAGAATCATTACTGTAAATATCGTAATGGTTTGTCAAGCTAAATTTAAAGCTAAGATTTACAATGGTATTTAAATATTAAAAATAAAATGAATACATTATCGGCAGTAACATAACCTTGTTTATGTATAGTATCGAATAATAAAGCAGAAGAGCAGAATGATGAGCTTGTCGCTAACGTAATACGAGTATGACAGTTAATGACGTTTATTCTGTAGAGTCGTGTAAGTATGTTACTCCATCAGGATACTCTACCAGTTAGCTATTACACTACGAACTTCAACTTCAATCTAATAAACTTAGTGTAAGAAATACACTTATTATGAGTCTAATTATATCTACGTCTAACAACTGTCACAGGACGAAACACTACATATCGTATTGTCTGGTGTGAATTGAGCTCTTAAATGTCTTTTAGTAAGTTGCAAACAACCACTTTTATGCGCTATTTTTTCAAAATTTTATATTTTCGTTCTGTTGTGATGAAGACTTAAAACTTCAACAGAATATGTGTTTTGTGAGTCTCAAAACCCATTCAAAATTTTAACAAGATTGATGTTATCTTTTTTTAAAAACTTTTAAAAAACTAAAAAAAAGGTCCTTTTAAAAAATGACCATAAAAAAATTTTGGGCCAACGTAGACTGATTTGTTACACGTGTTTTTGTTAATCAAGAGTTGCTCTACAATATCCTGCAATGCCGTATCATTACACCCAGCTAAAGTGTGAAAAAAATTGATTTTAAAAAAGGGCCCTTCCACGGTCTAATGATGGGAGGCTGCTGAACTTAAATTGTGGCTGTAAGAAAAATCCTGCAAAATATCTAATTTTTAAAAAAATTTAGTCAATCTATCTTAAACGAAAAAAGCAATTGTAAGAATGATATAATAATATATTTACTTGTAAATGAGCATATGTCTCACACGCATACAAATAATAACAAGTAGTAAGACATTATTTTTGCAATTCAGCATTTTAGGACCTTCGAAATAGATCAGAAATAAAGCATAATTCATGACGGCGATTTTTTTTTGTTAACACGTTTATTTAAAGTGTGTATTATAATGTAAAAGTATGTTAAGGTTACTTTAGCAAAGCGTTTATCAATCGCGATTTATTAGTTATTTAAAAAGTAATTTTCAAAATATTATTATACTTGCCTTTTTCATTTTAAAACGTAAAGTAATTTTTAAAAAATTTTAGTTAAAATTATGCGAAATTTTTTCTATAGCTACATATCGAGCTCGGCAGCCCGCTACCACCGGACCTTGCAAACTCCCTTTTTGAGGATACACTTCTATAGGCGCGTTCTGTCCTACGAAGTAAATCAACGATTTCAGATTGGTGAACTTGAGAAAAAGTGTAACGGAAGTGGATTTTGCTTGATTCTCCCTCTTCACCCCGCCCCTTTTGACGTACTTCTGGTCCCCCTACACCACCCAACATCCAACCACACTACACAACTTGTGTAACACAACATGATCATACCGCACCGCACCACATATTTTGAATTTTACTATTTTTTTTCTTTTAACCAATTTCTAATAAGAAAAAAAAAAAAAAACAGTTTTAAAATTTTTAAAGTGATTTGAACTCCCGTCCTCTTACACACAGGGCAAGCTTTTTACCCACTCTGCTATATGCAGGCCCGACATAGGTAAATCGATTACTTAATTTTATCTCACAGTTCGTAACTTATTTTCCATGAAAATTTTTATTTATTGTGGATTCATTCATTTGGTTTTATTTTACATTAAATGAACAAGTTATTTGATAAAATATAATTTTTTGGTACTTGAATTTTTCAAAAAATTTGGAACATTCATTTATGTATCATTAATTTGTTACTTTCAAAATAAAAAAAATTATTATTTATACAATTTTTTCATATTTTTGCAGAATTTCAAAAATGAAAAAAAAACAAAAAACATTTCCGTACTGTATTAATACAATAATTGATTTTTAAGATATTTTTAATACAATTAGTAACCTTTTATACAAAGAATAAAATAAGAGCTTGATATAGATCTTATAAATCCAATTTCAAGTGATTTTTCCATAAGGTTACATGTTAAATAGAGAATTCTTTAAATTAAACATGTAGAAAAGGGTACAGTTGAACGATCTGCTATTTTATACGGGTATTTCTTATTTTCTTAGGAAGTTGTTTTGACACCATTGGAAGATTCGATGAAAGAGCACAGTCTTGTACTGGCCAGCTGCCATATTGTTTATATTGTATTGTGCCATAAAATAATGTTTATAATTGTTCTGTTATTAGATATTAACATATTTATTAAAACCCTACCCAACTAACGTAAGTTTACTCATTCGAACGATAATTGCACCACCTTTGTACATAATATCGTTTTATACGAGGTATGCTTATATTTATAATTATGTTTTTTGCCATACAATTTTATAAAAGTATAACTTCTTACTTGTGTACCCAAGCACTCACTGTCCACTGGTTAAAAATTAATTGTTTTCACATTTTGGCTGAGTGTAATGGTACGGCATTGAAGGATGTAAAGCAACTTTTAATTAACTAACACACGGTTGAAAAATTGGTATACGTTGGCTCAAAACTTTTTTATGGCCATTTTTTGGAAGAACTTTTTTTTAGTTTTTTTTTAAATTTCTCAAAAAGTATGACGTAGATCTTGCTGAAATTTTGTATAGGTATTAAGGCACAAAACACACAGTTTCTGTCAAAGTTTCAAGTCTTTAAATAAAACAAAACGAATGTTATGGAATTTCGAAAAAATGGTGCGTAAAAGTGTTTTTTAGCAATTCACTAAAAAACTACTTGACCAATAGAAGCCTAAAAAAGCTCATTAGATTCGCATTTTTAACGCATTATTTATTTTATTTCACTTTATTTGTCAAATGCATAGTTTTTTTGTAAATGGCAAAAAAGTAACTTTGATGATTTTTACCATTTTTTTTAACGAACTTAACCCTTTGGGATCGGCATCCAAACTTTGTATGTTATTCATTTTGTTATTATCTAACAAAAAAGTTCCATGTACCGGATTTGCTAACTTTACCCGACTACACAGCATATACCTTCAACCGTCCACAGCGAATACCGTGTGCCTGCGTTGTATACGCAACCACGATGTAAGATTTCTAAGATGATAGTGGTGAGTTTAACTGAAAATTTCTATTAAGGTTTTCCTGCACATGTCCTACATTTCACCCTAGAATAAAACCAGCTGATCACCTTCAATTATTTGAAGAACTTTAAAAAAATGCCTGTTTGCAATATCAAAGAATGAAAAATCTACTTCTCTACTCTGTTAGAGCTTTGTTAGAGAATCAACATAATTAAAATTAAAATTAAACATTAAATCAATCTAATAAGTATAGCTGCTATACCTGAAAATTTTTCTCATCAAAATACAAAAAATAAATGTCTAGGGAGTTTTGTGTAAATATTCTTGTGCCTTCGAATTTTTCTCTCTTACATTGGATGTTTATAATTTCTTGGAAGTTCCAAAATATATAAAGCATGTTCATATCCTAAGAAATTATTTTATTATCATGAAATTATGAAATGGCCTTGCTAACGATAAGCATCAGTTTACCAAATTACTTTATAGAATTAGTATTAAAAATATATTTATTTTGACACNAGTAATGATTTGCAAAACAAAAAAAATATGCCGACAGCTTAAATCGATGCCAAGATTTCAAAACGATACGAGCAGTGACACAAAACTTAACCATCTTAGGTATCGGAACTTCGGGTGATATAGATCTTGAAGTCGCAAATCTTCATTGACAACCTCCGGAGCTTGTTCTACAAGTCATAACAATTATGATAATGAAAAATAATAAATTGGTGGTTATAGCTGAACTGCTATCCTCAAAAAAAAAGGCTGAATATTTTTTCAAAACACTAAATTTTAAAATAAGTATTAAAAGTATGGGCCAGACTAAATTTCTGTGGCAACACGAACTAAGTGTGGTTTTTGGTACTGAACCCATCGAGGATCCTGGGAAAAATGATAACAAAATTTTATCTTTATGTGTTTTCGAGACATCGAACTCTAAAGTACGGAAAAATCGTTATACGTACAAATAGATATTAGCGTAGTTTCTTGCTAATTTTATAATAAGTAAGAAAAAAATAACGAATAAATAAATACTCCCGTACTTTTTAAGATGTTGTGTCTAGGAAGGCAAGAATTGAGTTTTCGATGTTTGATTTTTATAAAAAACACTTAACAAAGTCGTATTTTGGATCAATTTTGAAGTGATAACATTTTAATTTATTCCATTATAGCTTCCCCATCAACTGACAACGATCAAAGTATATTTTTATTCTCTCTATTTTTATCAGCTTGGTAGCTGATACGCTTAATTCGGCTTACTTCAACAGTATATCAACAGCTTGTACAAAAAAGCACAACTTAGATTTTATTTAGAGTTAACATCCACAATAAAACACCACTTGATTTTCTTGAGCAAAAATTTAATATTTATGTAATACTCAATATTTCGCCTCGTTATGGAGACCTTTTCTAGACTGTAAACACATTGACATAATTATGTACTAGCTTATTATACATAAAATATAAAATAAAATAAAAGTAACAACATAATAAGTGTAGTGACTCCCATTTTTTTACGCAAAAACCTCACGCACTATATATCAACAGTTTTATTTTACACAGAAAAGATGTTATAAATAAAGGAGAGAACCTTTTACGATGATAAACTGTAGGTAGACTGTTCACACTGACGGACAAACAGGCAATGAGATTGTAAGAGACGCGGTCTTTATGTACATGTATACATTAACGGTCAAGTTTGATTACCCAGCTATTAGTGGAACTATGTATGAATGTGTGAGCGTATGGATGTAGTTACAAAGTATATATAAGAACAAGTTAATATGTTTGTGTTAGATTCAACTTAAGATATTATTATTTGGTTGTTTCTTTTTAAACTGAAATATGGTATATTTATATGTGTTAGATGATTTATCAAAGTCATTTTTTCTATTGATGTTGTGGTCGAAGTAAAAAATGTTTAACATTTCTATGATTTCTCTTTATAATTGGTTTTGTTCTGTACCTATTATATTTAAATTTTTGTTATTTATGTTAATGTTAAAATCAAAACTGTGGTTATATTCTATCACATGAACGAAAAAGACAGCTTTTATAGATTTATTTTTATGTTGTATCTAATGATCTTTCGATATGGTCGTAAGTTTACATTAACTTTGGCCTATATAGATTTTTTTGACATGTAATTGAGTATACGACTTGTGTTTTTTGTTCTGTGTCTATGGTATCTTTTCCCACTCTTATAATTGAAAACAATTTGTTATTAATACTGTTCATTATATTAAAATTTTTGGATTTCTAGAAATTATGGCGTTTAGAAGCAATAATTGGATGATAAGGTATAATAATAAGCGGTTTTACCATTTGCTGAATAAAAATTTGTTGATTCTTAAGACTCTAATAGTATTTTTTAAATCTACTTTTCATTATTTTTGTAACATTTTTCAGACAGCACAAGTCGCATGTACAGAATGTTCTTAGTTTTGAATTTACTATCATAGAGTTTAAAAATTTTGTCAATCATTTTCTAACAATGCTTTTTTTCACCGACATCGGGTGGTGAGTGTGGTAATTTAATACGCGGTTAGTACTGCTAGGTTTTTTTTTACCAATCAAGGGAGCAAATTTGGTTGTCTTATCTAATAGTTAACATGTCTAAAAAAGGTAATGAGTTATCAACTTCGTTCTCAAATTTAAATTGCATAAAACTATTGTCACTACAAGAGAACACAACGTATTGTGACCAAAGTTTTCTTAGCCTTGAGGAGACGGGAAAAAAGCTTTTACACCCAGACACCTATACCAGCAAACAAATAGTGCATGATCAATCAAGTAACTAGATCAATTACATCACAAAGGATATATAAGAAAGTTGAATATTGAAACTGATAATATACACAGATACATAAATTTTTAGAGAGAGAGAAAAACAACCTAATTTTTTTATGTCAGCTATTGTTTTCAGAACAAATCATTTATAATCTCACTAATTTTTTACACCACAAAAATAGTTAAAAAAAAAAAAAAAAAATGTCATTAATAATCCTTAACACTTAATCTACAAACTCTTAAGTAATGGAAACAACCATAATATTGATCAAAGTTTAAGACAAAAATGGCTAGTTGAAAATTTTAATAAAAATGAAATATTTATTATCTATAGGAAAAAAAATTTACCGATAAAGTCATGAACTTAACTTCTTTTAACATACCACAGAAAATAACTCATACATAATCATTGGGCCAAAATTTTAATTACAGCAAAATGAATTTTTACAAGGAACTTTTGTTTCAAGTTATCAAAGGTTTTGAACCTAGTATAATTGTAAATAGCTTAGAGGATCTTTACAGTCATGAATTAAGAAAATAAATGAATAAAATTTTGACCAAGTGGTTTATTAACAATAATAGATCCAGATATATTGACAAACAAATACAAAACGATATCTCTCTCAGCAAACGTTTTTTAAAATATAATAATGACCTTTGAGTAACTAAATCTGATAAAGGTGGTGTTGATAGTATTATTTATAGATCTAAATATATTAAAAAAGTAGAAGCATGTTCGATTGACCAACCACAATACTTATGCTAATGAAAAATAATAAATTGGTGGTTATAGCTGAACTGCTATCCTCAAAAAAAAAGGCTGAATATTTTTTCAAAACACTAAATTTTAAAATAAGTATTAAAAGTATGGGCCAGACTAAATTTCTGTGGCAACACGAACTAAGTGTGGTTTTTGGTACTGAACCCATCGAGGATCCTGGGAAAAATGATAACAAAATTTTATCTTTATGTGTTTTCGAGACATCGAACTCTAAAGTACGGAAAAATCGTTATACGTACAAATAGATATTAGCGTAGTTTCTTGCTAATTTTATAATAAGTAAGAAAAAAATAACGAATAAATAAATACTCCCGTACTTTTTAAGATGTTGTGTCTAGGAAGGCAAGAATTGAGTTTTCGATGTTTGATTTTTATAAAAAACACTTAACAAAGTCGTATTTTGGATCAATTTTGAAGTGATAACATTTTAATTTATTCCATTATAGCTTCCCCATCAACTGACAACGATCAAAGTATATTTTTATTCTCTCTATTTTTATCAGCTTGGTAGCTGATACGCTTAATTCGGCTTACTTCAACAGTATATCAACAGCTTGTACAAAAAAGCACAACTTAGATTTTATTTAGAGTTAACATCCACAATAAAACACCACTTGATTTTCTTGAGCAAAAATTTAATATTTATGTAATACTCAATATTTCGCCTCGTTATGGAGACCTTTTCTAGACTGTAAACACATTGACATAATTATGTACTAGCTTATTATACATAAAATATAAAATAAAATAAAAGTAACAACATAATAAGTGTAGTGACTCCCATTTTTTTACGCAAAAACCTCACGCACTATATATCAACAGTTTTATTTTACACAGAAAAGATGTTATAAATAAAGGAGAGAACCTTTTACGATGATAAACTGTAGGTAGACTGTTCACACTGACGGACAAACAGGCAATGAGATTGTAAGAGACGCGGTCTTTATGTACATGTATACATTAACGGTCAAGTTTGATTACCCAGCTATTAGTGGAACTATGTATGAATGTGTGAGCGTATGGATGTAGTTACAAAGTATATATAAGAACAAGTTAATATGTTTGTGTTAGATTCAACTTAAGATATTATTATTTGGTTGTTTCTTTTTAAACTGAAATATGGTATATTTATATGTGTTAGATGATTTATCAAAGTCATTTTTTCTATTGATGTTGTGGTCGAAGTAAAAAATGTTTAACATTTCTATGATTTCTCTTTATAATTGGTTTTGTTCTGTACCTATTATATTTAAATTTTTGTTATTTATGTTAATGTTAAAATCAAAACTGTGGTTATATTCTATCACATGAACGAAAAAGACAGCTTTTATAGATTTATTTTTATGTTGTATCTAATGATCTTTCGATATGGTCGTAAGTTTACATTAACTTTGGCCTATATAGATTTTTTTGACATGTAATTGAGTATACGACTTGTGTTTTTTGTTCTGTGTCTATGGTATCTTTTCCCACTCTTATAATTGAAAACAATTTGTTATTAATACTGTTCATTATATTAAAATTTTTGGATTTCTAGAAATTATGGCGTTTAGAAGCAATAATTGGATGATAAGGTATAATAATAAGCGGTTTTACCATTTGCTGAATAAAAATTTGTTGATTCTTAAGACTCTAATAGTATTTTTTAAATCTACTTTTCATTATTTTTGTAACATTTTTCAGACAGCACAAGTCGCATGTACAGAATGTTCTTAGTTTTGAATTTACTATCATAGAGTTTAAAAATTTTGTCAATCATTTTCTAACAATGCTTTTTTTCACCGACATCGGGTGGTGAGTGTGGTAATTTAATACGCGGTTAGTACTGCTAGGTTTTTTTTTACCAATCAAGGGAGCAAATTTGGTTGTCTTATCTAATAGTTAACATGTCTAAAAAAGGTAATGAGTTATCAACTTCGTTCTCAAATTTAAATTGCATAAAACTATTGTCACTACAAGAGAACACAACGTATTGTGACCAAAGTTTTCTTAGCCTTGAGGAGACGGGAAAAAAGCTTTTACACCCAGACACCTATACCAGCAAACAAATAGTGCATGATCAATCAAGTAACTAGATCAATTACATCACAAAGGATATATAAGAAAGTTGAATATTGAAACTGATAATATACACAGATACATAAATTTTTAGAGAGAGAGAAAAACAACCTAATTTTTTTATGTCAGCTATTGTTTTCAGAACAAATCATTTATAATCTCACTAATTTTTTACACCACAAAAACAGTTAAAAAAAAAAAAAA